>SJYT01074550.1:121517-186870 GCA_006410635.1 Cephalophus harveyi | reverse complement strand
TTTTTTTTTTTTTCTGGATGATGCAGTTGTCTTAAGACTATAATTCTAACTATAGTTCCTTTACAGATAGACTCTCTTTTTTATTTGGATGCCTTATAGGCTTCCCTTGTTGATTGAATTCAACTGTTTCACTAAGTCATGTCTGAAGATGCATTGGATTTGATCTGTTCTGCTTGTGACAGATTTTGCTTATTGTTCATGATCAGTTCTGAAAAGTATTTCACTACTACTTTGTGAGTCTTTCCTTTCTCTGTTTTCTAATCTCTCCAATTTCCACCTGAGTTGCATCTTTCCATGGTATTCTCCATCACTCTCCTAACCTCTCATCCCATTTTCCGTCTTTTAATCTCTTTACTCTATCCTGGTAATTTCCTTAATTCTATCTTCCATTTCATTAATTCTCTCTTTCTTAAACAAAATATGTTTTTAACTCATCTATTGGATCATACATTTTGTTTGTTGTATTTTTATTTCTAACATTTCATTATGTAGTATTTCAATGTGTATTTTATTTTCGTGGTATTTTCTTGTTCTTTTATTTGACTTCTTAAAATTGTATGCATTTAAAGACTCTACCAGACTGTTTTACTCTTTCAGATGATTGTACTCTAAATTCAGAGATGTGTGTAAGTAAGCAAGTGTGTTTAGGTCTATGTATAGGCCAGAAAGTAATTATTTGGATTTTATAGTAGGAGACAATATATTAATATGCAAGTTTTATAACCTTAGTGTCTTCTCAATAGTTAAATTCAATGTGTAAACTGTTTGATTTATTAACCTAAAAATTTTAATGAATATTGAATTAATTAAGTGCATTTATAAAACCCCCCTATAACAATCAGAACCATTGAATTACTTATTTGAGCAAATTATCTTAAATATTCAAACTTTATTTTGATTTTACTATGTTGGATAACCTCTTTGAGCACTTCATATTCCAAAGAGGACAGACATAAAATCCAAGGAATAAAATAATCCTAAACAGTAAGCTTTTATAAATCTTAAAATTTAAACTCATGAATTCCTTTATTAAGTTCTTGTGAATATGCTAATATTGTCTAAAAATATAAAAATTCAGTACAGGAAGAAGAGGGAGCCCCAGACAGTGAGACGGTCGGATGGCATCACTGGGTGGTGATGGCATCAGTGACTCAGTGGACATGAGTCTGGGTGAGCTCCGGGAGATGGTGAAGGACAGGGAAGCCTGGTGTGCTGCAGTCCATGGGGACGCAAGGAGTTGGACACGACTTAGTGACTGAACAGCAACAAAAATACAGTGAAGTATTTAATACTTTTAGTAAAATGGTGTACTAGCAACTCTTGAACAGGAGACTCTAAAGAGCAAACGCAGAGGGACACGGGGCTGTAGGCCTGGTGGCCTCATCCCACTGCTGGTGGAGGCAGAGGAGCCATGTCTGCAGGAGAACCTTTGCCTCCATTGCTCGAGGCTGGTCCGTCCGGGGGTCCCGGGCTTTCCAGGACCCTGTGCGATGACTCAGGAAGCCCCATGAAGCCCTTCTGCTGCACGCTGACGTGCGGCTATGCTTCAAGAAGAAGCGCCTCTGTGGTTTAGTTGGCAGCTGAATTAGCCCTGCCCTTCACTGCATACCATATCTAATTGAAACAACAACTGACAGACAAACTATAATTATTCAGACTTTGGTAGACATTTTGTAGACATTTTCTCAAAAACAAATCAACTGCGCCTGACACCTCATGGAAAACAACTGACAGTATTTGTTGCTCAGGATAAAATGTGAGTTTTCAAACACGAGCTTGACAGCCGCTCAATATTTAGAGACTTCTCTGATGAGATTGGGGATGCTATTAATAAAGGTGGATTTTTAGATATTTTTAAATTAAATGTGTCAAGAATGAGAAGATCTGCAAAACTCAGTGAACCAGTGTTTTCCAAATGATCAATGAGGAATGTTACAATATCACAAATGGGTAAAAGATTCATCCATTCAAAGTACACAAAAGACCAGTGGATTTTAATGCAACTGAGAATGAAAATGGATTTTGTTTTCAGATTCCACATTGCAAGAAAGTAACGTGAGAGTCCCTTGGACAACAAGGAGGTTAAATCGGTCAATCCTAAAGAAAATCAACCCTGAATACTTATTGGAAGGACTGATGCTGAAGCTAAAACTCCAATACTTTGGCCATCTGATGCAAAGAACTACCTCATTCGAAAAGCCCCTGATGCTGGGAAAGATTGAAGGCGGGAGGAGAAGGGGACATAGAGGATGAGATGGTTGGATAGAACCACTGACTCAGGGGACTTGAGCAAACTCTGGCAAATAATGAAGGACAGGGAAGCCTGGCGTGCTGAAGTCCATGGGGCTGCAAAGAGTCAGACACAATTTATCAGCTAAATAGCAACAACAACAACAGCAGAGAATCTGGCAGTACTTGTTCCATTTTAGTAGAATCATGGAGAAGGCAATGGCACCCCACTCCAGTACTCTTTCCTGGGAAATCCCATGGATGGAGGAGCCTGGTAGGCTGCAGTCCATGGGGTCGCGAGGAGTCGGACATGACTGAGCATCTTCACTTTCACTTTTCACTTTTATGCATTGGAGAAGGAAATGGCAACCCACTCCAGTGTTCTTGCCTGGAGAATCCCAGGGATGGCGGGGCCTGGTGGGCTGCCATCTATGGGGTCGCACAGAGTTGGACACGACTGAAGTGGCTTAGCAGCAGCAGCAGCAGCAGAATCACAGAAGAACATCTAGAATTCTACAAAAAGCATATGAAAATGTTTGTTTTCTAGCCACCTGTGAGGCCAGATATGCTTGAACCAAAACAGTTCATTCATGCAAGATGAGTTGAAGAAACAGGTATGAGGATCCAGCTCTCGACCAGGAAGCTCAGTGTACATTTGATTTGCAAAAAGATGAAAACAGAGCCACTCTTCCCACTGTCTTTCTAAAAAATTATTTTTCGTAAAAATTGCATTACACATATGCATATAGACAACTCCACGGATCTTCTAGATTCTGACACATGGTGTACTTTTCCGGGTCCTACCTGAATAAGGAAGCCCTGGTTATTCAGCACTGAGGAAGCGTATCTGAGAGACAGTTAAACACAGTCTGCCCATGCTAACTGCAGACTTCTCTGTACATTTAGTCTAGTCTCACGTGCCTGAGGATGGGTCACTCAGGCACCTGGAGGCTCAGCAGAGCCTCACCCCAGGTAGTATCTATTGCATCTGCTTCATGCCCTTCAGATTCTTAGACTCATTTCCAAACTGTGTCCCATTCTTTAGTCACATTTAATTTTTGCTGCCTGCTTGCAAGCTTGTCGGTTTAGCCATGTCTGATACTTTGCTACCTCATGGGCTGTAGCCCTCCAGGCTCCTCTGTCCATGGGATTCTCCAGGCAAGAATACTGGAGTGGGTTGCCAGGTCTTCCTTTAGGGGATCTTCCTGACCCAGTGATTGAACCTGAGTCTCTTAAGCCTCCTGCATTGGCAGGTGGGTTCTTCACCACGAGTGCCACCTCGGAAACCCCTTAGACTTGCTATAATTTGAATGTTTTCAAGAGATTGATATTGGAGAAAGTAATCTTTATCTCTTTAGCCATTATTCCCATAATTCAGTCTCCTCCTAGAGTCCACAGCTGTTAATATTTGTGTTTTTGATGTATCTCTCTCCAGAAACACACACACACATCTATACATGCACACATATGTGTTTACTGAACCAGGTGGAGCAAGTTCATAGAAGCTCTTAATGTGATGAAACTTCAATTCTGAGAACCTTGGGGAGCTTCGCCTAAGAGCAAGTACACACTAGGGCTTGGCCTCGCCCAAAACAGCTGCAATGCATCATTCAGTTCAGTTCAGTTCAGTCGCTCAGTCGTGCCCGACTCTTTGTGACCCCATGAATCGCAGCACGCCAGGCCTCCCTGTCCATCACCAACTCCCAGGGTTCACTCAGACTCACGTCCATCGAGTCAGTGATGCCATCCAGCCATCATCCTTGGTCGTCCCCTTCTCCTCCTGCCCCCAATCCCTCCCAGCATCAGAGTCTTTTCCAATGAGTCAACTCTTCACACAAAGTGGCCAAAGTACTGGAGTTTCAGCTTTAGCATCATTTCTTCCAAAGCAATCCCAGGGCTGATCTCCTTCAGAATGGACTGGATGGATCTCCTTGCATTCCAAGGGACTCTCAAGAGTCTTCTCCAACACCACAGTTCAAAAGCATCAATTCTTCAGCTCTCAGCCTTCTTCACAGTCCAACTCTCACATACATACATGACCACAGGAAAAACCATAGCCTTGACTAGACGGACCTTAGTCAGCAAAGTAATATCTCTGCTTTTGAATATGCTATCTAGATTGGTCATAACTTTTCTTATTATTTATTAATGCTTCATTAATAGCACCTAATATCCCAACCAGATTACAATTTCCACACTTGTCCACTTGTTCCAACAGTAGAGAGTTTTTGTTTTCTTTTGTTGTAAACCAGAATTTCATGGTAACCATATCTCTTTGTTCTTTTTAATCTAAATGGCCCCTAATCTTTGATTTTTTTTTTCTTACTGACTTTTAAGTATCCGGATTAACTGTCTTGATGAATACACGGCATTGGAGTTGTATGATTATATTTTGTGGATATGTTTTTCTTCTCTTTTCCTTCTATATCATGAAAACTAGAATTTAGGGCTAGAGTCTGAGCCGGGTCAGATTAAATTTGTACTGGCTCATGGTTCATTGGTATTGATGTCTGCAGAAGTGTAACTTTTCTGTCATGGAAAAAGTAGTCAGAAGATTCAGCCTTTGGGTCTCATTTATTTAAATGTATATACAATTAAGAGGAGAAAGACAAATTTGTTCTAGTTCTTAATTCTGAGGAAAATTTCTCACTGCCTAGTTCATATTGAATAACACGGTGACATCATAATTCATGACAGTTACGTGAAAATAGTGGCTATGTCATACACATGCCGGTTTTGTATATTGGTCAATGATTTATGCAAAATGCATAATTTTTCAGCTTTAATTCTGTAAATGCATTTACATAAGGGAATAAGACAACTTATTTAGCTTGTGAATCTTCTCTTTTAATAAGATTAATTAAAATTAACTGTAGAGTTTGTCTTCCTGTCCATCTATAAAGACATTTACTTAACTTTTTTAAAGAATTAAAAGGGGAATCCTTTTATATTCAAGAGTTTAATATTTCATTAATGAGCATATGGCAAAGAGATTTGGGGAAATACCCTGTTTCCCCATCATGCTAATCACTGTTAGAGCCGGACAAATGCTGTCGATATCAGCTCAGACACTGGAAGTGCCTTTGGGTTTAATTCAAGGTATGATTGGCCTTCCCAAGTGGCTCAGTGGTAAAGAATCCACCTGGCAATGTAGGAGACTCAAGAGATGTGGTTGGGACAACCCAGGTTATCCCTGGTTTGGGAATATTCCCAGGAGGAAAATGGTACCCTATCCAGTATTACTGTGGGGACAATCCCATGGACAGAGGAGCCTGGTGGGCTACAGTCCATGGTGTCGCGAAGAGCTGGACATGACTGAGCAGCTGAGCACAAGGTGTAACTGCACGTTAAGAGTCAATGTGCACACATTAGCAATAGTGTTGCGCTAGACGATGCGGGGTTTGTGCTGAGACTTAGTCATTTTCTGATTGTGGAGCTGATTTCCTGTGAGGGCTTCAAGAAGCTCATAGACCCTGGTCTGTACAGTTTGGGGAGCCCTTAAGACTCTTGGATCCAACCCTCCTGAACTGTAGGTGCAGAGACTCTGGCCCAGAAAGGTTGAGGCCAAGGACTGTGGCAGCCCAGCCTCTGTGGTGTCAGGATGCAGCCCAGGGTGGTGGACAGCCGGCAGGACCCAATACACCCTCGCCCCCTTGCTGGGACCCTCACCCCCCTTGCTGGGATCCTTGCCCCCTTGCTGGCACCCTTGCCCCCCTTGATGGGACCCTCACCCTCCTTGATGGGACCTTTGCCCCCCTTGCTGGTGCTCTTGCCCACCTTGGTGGGACCCTCGCCCCTCTTGATGGGTTCCTCGCCTCCCCTTGCTGGCACCCTCGCCCCCCCTTGCTGGGACCCTCGCCCTGGGCCTGTCAGAAGGGATGGAGGGAGGTCCCATCCTCCCGATGCTCCTTGCCCTGCACAGGTCTGCACCTCTGCTCCACTGGCTGGGCTGCGTGCTCCCCACTCCTCAGCCCCTCATGGCTTTACCTGGGGACCCGGGCACACAGCACACCTTGCTGGATGCTCCCCAGGGGGCTGGTGCTCCCACCCCCTTCACCTCACTCCTGTAGCATCTGCCGCTTCCCACAGGGCCCCTCACACCACACCATGAAGGGGCTACGTTTTGGATGGGTGTCTCTCAGAGTTCCTTTTCCTCAGGGGAGGGGGGCCCCGGCACTGCGGTCACTAAGGATTTCTACATAACACGTCCCAGAAAGCGCTGTCACTGGGAGTATTTTATTATTAATCTTGACCAGTAAATGCCCGCCTACTGGGCTGTGGGTTTCCTGTGGCCAAGGGCCTCATTTTCTAATTTCCTTTTTATAGATAATAGACGCTAACTGTCTGCTAGTTGAATAAATGTGTAAATGGACAAATCAACACATTGGAGCTCTGATTCTTTTTACAAAAGCTATTTTACTGACGTATAATTGATTTGCATTGTATTAGTTTCTATTGCACAGCAAAATGTCTACATATATAAAAGTGAAAGTCGCTCAGTCGTGTCCAGCTCTTTGTGATCCCATGAACTATAGCCTGCCAGACTCCTCTGTCCATGGAATTCTCCAGGCCAGAATACTGGAGTGGGTAGCCTTTCCCTTCTCCAGGGGATCTTCCCAACCCAGGGATCAAAACCAGGTCTCCCACATTGCAGGCGGATGGATTTTTTACCAGCTGAGCTGAGCGTAGGAAATATAAAGTATGTGAAGAACATATATGTATATATATATTCTTTTTGATTATATATATTATCTATACCCTGCTGCTGAGAAAGATTGAGGGCGGGAGGAGAAGGGGATGACAAAAGACGAGATGGTTGGATAGCATCACTGACTCGATGGAGATGAGTTTGAGCAAGCTCCAGGAGTTGGTGACGGACAGGGAAGGCAGGTGTGCTGCAGTCCATGGGCTCGCAAAGAATCAGACAGGACTTGGCAATTGAACAACAACAAAATCATATTTTCTTACATCACTAAAATCACATTCACCCAATTTCCCTTCATTTCCTCCTTTGCCAACTCAACAAAGATATTGACAAGTTAAGAGCAGGTCTTCCTTTTTTATAAGAAGGAAGACCAGTAATGGGTAATTTCATCTTCCAAACCCAAGCAATTGCAACTTCACCGGTTTTCAGCTTCTTTCTAATTTATCGTAGGTATTTTTTTTTATGTCGCTCTTTTAACTTCTCTCACCATCTTCTTCTGATATTCAAAATCAATTCAGAATTACTCAGACCAGCCAGGCCTCCTTCTCCTACTGGGTAACTGTTTCCAGCTGTGCCAGGTCTTAGTCACGTTGCGTGTGATCCTCAATCTTCATCACAGTGTGCGGGATTTTTGTTGAGGTGTGTGAACTCTCAGTCACGACATGTGAAGTCTGGTTCCTTGACCAGGGAATGAACCCAGACCCATTGCAATGGGAGCTCAGAGTCTTTACCGTCAGACCAGCAGGGAGGTCCCTGGTTAATACTCATTTAGTTCACTTTACCGTGAACAGATACAACCAGAAAAAAAAGATTAGTTACATCAGCCAGCTAGTGGGTGCCTTTCAGGCCAATGATGCCCCTCAGGTGCACACGCTCTGCTGTTGTCCTGACAATTTGCTTGTGACCCAGACCATGTTGGTATTCGGGATCCTGCCTGGGACATGTTGCCATCAACCAGGAAGCACTTCGCTTCAAACTCTGGTTAAATTGATTTAAAAAGCGCGGTCTTAATTCAGCGAGGAGGGGAAGGCCGGCATGCAGCCCTGCATGAAGCCTTCTGCCCAGTGCTCTTGGCCTAAAGAGTGTGGCCAGACCGAGGGAATCACGTGTGGCTTCAGGCATTTGCAAACACTGTGGGCCAGGTGGATGGGCAGTGCCTCCGATAGTCAGCGTGAAAACTCAGGCAGGAAGGTGGGGGAAGCAAGGAGGCGGCAGAGAAAGACCTTTTTACAGGAGCTGTAAATAGCTCTTGCTTTTGACTTCTGACTGAAAGAAGGTCACTCTTGGTGGCAGGGAGGGAAGTATGTATTTAGCAACTGTACATTTAGCATGTAGGCAGTTTAAGTGCCTATACGTATGCGCTGCTGCATTTGACAAGTATCACAACCAGGTTTCTTACCCTCTAAGTGTCACATGTTCCCTTCGTACCCCAGAAAGAGACTGTGACATCATTTCACAGTTCTCCTGAAATTCTTTCAGCTACTTTCAAGTAACCTATGGCTTTTTCACTTCATCAATATTTACACACTGATAAAGCACCGCTTTTAGAATTACAGTTTATTGTAGGTCACATGAGGAATAAATCAGGAAGGTTCCATTTTCTAAGCTCCTGTACTGTAAGAGGACATGTCTCCTTCACCCCCGTCTCCAGGCAGCTAGGGAAGTCAGTATGGCAGCGGCATTCTGCCTCCTTCCTCTCCTCTCCCAGCTCCCACCTGGCTGTATAAGCCTGAACTTGGATGGCCACCCGCCTTACCCACCGCTTCCTTTCCCTGCTGAGTATGACACCCGCCAGAAATGTCGAAGGACCGGACTTGGTCGTGCATCTTAAACACACTTGTCTTGTGCACCCGGCTCTGAACAGGAAGTTAGCCCCAAACTAGAGGCTCCTCTCATCAGCTTCTTATCTTCCAAACACTCCTGGTAACTCTCAGCTATCTCTCTACTAGCCCCCCTCTTTCTGTCTCCTGTGAGGTAGAGCTTCTCACTTCTAGCATGACTGGTAACGTAGAAATCCACACTGCTGAAGAGTACCTGATATTTATCCGTGTCTATTGAGATTATTTGAAAGATAAATTTAAAATAAGGTAACATTTCCTTTCCACAATATCTCATTATTTGCATGCAGAAGGGAGCTTTCACAATCTTTAAAGACAGTTTTGAAAATAATTAATGATTATGAACCGGCAATTACTGAATCGTGTGGAGAGGAAGACTTTCCACTTCATCGCAAGCAGAGGCCAGCACAACGTTGTGGAGCAGTTATTATCCTTGAATAAAAAAGGAAACAGGAAAGTGGAGGGAGCTCCGCAGGGTGGTGCGCTCCCTTCTGGGTCTTCCTCAGACGGTAAAGAATCTGCTGCAATGCCTGAGACCGGAGTCCAGCTCCTGGGGCGTGGTCCCTTTGGCTGGGGTGGTCCATGAAGGCTTTTTGATGTGCTGGGCTCACCTTGAACTTGGAAGAAGTACTGCAGCTTTGGTGGGGTGGCCTCAAGCTCTCCAGTCCCTCATATGTCTTTGTGGCACTTCTCGACTTTTCAGCCTCAGGCATTTTCAGGTATATCTAATTCACTTGGCCTACTGCTGAACTCTCAATTAGACTACTGTATTCTTTAATTACATAGTGTCTTAAACTGTAGCTTTGAATTTAATTGAACTTTTCCATGCTCCTTGCTCCCTAGCCAAACAATTTGTAAAAAAAAAAAAAAAATTGAATTAACAGTCTGAAAAAAAAAAAAAAAAAGGAGCTTCCTTGAACCTACATAGTGGCAAGTGTCTCCTTAAATGTCTAGGGCCAATCTCTCAGGCAGATGTTGTACCTTGGGTCAGGGAGCTAAGGTAAGTCCGGGACTGCAGACTCAGAACACAGGGGAGGAGGTGAGGCCCACGGATGCCGAGAAACTGGAGGTGAGTATAGAGCCACAGAACCCTCAGGCAGATGCTGCGGCTCCTACCAGGGAGACAAGAAGCTGGAGATCCGTCAGCGTCTGTGAAAACAGAAGAGAGGTGCCCTTGAGAATACAGTAGGCAGGCTGAGTTGTGAGTCAGGGAACATGAAAAAAAAAAAAAATCCAACAACAAAGGTCAGGGCTGTGACCAGGGAACTCAGAAGAAATGCCAGCAACAGCATCTAGGTCCCTGGTTGCCCAGGGTGGCTCGGGTACGAGTATGGCCGTCACAGAGCACCTGAGCACGATGCCACACGGTCTGTCAAGGCAGAGGTCCGTTCCTGGACTTTCTGCAGGGCAGGGTTCGAGGAGAGAATGAGAAGCCCAGGGTTCCATGGGAAGACTGGTCCATACGAGGGCACGGATTCCATGGGTCAATGTTGGTGCCTGTGCATCCTTCCTGACACGTAGAAAAAGGAAGACAACCGTGACTGGTGCATAAATGACCTGCAGTGGGTTTGCCACAATAAAATATTATGTAAAATGAATTCACTTCTAAGATGAAGTTATAGTAACTGCATGTCAGATTCTTAAAACATATAAATAGAAGCAGTGCAGTTGAGTTCAGTTGCTCAGTTGTGTCCAACTTTTTGTGACCCCATGGACTGGAGCACACTGGGTCTCCCTGTCCATCACCAACTCCTGGAGCTTGCTCAGACTCTTGTCCATTCAGTGGTGATGCCATCCAACCATCTCATCCTCTGTCATCCCCTTCTCCTCCTGTCTTCACTCTTTCCCAGCATCAGGGTCTTTTCAAATGAGTCAGTTCTTCACATCAGATGGCCAAAGTATTGGAGTTTCAATTTCAGCATCAGTCCTTCCAGGGAATATTCAGGACTGATTTCCTTTAGGATGGACTGGTTGGATCTCCTTGCAGTCCAAGGGACTCTCAAGAGTTATCGCCAACACCACAGTTCAAAAGCATCAATTCTTCCGTGCTCAGCTTTCTTTGTAGTCCAACTCTCACATCCATACATGACCACTGGAAAAGCTCTCAACATACAGAAGAGTATCTTTTCTCAGGATATGTGTATTCTAAGGTAAGAATATGCAAGGTGCCTGACTGCAATTTATTGTGAAGACCTTTGAAATGTATGTAAGATACAAATGCTTAATATAAATAGGTATGATTTTTTTCTGTAAGTGTATGCAAAAATTTAAAGGAAAATGAGATTTAAAGTGAGATGTATCTATCATTTCATTAACATTTTTAGAAAAACTGAAAGTCTTCCTCTTGTGCCATAATGTTATTATTACACACAGTTTGCTCATTGCAGTAGGGTAAGGCCTGGGTCCTGAGTTGATTCATGATCCTATCAGAGGACACACTGGCAGGTGTGGAGGGATTGTCCAGGGATGGGAGGTGGTGAGGGTTCTGCAAACGTGAGATGTGATATAGCCATCTGAAAACAAGTCCTGCTAAGGAGGGCAGCGTACCTGGGACGTTCCCCATGGTAGACGCACCCTAAAGTCTGTGAGCCCAGCCCTGTTGTAACCTTCTGCCCTTGAGTGTGAGCACAACTATCACTTGCTTCTCATCAACAGGATTTGACAGAAGAAATGGGATGTCAACCCGGTGTGATGACTCCATCTCAGCAAACTGGAGGGGGAGGACCTTTCCTTGCTGACTGAGGAGAAGCAAGCTGCCGTGTTGTGACAAGGCCACCTTGCCAGATAACGCAGGGGTTCCGCCAGGAGCAGAAAACCAGGCCTGGCCTAAAGCAGACGAAAGACACAGCGACTTCAGTCTACGTCGGGGGCTTCCCTGGTGGTGCAGGTGGTAAAGAGTCTGCCTGCAATGCAGCAGACCCGGGTTCAGTCCCTAGATTTGGGAAGATCCCCTGGAGAAGGCAATGGCACCCCACTCCAGTACTTTTGCCTGGAGAATCCCATGGACGGAGGAGCCTGGTGGGCTGCAGTCCATGGGGTCGCTAAGAGTCGGACATGACTGAGCTACTTCACTTTCACTTTTCACTTTCATGCATTGGAGAAGGCAATGGCAACCCACTCCAGTGTTCTCGCCTGGAGAATCCCATGGACAAGGGGTCGCAGAGTCATACACGACTGAGTGAACAACATTTTCTTTCAGTCTACAGCCAAGAGAAGATGGAATGGTCTTTGGAGGCTGTTGGTTGCAAAGAATAGGACATGACTTAGCAGATGTGGGAGACCTAGGCTGGTGTGGCCTGTGGAAGACAGGTGTTAAATCCATTGCCAAGAAGGCTACATATCAGAACCAGCACAGTGATGTATTTGAATGGTGCACATCAGGATCTCATGATAAGTTTCAGTCTCCTGAGCTACGAACTTTATGAGGGCCCTGCTGCCGGCCAGATCATAGCTGGCGCCACCTTGGGGCACGTCCTTTCAACTTGTTTATTAATAACTCTGCTTGGTCCAGAAGCTACATGAATGGAACAGCGGTTTCCTCAATAAATACTTAGAGGGCAAATACACGTCCACTCGGGCAGCTTAGAATACAGTGGCACTTCTAGAAACTCTGGACTCTGCGGGAAAGTTCTCTATACTCTAGAACTTAGAGCTCTGATTGGAAGCCAAATACTTTATGCTATCGCCTTTTTTCTCTTTTGGGGGGAAAAAGGTGAATTTTTTTCTTTTGGAAAAGTTATTTCTGCTCATGGCTCTTTTGTCTTTCAAATGGAGGAGGAAATGGCACCCCCTCCAGTACTGTTGCCTGGGAAATCCCATGGACAGGGGAGCTGGTAGGCTACAGTCCACGGGGTCGCAAAAGAGGATGCCACCGGGCATTGCACTTTGTCTTTGAAATTGTAAGGAATTACAGAGATTACAAAATGCCTGTTTTTAAACATCTTCTGTAAGCATCTGCACAAAGCCTGAATAGAAGGTATTGTTTTTTTGAAAAATATTCTGTTGGTGAGGAGCATGTATTCTAGACGTTTCTGTCTAGTTGGTTTGATTCCAGAAGTTAATTAATAGTTTTAGTCTCCGGGGAGGTTTTAGGATAACAACCTTACTTTGATGGTAACATAATTGCAGGTGGAATCCCTGAATCTTACATCATTTTCTTTGTTTATTTTCTTTTCTAAATTTGACTTTAAGTCAAAGAACAGATAGAAACAGAGAGGTTGAGAATATGGTTGCCAATGTCAAGAATTGGTGTCATAGTTTGCAAATATTTGGCAGAAATCTGTTCATATGCAAATGTAGGAGGCATATGACTTTTTTTGTTAAGTTTGCCTACAGTCACCGAGCACAGCTGTGCTAATCTGGAGATACCATGAGAATGAAGGATTAAAGAAAAAGGAGAAGAAAGAAGTGGATATTGAACATTCTGGGAGATCATACTTCATTCTGAAATAATTTGTCATGTTCATCTTCTCTCTGAAAGGAATGGACAGGTTAATTAATTTGCCTTTTACTGTTTGGTTATACCACTCAGAATCGGCTTGTATGTCCCAAGAGCATCTGGGTCTGACTTCAGCAGTGTCTCATCCACTGCTTCCATGACCTTCAGATATGGTGACCTTGGTTCAGTTCTGTCGGGTAAGGGAGGTGCAGAGGCTCTCCTGGGGCCTAAGCGGTGCTGGCCAGGGGGGTCAGGAGAGAAAATGTCTAAGGAGACTGACTGTGCAGCTCCGAGCTGAGCACAGGTCCCCAGGCACACAGATGTCATGTGCTTGTAACATATATCCTTTTCCTGTTTCTCATATGGAGAGTCCCCTAACATATAGAACCCAGGGCCCACAGAAGGGGACTACTTCACCTGTTTGTGCAGAGAAGATCACATCTTTTTTCTCTTCCTGCCTCCAAGGTCAACTCCAGAACATCTCCACTAGAAGCGGAAGAGAAGAGGGGAATCTGAGAATCTGACATCAGACCTGCATCCCACATCCCAGGGCAAGCCTGCAGGAAGCAAGGTGAGAAGAGCCTTGCATTGGAGGATATGAGAGAGGAATTTTGTACTGAATGTAAATGCAGTTTTGAGCATTTGTGAGAGACTAGTACTCTTGCCTGCCTGGAAAATCCCATTGACAGAGGAGCCTGGTAGGCTGCAGTCCATAAGGTCGCTTAGAGACAGACATGACTGAGCGACTTCACTTTCACCTTTCACTTTCATGCACTGGAGAAGGAAATGGCAACCCACTCCAGCGTCCTTGCCTGGAGAATCCCAGGGACAGAGGAGTCTGGTAGGAGGCCATCTATAGGGTCGCACAGAGTCAGACACAACTGAAGTCTTAGCATCAGCAGCAGCAGATTATTCACCCACTATATTGAAAAATTGTGGAACATGGCCAAGAGAACTACTGTCTTACAGGAAAAGGAAAAGTGTGTGTTCCACGAAAACCCAAAGATGGGGAAACCATATCTGTCTTCTATTAAAACCCTGAACAAGTTGGGCCAACTTAGGACAGAAGATGGGCCCACCCAGAGGTGAGAGCCCCCGGCTATGGTCCCTTCAGATGCCCGGGCACTGCTTACTTGTGAGTGACTAGACCAGAGCAGTAAGCTCTCCCGATCTCAGGGGGTCAGTGACAGCAGCCACCTAGAAGGCTGGTGCTGAGAAATGACTATGCTAATGCCTATAAGGAATCTAGACTAGCTCCTGGCATAGGTATTTCAATGTAGGTACACACATGAATGTATTATCCACCAGAGAATCTCTTTGCAAAGGAGTTTGCTTAGACTGGTTGAAATCAGACATGGTCTTTCACAGGCAGGATGCTTCCTCACTGTGGCTGCCTTTAATAATTATGACCCTGTATCCACATTAATTGGGCTTCCTAGGTGATGGAGTGGTAAAGAACCCGCCTGCCAATGCAGGAGACGCAGGAGACATGGGTTTGAACCCTGGGGCAGGAATATCCCCTTGAGGAGGAAATGGTAACCACTCCAGTATTCTTGCCTGGGAAGTCCCATGGAAAGAGCAGCCTAGAGGGCCACAGTTTATAGTGTCTGAAAAAGTCAGATACAACTGAGCAACTGATCTTGCACTCATTCATGTTAGTTTGCCAGAGGCCTGAAAACTCACGTCTCCCCATGGAAGACCTCAAACTGTGGCCCTCCTGTACAGCACTCACATGCCTGCAACCTCCACTTATTCAGTTCAGTTCAGTCTCTCAGTTGTGTCTGACTCTGCGACGCCATGGACTGCAGTACACCAGGCTTCCCTGTCCATCACCAACACCTAGAGCTTGCTCAAACTCATGTGCATCAAGTCGGTGATGCCATTCAACCATCTCATCCTCTGTTGTCCCCTTCTCCTTCTGCCTTCAATCTTTCCTAGCATCAGGGTCTTTTCAGATGAGTCAGCTCTTCCTATCAGGTGGCCAAAGTGTTGGAGCTTTAGCTTCAGCATCAGTCCTTCCAATGAGTATTTAGGGCTGATATCCTTTAGGATTGACTGGTTTGATCTCCTTGCAGTCCAAGGGACTCTCAAGATTCTTCTCCAACACCATATTTCAAAAGCATCAATTCTTTATTGTCCAGCCTTCTTTATGGTCCAGCTCTCACATCCATATATGACTACTGGAAAAACCATAGCTTTGACTAGATGGACATTTGCTGGCAAAGTAATGTCTCTGCTTTATTATATGCTGTCTAGATTTGTCATAGCTTTTCTTCCAAAAAGCAAGCATCTTTTAATTTCATGGCCATCTGCAGTGATTTTGGCACCCAAGAAAATAGAGTCTCTCACTGTTTCCATCGTCTCCCCATCTATTTGCCATAAAGTGAAGGACGGGATGCCATGATCTTAGTTTTCTGAATGTTGAGTTTTAAGCCAGCATTTTCACTCTACTCTTTCACTTTCATCAAGAGGCTCTTCAGTTCCTCTTTGCTTTCTGCCATAAGGGTGGTATCCTATGGATATCTGAGGTTATTTATATTTCTCCCTACAACCTTTATTCAGCTTGTGCTTCATCCAGCCCAGCATTTTGCATGATGTACTCTGCTAATAAGTTAAATAAGCAGGGTGACAATATGCAGCCTTGACATACTCCTTTCCCAGTTTGGAACCAGTCTGTTTTTCCATGTCTGGTTCTAAATGTTGCTTCTTGACCTGCATACAGATTTCTCAGGAGGCAGGTAAGGTGGTCTGATATTCCCATCTCTTGATGAATTTCCCACAGTTTGTTGTGATCCACACAGTCAAAGACTTTAGCATAGTCAATGAAGGAGAAGTAGAGGTTTTTCAGGAATTATCTTGCTTTTTCTACAATCAGTGGATATTGGCAATTTGAACTCCACTTACTGGTGTGGTTTTTAAGCCAATTCTTTCTCACCCATGACTGGAGGTACTGAGGCTGCCCCAGCGCAGGGCACAGAACAGGTGTGCATGCCTAGTGAACACCTGCAGAGTCAGTCCTGGGACTCAGATGTCGGGGCACCCAGGGTCAAGGGGTAACCACTGTTCCATCCTGCTCTTTCCTACGCATTCAATATCGGCCACTTATAATTCATTCTAACTGAAGAAAAAGTGAACCTACAAGAAAGCAAACCATTGCACGTTCAGCAGCTTTAATTTTACGTAGCCTGTTAAGCTGTGTTAATTGCTTATACCATCCCATCAGATTGAGTTTTGCATGGATACATCTGAAAAATAAATGTTATCACAAAAGAGATAAATATCTCTTACTAAGAAATGATGATTTGCTCTATTTCCCCAGTCAAGCAATATTTATCAGGAGCATTGATTTAACTAGAGGCTATTGGCAGATACAAATGGATCATGACAGGAAACAAAAAATCCCCCTTGGTTGCCATCAGGGGCTTTTTATTTTAATGCAATGCCTTTTGGAATTACTGATGCTCCAGCTACACCTCAAAGATGAATGAGGGGCTCCTGCTAGGTTCAATACATCACCTGTCTGAGTTTATTTAGCCTGAGTGCTGGAGTTCTTGCTTCTCTGAGTTTAAAAACACCTGGAGCATTTGGGGAAAGTTGCAGGAAAAAAAAGTCTCAAAGTTCAAAGGGATGCAAATATTAATGCAATTCAACTTAAAGCTTTTAAAGAATTCTTCATTTTAAAGGTTATAATGTAAAGAATTCTCATTTCCCATTTAAGAGAGAAAAAAACACCACATCGTTGAGGAATTGCAAAGATGCACCACTGAGACGAGATGGCATGGAGGAGCAGCATGGAAGGGCTGGAGACTGTGGGGTCCTGCATCTCTGTGTGCCACTAGGGTGGGCAGGGGAGGTTCTGGCAGTGGTGATGGTGATGTAGAGAGAAGCGGATGGGTTAAAGGGACCCATGGAAGACAGACTGGATGTCGGTGGGCTTCTCAGTGGGAACAGGGCAGGACTAAATGTTTCCCTGCTTCTGGCAAAATACTCTGTGTGCTGGGAGACTGGAACCAGCAGAGAGTTCTCTTTTCCTTCCACCTTGATTAACAGACATCTTAAAAACTGTACGGAGAAAACTGCTAGAATGGAACAAGAGATTAGATCACAGGATAAGGCTGACGCTTAAGGTTGATTTTCTTTTTTTTTTCCTTGTGAAATGGAAGTAAAAATTTGCCTTGTGTAAAGTCATGAATTTCCATCCACAGGATCACAACTGTGTCTGCCTGGGGCTTGAGGTGGTACAGGGACTTCCGGGTCAGCGGTCCTGGAGTCCTGAATGCCAGCTTGTCACGTGGACTCCTGGGGAGTCATCCCCTGCTCTCACATTCAGCAGCCCTGTCTTAGTACCTGTCTCTATTGCACACATTTAGGATTCTTCAGTAGAAAAAGGAAACAAAATTAAGAAGCAGACAAAGTTAATCAGGCAGTTCAGGTCATCATCAACTGCTCCCATGAAGCACATGGCTTGGTTCAGCCACGGAGACTGTGCTGAGGTTCTCAGGGGGTCCTGGGAGCCCCTGGGTTAGTGAAGGGGGCACCCTTTGTGGGTACTGGTGCACTAAGGGTGTGGAGCCTGGACTCAGCTGGCAGATTCTGGTCCCCTTGTCCATTCTGGGCTGTTAACACTAAGAATTCATGGTGGTGCCATCACCCCAGGCTTGCTGGAGTTCATAATGAGGCTCCACAGTCAGAGAGATGTTTGTTTTGCTCCAGCCTTCACCGGCAGCAGGGTCACTTTGCCTGACACAGAGGGCCATGCAATCCTAAAGAATGGAAGGACCTCAGTATTGAGTGGTTGACATGCCAGGCTTGGGCAGATGGGAGACTGGCTTCACCACACACGAGTCATGTTTTCACTGGGAAGTTACATATCTTCTTTGAGTTTGTACTTTGAGTAAAATACAGTCAGTAGTAATATCTACTTCCCAGGTGGCACTCGTGGTAAAGAATCCTCCTGCCAATGCAGGAAACGTGAGAGACACAGGTTCCATCCCCGGGCTGGGAAGATGCCCTGGAGGAGGGCCTGGCAGCCCACTCCAGGATTCCTGCCTGGAGAATGCACATGGACAGAGGCCCTGCTGGGCTACAGTCCACAGGGTCTCAAAGAGTCGGACACGACTGAAGCTACTTAACACGCAGTAATAGCTGCCCTGTGGCGGGGGTCTCCAGCCTCTGGGATCTAAGTCCTGGTGATCTGAGGTGGATCTGATGGTATAATAATAGAAATAAAGTGCACAATGCATGTTATTGACTCAGCTGACTCCATGGACATGAGTTCGTGCAAACTCCAGGAAACAGTGAAGGACAGGTAAGCCTGGTGGGCTACAGCATATGGGGTTGCAAACAGTCAGATGCAACTGAGCAACTGAACAACAGCAACAACAAAAGTGAAGTGAAAGCCGCTCAGTCGTGTCCGATTCTTTGCGACCCCACGGACAATCCCTGGAATTCTCCAGGCCAGAACGCTACCCACCTTTCCCTTCTCCAGGGGATCTTCCCAACCCAGGGATGGAACCCAGGCCTCCTGCATTGCAGGTGGAGTCTTTACCAGCTGAGCCGCCAGGGAAGCCCAACTACAACAGAGTGCTCAATAGATGTAATGAGATTGAAGCATCCCCAACCCATCCTCCCATCTCTGGTCCATGGAGAAACTGTCTTCCACGAAATTAGGCTCCAGTGCCAAAAATGTTGGGGACCGCTGCACTATGGGATATTTCAGAACCCTGAAAGTGATCAGGCACGCAAAAATGCTTAGCCCAAACTGGCCCACAGGAAGGTCTCAGCGAGCATCACCTGGTAAGACTGTTATCGTGACTGTCAACCTTCTTATGCTAAGACAACGATGATCATGACAATATACTCACTGCAAACTCGGGGAGAAGCAGAGAGACGGCTTTCTCTAAAACGCGACAAGGTCAAGACTGGGAAAGCAATCATCTGTACTTGCTGTTCGTCTGGAAATAACAGAAGACGGTTCTTCTCAAGATGCAGTTGACCTTCCTGAAGGCCAGGGCAGCAATATCCCTAACTGTCGTGGCTTAATGCCTGTGGGTAAACGTCCCTGAGGGTCCATTCTGCTTCCTGAGTAAAGCGTGGGGCTTTTTGAGTGAAATTAATATTACCCACTTTTCAAGGGCTGTGGTGATGCTTTTTCATCTTATCTCATGGATTTCTCTAGGATATTGATCTAAATGCCCTGTTACTTGAGATCTGAAGAAGCCAACAAATGCTGCATTAAATAAGCAATTAAACAAACAAGCGAGTTCTGTGCTAGGAGAAAACACTGATGAAAGCTCAACTTGTACAAATAAATAGCATTCCTAAACGTCAATAATAAAAGCACGCAACCTCCTTAAACATAAACAGGCTACATTTTGAACTGAAGTAGCGTTTCACAGCTTTGCCTAATTCTCCTTCCTCACTTTCTGTTTCTTCTGTTAGTTCGCACTCTCCTTGCTTGCATCACCTGAGTGGGCTCCTTTGCTCGGGGCCCAGCAGGGTTGCTTTACTGAATTTCCGCTTATTTCCTGACTTGCATGACGTGTCTCTCTCCAGCGGTTTCTGGCTGCACTGGGTCTTCGCTGCTGCACGCGGGCTTTCTCTCGCTGCGGCGAGGGGGGCTGTCCTCTGCCTGCGGTGTGTGGGGGCCTCCCTGCCGTGCTTCTCTTGTTGCAGAGCACAGGCTGCAGGCACCCAGGCTCAGTAGCCGTGGGGCACGGGCTTGGTTGCTCTGTGGCCTGTGGGGTCTTCCCCTGCCAGGGATGGAGCCCGTGACCCCTGCCTTGGAAGGTCGATTCTTGCCCACTGGACCAGCAGGGAAGTCCTGCAGAAAGTGTCTCTTGAGGGCACACACGGCCTCCTCACTGTAGCTAACTGAGCTACACACACTGTAGCCAACTTCCATTCATTTGCCCCCAGTGCAAACATCTTTCCCCTCATATCTTATTAATCACCACTTGAAAGATAACTTTAAGTCACCTGGAAGTTTGCACTTAACTCTGGATTTCTGATAATCAATCTCCATTTCCTTTCATCCATCGCTCAAATGCAAACATTAATTATTTTCCCCATGTTCCCTCAAAGGGGCTTGTGTGTATTCTTTCTTAAGGAGACTATTTGGATAAATGTGTTTGAGCTCATCTCAAATATATAAACAAATGACAAGATCTTTCATTCGCCTAATATCTAAGACTCCGTCTGTGGACATCAGCAAGACATTGCTAGTTCCAGGGCCATCTGAGATTGACTGTAATGGCAGCAGCCATGGGATTTGGGGGGACCAGACCTGTCCCAAAAGAAAATTGCAGTTTGGGGTCAAAGACCTCACCTCCTGTCCAACCCACTGGGCAGCAGAAGCTTCGAGATTAAGAGAAGCAGACTTTGCAGGGATGAGGTGCCTCTCATTTGAACACATTTTCCAAATTGCCTCATTTTTTTTTTTTCAAACTGTCTTTGTATGAATTTTTTATACATCTGTAGAAGATAACCTTGGACCTCTGTTATCCACATGCATACGCTTGAGTGTGCGTACACACACACACACACACACACACACACACACACACCAATGTCCTCTGATCTTTGTTCCTAAATGTCAATAATAAAAGACACTGAGGATCAAAGAATCTCATGGTCCTAAACAGTCCTTTGTCACCTTCCCATTCCATTCTGTTCTCCTTTAAAAAATTGTTGAACCTCAGTGGTGACCCTTCTTGGACAAAGGATCTTAGAGGGCTAAGAGGATGCTCTGTGCAACCAGACACACACCAGCTAAAGGCACATAGGGGCCCGACCCTGCTCACCTTGATAGAGACAGCTCGCCAGTGTGAGGTGTTCACAAACCTATGCGCTTGCCTGCCGACAGTTCTGTTCACCAGGACACAGTCCTCCACTGGGCACAGCCCCGCGCCTGCCTCCCCCAGACGTGCTCAGAAGTGCCATGCTGATCCTGCCTCAATTTTGTTAATCCTCCCAGGGTGTAGTTAGCACCGAGTTTCCAAAGATCAAGCTTCTGCAGTTTCCCCATCTGCTCCTCGACACATAACCCCCTTTACAGAGCACAAAGCTTTCCATTCAATAAGCAGAAGTAAGTAAGTAAGTGTTACTCGCTCAGTCATGGCTGACTCTTTGCGACCCCATAGACTGCAGCCCACCAGGCTCCTCTGTCCATGAGATTTTCCAGGCAAGGGCACTGGAGTGGATTGCCATTTCCTTCTTCAGGGGATCTTCCCAACCCAGGGATCGAACCCAGGCCTCCTGCAGGACAGGCAGATTCTTTACCACCTGAGCTGCAAGGGGAGCAATACTGTTTAAAACAAAAACACCCTCACCAGAGGCAATGCTATGAATCAAAAGCAGCACTGAGCCAAGACAACTTTACCAACAGCCCATTTCTCTGTTCAGGTTTGATGAGTGAAAACGAAGAAAGAGCTTAGTACGGTGCCTGGTGCCCAGTGTCGGCTACGGGAAGAGTTCGCTATTGTCTGCATTTCACAAACGAACCAGCAGCCCATGCAGGCTGGTGCCGTGGTTCCAGCCAGTTGACTACGGGCCCATGATCTCTCTGCTGTAACCAGCTCTGATAAAGGGCACCTCCAGTGGAAGGAAGCCTAACGCCATCCTTTCAATGCCAGTATGGGAGCCAGCAGTAGGCATATGGTCTGGTTGGCCTCCGGGGCTCCCTGCCCCCTGCCCCCCTGCTCAGCCAGGCCCCAGCATGGGGCACCAGAGACAGGCACACACTCAGGGTCTGGGTCGGCCTCGCGGGGGTGGGTCCCTTCTGTACCCGAGGTCCTAAGCTGCATGACCAGCTGGTGGCCTGGTACCCAGCAGGCTTGGGAGCCACCCAACGTCTTAAATGCCCTGAAGTCTTTCTTGCTTCTTATTCTGTCTTTTCTTTGTAAAGACCAAAATGAGTGTCTGTGATGATGAGCTATCCAATTCTGAAAAACAGTTCAAGACCCCTCCACCTTATAAAGATGTCACGGTCCCCAGCCACATCTATACACAGTCCTCAGAAGCTCCTTTTGAAATGTCGTCCATTCTTTGAAGGTATGGAACAGATACCCTCCACCTAGAATCAAGAGCATCCTCTGGGTTAGTTTTTTAAAGCAGTCCTGTCCATTCATAAATTGCCCTTCCCAAATTCACTCGGCACAGTATCCATCCAAACACAGCAGATGGACGTGCTTAAAGGAAAAAAAAAGAAAAGAAAGAGCTACTTAGAAATTAAATCTCCCCTGAAATATAACACCACATAACTGAGTGTCTGTATATGTTGTTTGGAGATAGTAACAAAGAAATGTAAAACAGGATCCCTGAAGCTGGAACAGCTTGTAAAATCTGGTTAAGCCATGTTGAAAAATACTTGAATGCCCCATTAGAAAACACAGACTATTTATTACTTCCTTTTCTTTAGCCCTACGAGGCATAAGCTCCCCCCCTTTTTTTATAGTCCTTTCTCTCTTTCTTCAAAGTGCACTCATTGAACTCTTGGCAATTAGTGTAATTGAAATTTATTGACAATGCGGCCGTCCTGGCGGCCCATTGTCCCCGAGCATGTGCGGCTCCGAGCGGCTCCACGGCAACACCAGGCAGCCCGGGCCACCGGCTGCCAAGGGTTCCTTTGGGGGTATGAATGTTACTTAGTGATAAGAGCCTTGTGAAACAGGATCCCTGGACCCCATCTCTTGTGGGAGATGGAAATGAAATATGTATTTGGCGGCTGTGGAAAATTAATGTAATTGGCTCCCACATAAAGCTTTGACAAGTTGACCCGTGTGAAATCCAAGGAGGGCTTCTAGCCCCCTATCGCCTTATCTCCAGCTAACCCCACCCCACACTCAGTGCCCCCAACCCAGACCCACTGGAGGTGAGAGGAAATGGAATTTGGGTACCGGTGGTTGGACAACCCTTCTGGTGCACACAGTTACTATTTTTGCATGTGTAGCTTCAGGATGAAGGGTTTAGGATGGCTGGATTTTTGCATGCATGGGGCCGTGTCGATAGCTCGCAGTCTGGGTTTTCCTTTCATCGGCGAGGCAAGGGTTGGGTTGAGCTGCTTGGAAATGTACCCGGGCGCGTGTATCTTTAGGCCTGTTTTCTCTGTCAAACATCCCATACGGTTCTAAAGCGTAGATGTATAACTTGATTACATTTAATTGGACTCATTTAGAGGGCAGTGCAGACTTCCAGTTTTCTCTTCGGAGAGGAGAGATACATTTTTATTTTAATGCGCAGGGATTTAGGCATGTAAAGTTAATAGGAGAGATATATTTAAACCTCTGCCCATGGAAATGGGCATATAATGTTTTCCCCCAGGGGAGTTTGTCTTAGGAGGAGATTACTATGGTGAATTAATGCTAGCTGCTGTCCTGTCTGGCTCCTAATTTCAGATAATATGCTCTTTTGATTTATTTAATAGGATCTTAAAATGCAACACCCAAGAGTTTAAGAGAATATGATGATAAATTGGAGAACCAATGAGAAAGAGTGTGTATATGTTTCTTCTTTGGGAAAATCCTCACGCTGTAGTTAAATGCTGAATTGTGTGCATGTATTAGTGTTCACAGGCCCCTCTTCCCTCTGCACCAGCTTAAAGGTAACCTGGAAACAATGTTAGGAGGTTGTATTGATTCCACATTTGAAAACGGATTGGGCAAGCACTCTGCACTTTTTTCTCTCTTCTCACTAGTAGAATGTGTTTCTCTGGTAACGGTTTACTGCATCTATGAGAAATTTGAAGTTCATCTTTCTCGATGATTTTTAAAACTTCAAAATGCATCGTGGGTGAGCCCCTCTTCCCTCTGCACCAGCTTAAAGGTAACCTGGAAGCAATGTTAGGAGGTTGCATTGATTCCACATTTGAAAATGGATTGGGCAAGCACTCTGCGCTTTTTTCTCTCTTGTCACTGGTAGAATGTGTTTCTCTGATAACGGTTTACTGCATCTATGAGAAATTTGAAGTTCATCTTTCTCGATGATTTTTAAAACTTCAAAATGCATCGTGAGTGAAGGTTCTGTACTGCAAGTGGTCAGGCATTTGGCACCGTTCTGAAATTCCTGGACAGCACAGGCCACAGAGGAGCAGGAGTTAGGGGGCAGAGGGAGTGGGTTCTATGGAGGTGCCTGATGTGACTAGAAACTGCTGATGGGGATGCTGGGGTGAGGCTGGGGGACACGCGGCTGGAGTCCATGGGCTTTCCAGTTGCTAGATGAGAGGCACAGGAAGCTGGGAGACACAGGAAGCTGAGAGACACAGGAAGTGGTGAGAGACACAGGAAGCTGGGAGACACAGGAAGCTGGGAGACACAGGAAGCTGGGAGAGATAAGAGGCGTGAGAGACAGGCTGTGGTGAGAGACACAAAAGCTGAGAGAGACAGGAAACTGAGAGATACAAACCAGTCCATCCTAAAGGAAATCAACCCTAAATATTCATTGGAAGGACTGATGCTAAAACTCCAATACTCAGGCCACTTGCTTTGAAGAGCCAACTCACTGAAATAGGCCCTGATGCTGGGAAAGATCGAAGGCAGGAGGAGAAGGGGGCAACAGAGGATGAGACGGTTGGATGACAACACCAACTCGATGGGCATGAGTTTGAGTAAACTCCAGGAGATGGTGAAGGACAGGGAGGTCTGGCGTGCTGCAGTCCCTGGGGTCTCAAAGAGTCAGACACAACTTAGCAACTGAAGAACAACAATTGAGGCCTACAAAAATTAGTGCCCTCATTCCAGTTCTGGCATCTGGAAGTTGTGAAGGAATAAATCTCCTGACTTTGCTTCCTTTGTGTATGTGAATGGTAAGTGCAACTTCAGTCAAATGACCTGAGATTTTCCCTTCTTCAAGGTGGGAGAGTGGAGGCTGAGGGAGCTGACTGCCAACACCATGAGGGTAGCTTGTGCCTCCTTGTTCAGCTGGTCATGGTCTGTGTGTTCTCAGTCTCATTCAGCAGCTATGAGCCCCACTCAGCGACAAGACCCTGAGTGGGTCGGAGGCCCCAGGCTCTTTGTGATCCAACCAGCTCCTGTCAGATGCAGACACTCAAAGCTAAGACAAACAGATAAGTGTGCATGGAGGTGGACCCCATGCCATCGAGTGAGAAACCAGATGCCGAGTGGTTAACACTCAGAAAACCAGGAGAGATTGTGGAACCCTTCGGCTGGCTAGAACCCCTGGAACTCACTAGGAACCATCACTTTAGGAAATTGGTCATTCAGTCAAGAGGCAAAGTATGTGTTATTGCAAACAAATCTAAAACTGTGGTCACTGGAGACAGTGGGAGGAGAAGGACTCAGAGCAGTGTGTGTGTGTGTGTGTGTGTGTGTGTGTGTGTGTGTGAGAGAGAGAGAGAGAGAGAGAGAATCCTCATAGATGTGCCCATCAACAGGAAGCAAGTTTGAGGAGCTAGACCCTTGGCACAGGGGTCTGTTGAAGCTGCAGAGAACCGCTGGGCCTCTGGCCTGCATTCTCGCAGAGCAGCAAGATCCCCCGATGAACCAGCCATGCTATCAGTGGGCTCACAGGTGCCAGCCTCACGCAGCAGGTCCCAGCGGGAGTTTCAAGGCAGAAATCAAAACTGGAGAAAAGTCTGTGAGCAAAAAGGGAGGAAAGAACATTCTCTAAGTCATTACCTAAAGCTGCTTGACAATCCAGAAACATGCATTTTTATCAAATAATTTACACTATGATATCTGAAAGACATCACGAGGCTATCTGAAAAGTACATTGCATATGATTAAAAATAATACGTGAGAGTTGGGATTGCTGTCAGATCACTCCTAAGTGTCTTGTGCCGTGTAGTTGGGTAGCAGAGGCCCCATAGATTTCTACCTTCTCTGCAGAGAGACAGGGCATCCAGCAGCCAGTTAAGAAGCTCAGGGATGTCACCTGTGAGGAGCTGGAGGAGTGAGACAGACAGATGTGCATGTGGTCCTTAGGCAGCCTGGGACCCTCACAGAAGCTTCCTTTTGCAAAATTGTTTACCTTCTGTAAGACAGAAATGGGCCAGGCCATGCTCGGGGTGTTTAAAGCAGTGCTCTCAGCCTGAGGGGCTGGGTTAGGTGGTCACTGCCTCCTGAAGACCGGCTTCTCTCTTGGAATTGAGGAGAGATGCCCCGAACCTCTTCCTTGTGGTTCAGTTGCTCAGTTGTGTCTGATTCTTTGTGATCCCACGGACTATACAGTCCATGGAATTCTCCAGGCCAAAATACTGGAGTGGGTAGCCTTTCCCTTCTCCAGGGGATCTTCCCAACCCAGAGATGGAAGCCAAGTCTCCTGCATTGCAGGCAAATTCTTTACCAGCTGAGCCACAGTGGAAGTCCACACTCTTCCAGACATTGCTCAGATTCATGTCCAAACTCTTACCTCTTCACGTGGATCCTAAAAGCAGTTCCCAAACCGCGCCTCCCTCCAGGCACAGACATGTGACTAAATCTGGGGGGCTCTTCTTCTTTGGGTTTCCTGCAGTCCTTCCCCCACCCCCAACCAGAGCTGAGACTGGGGGCATCTTTGAGAGGCTGATTAGGCCAGTGGCTCTGTCTCGGGGCTAGGAACTGGCAAGTTAGCCAGAAAAGGAAGGCAGAGACAGCGGGTGGAGGCAGCCAGTGTGGGGAGCTGGCGATTCTCTAACAGGACATAGCTGTTTTGTCCAACTCAAAATGTATCTGCAGGCTTAATCATTCTGTGTCATCAGGGCTGGATGTGACAAAGGGGTAGTGACTCAGCTTGAACTTCTCCACACTTTCTACTGCTTCTGCTACTAGACTTCAGGAGGGAAAGTGTCCCCCTGGGAGTGATAATATGGATGTGAGCAAGACTTATTTATTCTTGCTCGAAGTCAGGGAAGGAGGTGCTGGTTGCTTCTGTTATGAGACAAATGATTGGCATTTAGAAAAGGACAGAATTTAACCAGACTTGCCTTCATTTCAGAGGCATGAAAACATGGAGAAACCAAGGAGCTGGTAAACAGGAACTCACAGCAGGCTGCCAGAGCAAGCCCCAGCAGGAGGGTGCAGAGGGGTCTCACTTCCGGAACTGCTATGTTATAACCTACAAAATAGCCAGTTTTCAACCAAAAAACTGAGGCATGCAAAGACCCGGGAAGGATGGCCAATCATAAGAAAAGAGAAATGAATAGAGACTGTCCATGAGAAAGCCCTGCAGACGTGGCGCCACGTGTCCTCAAGGTGCCCATGTTCCTGGAGGAAGCCCCAGCCGCAGAACTCAGCGGTCAGGGAGCCAGCTTCCCATCCACGCGGACGCACCTTGATGGCCTGTAGTCTTGCCGCACCTGGGGGCCCTGACTTGGCGCTTCTGCCTGACCAGCTAGAGAAGTGTGAGTCCTTGTTGTGAGGCCAGCATGTCCGTTCACACTCTTATAGCCCAGACTCCACAAGGCTTGGGACCTCAGTAGGCCATGGTAATCTCTGTGTCATCGTTACTGAATACAAAGAGCGGCTCATGAGAGTTTGCCATGAAAAACAATCAGTGTAGTCGAGCTGAAACCCAATCTAAGATAATTCCTCTGTTCCTCAAGGTAAGCCAAGTAAGAGGAAAGGATAAAACCGGCTAAGACACAGGAGCTATCCTTCCAGCCAGGAATTCAGGGGAATTCCATCATCTCAAAACTTTCCCGTAAGTAATTAAAAGGGATGAAGTTTCTCCTATTGTGCGAGGCATTAAAGAAGCCAGTCTTTTGCCAGGTATTGAGTGCCAGCTTATGTCAGCCACAGAACCAGTGGGTCAGAGCAGAAAGTAAAGATCCCAGCCGGCCCTGGGGAGTCTTCCTCAATCCTTGAGAGATGAACAGAGTTGAAGTGTGACATTTTTTCAGCTTCATACACTTATTGTTCAAAGTTCCAAGCAGGGCTATGTTTTTTTCATCCCTAGTTTCTCAGGTATAGAATTTTCCCTTTGGTGAAAAAGACTCAGGAATTGCCACTTCAATAAAATAATGCTGGAAGTAACCATCAGAGAAGTTAAGGAGCGGGAATAGTGGCGGCCATTAGGCATGGAGCATCTCCCTTGAGACAGCTGGTCGGCTTAGCGCTTTGCAGAAGCTTTGCTTGTTTTCTTTTCTTTTTTTTTTTTCTGGAAGCACTCATCCTAGAGAGTGAGAGGTATATTTTTAGTTAAATTTTTAGGATAAAATTATTATCACTTAGTGACAGCCATGCAGCTGGTAAGCAGCGGAGGGGACCCCTCAGTGCCCGGTACAGGCAGGGTTAGGGCGAGGCTTAGGGTTGGGGGAGGTGACTACCTAAATGTTTTTCTCTTTCCATATCCATCCACCTTCTTACAGGCCATAGTGGGGAGGGGGGTTCATGTCAATGTATGGCAAAAACGACCACGATTTTGTAAAGTACTTAGCCTCCAATTAAAATAGATAAATTAATTTAGAAAATGTTTTGCCAGCAAGGAAGTGATTTTCACAAGGTCCAGAGAAGCAAATTTGTGGTCTCTGCCTCAGGAACTCAATGTACCATTGTCAGGGATACTTGTCCGGAACTCTACACCAAACAGAGAAAGAATCCTGCTAGACTGGTGTTTCAACATAGATCATAAAATATTATTTTTTCCTATTACTGGAAAGTGGAAATGTTTCCCTAAGAAATAAAGCGATATTCTATTCCATTTTAGAATTGCTTTGATGAGAAACTGTTGGAGATTAAAAAAAAGAACAACTATGAAGGAAATATTTTTAATATTGCTCAGTCACTAAGTCATGTATGACTCTGTGACCCCATGGACTGCAGCACACCAGGCCTCCCTGTCCTTCGCCATCTCCCAGAGTTTGCTCAAACTCATGTCCATTGAGTCGGTGATGCCATTCAACCGTCTCATCCTCTGCTGCCCTCTTCTCCTCCTGCTCGCAATCTTTCCCAGTGTCAGTTGGCCCTTCATATCAGGTGGCCAAACTATTGAGACTTCAGCTTCAGTATAACTCCTTACAGTGAGTATTCAGGATCCTTTAGGATTGACTGGTTTGATCTTCTTGCAGTCCAGGGGATTTTCAAGAGTCTTTTCTAGCATCACCATTCAGAAGCATCAGTTCTTCAGTGCTCAGCCTTCTTTATGGTCCAGTTCTCACACCCACACATGACTACTGGAAAAAACATAACTTTTTCTATATGGACCTTTGTCTGCAAAGTAATGTCTGCTTTTTAGTACACTCTCTAGGTTTGTCATAGTTTTCTTCTGAAGAGCATGTATCTTTTACTTTCATGGCTGCAGTCACCATCTGCAGTAAGTTTGGAGCCCAAGAAAATAAAATCTGTTACTGCTTCCACTTTTTCCCCATCTATTAGCCATGACATAATGGGACCAGGTGCCATGATCTTAGATTTTTGAATGTTGGGTTCCAAGCCAGCTTTTTCACTCTCTCACCTTCATCAAGAGGCTCTTTAGTTCCTCTTCACTCTCTGCCATAAGGGTGGTGTCATCTGCATATCTGAGGTTATTGATATTTCTCCCAGCAATCTTGATTCCAGCTTGTGCTTCTTCTAGCTCAGCGTT
Organism: Cephalophus harveyi; assembly: GCA_006410635.1. Lineage (NCBI taxonomy): Eukaryota > Metazoa > Chordata > Mammalia > Artiodactyla > Bovidae > Cephalophus > Cephalophus harveyi. The sequence continues at coordinate 157,145 of SJYT01074550.1, read as the reverse complement.
TCTCACGATGTACTCTGCATATAAGTTAAATAAGCAGGGTGACAATATACAGCCTTGATGTACTCTTTCCCAATTTTATAATTGGTTATAGTTGCTTTTTTTTTTCAAGCATAGATGACTACATTGGACATAAAATATTAAGATAAATATGTGAAGGATCTTGGGAGCTCGAGTCATGCTTGTGAAGCCTCTCAGTCCTCTTGAGATCATCTCCACAGACACATGTGGACAAAGTCAGGCAGCTCACATACATCGTGTTTTGAATTTTAAAGTGTTTCCTTTAATATGTAAAAGGAAATGTATGAGGCATATTCTTTACATATAAATATCTCCAGCACATTGTAAAGTAATTAGCCTCCAATTAAAATAAATAAATTAATTTAAAAAAGTAAAATAACAACAACAAAAAAAATCTCCAGCACAGTAACTGTGTAAGCTGCTGGTTTTGTATTTGCTGGAAGAAAAGCAGGCTTATCATCCTTCATATTATACTGTCTGAGGCCATTCCTTGTTTTAAATTGGATTTTCTTTATTGAAGTATAGTTCATTTAGGCCTAATAAATATTGTTGATATAGACTTCTCTGGTGGCTTAGATAGTAAAGAATCTGCCTACATTGCAGGAGACCTGGGCTTGACCCCTGGGTCAGGAAGATCTCCTGGAGAAGGGAATGGCAACTCACTCCATTGTTTTTTCCTGGAGAATCCCATGGACAGAAGAGCCTGGTGGGCTATAGTCCATGGGGTCGCAAAGACTCAGACTCAACTGAGCAACTAACACTCGCAAACAGTTGATTTACAACATTTCAGGCATATAGCAAATTTTTCAAGCTATAGATCAATAGATAGAGATGTCTTCTTTTTCAGTTTCTTTTCCCATATAGGTTATTACAAAATATTGAATATGGTTCTCTGTGCTGTACAATAGGTCCTTGTGGGTTATCTATTTTATACAGAGTAGTGTGTATCTGTTAATCCCAAACCCCTAATTTATCCCTCCCCCTTCTATGCTGATCACAGGTTTGTTTTCTATGCCTGTGAGTCTGTTTCTGCTCTTGTATAAATAAGTTCATTTGTGCCAGTTTGATAAGATTCCACATCTAAGTGATATCATGCATTTATGTTTCTGAGACTTACTTCACTCGGTATGACAATTTCTAGATCCATCTGCGGCAACAGCAGATATTTTTTCCTATGGCTGAGTATTTCATCGTCTATATCAACACATTTTGATCCCTTCCTCCACCAGTGGGCATTTAGGTTGTTTCCATATCCTGACTAGTGTAAACGGTGCTGTCATGAAAATTGAGGGGCATATATCCGTGCAGATTATAGGAATGGAGTTGCAGGGCCGTATGGTAGGTAGCTCCCTTTTCAATCTTAAGGATCCTCCATATTGTCCTTCACAGGGGCTGTGCCAGCTTCCACTCCTGCCCACCGTGTAGGCAGTGCCCTTTCTTCCACAGCCTTCCAAGCATTTATTCTTTGTAGACATTTTGATGAAGGCCATTCTGACCAATGTGATGTGATACCTCATTGAAGTTTTGATTTGCATTTCTCTAATAATTGGCGATCTTGAGCTTCATTTCAAGTGCCTATTGGTTATCTGTCTGTCTTTTTTTGAGAAATGTCTGTTTAGGCCTTCTGCCCATTTTTTTTTTTTTTTTTGATTTGGGTGTTTTTTTTTTTGTATTGAGCTGTATGAGTTGTTTGTATATTTTGAAAATTAACCCCTTGTAGCTTGCATCATTTGCAAATATTTTATTCCATCCTGTGGGTTCTATTTTCATTTTGTTTATGGTTTCTTTCCCCTGGTGGCTCAGATGGTAAAGTGTCTGCCCGCAATGCAGGAGACCTGGGTTCGATCCCTGGGTTGGGAAGATCCCCTGGAGAAGGGAATGGCAACCCACTCCAGTACTCTTGCCTGGAAAATTCCATGAACTGAAGAGCCTGAAAGGCTACAGTCCATGGGGTCGCAAAGAGTCGGACACGACTGAGCGACTTCACTTTGCTTTGCAAAAGCTTTTAAGGTTAATTAGATCTCACTTGTTTATTTTTGCTTGTGTCTCTCACCATTCTTACCTGTATTTAATGCAACAGAGGAGATGGTGAGAAAAACAGGGTGCTACAGAGTTTCCCAATTTCCAGGTGACCCACCAGGCCTATCTCTACATACAAAATTAAGAAAGACATTTGTTCACATTGCATCCATTATCCATGATCTACTGACATTAAATGAAGCATAAATATACTGATGAACGTCAAGAGCCCATGTTTCATCATTTAGGACTTCCTGTGTTGTCTCTTTTACTGGGAAGTTCACGGAGGCCCCTGTGTCCCACATTGACAAAGTGACGTGAAGAAAGAGGAAGTGGTCATTACTCAATCGTGTCTGAGTCTCTGCAACCCCATGGACTGTAGCCCACCAGGCTTCTCCTTCCATGGGATTTTCCAGGCCGGAATATTGGAGTGGGTTGCAGTTTCCTTCTCCAGGGGATATTCCCGACCCAGGGATTGAACCTGGGTCTCCTGCATTGAAGGCAGATTCTTTATCATCTGAGCCACCAGGAAAGCCCCAAAGTGACATGACACAGACTTTTATCAGGAAGTGTTCATGTCATGGACTCAAGTGTTTCTGCTAAACTGAAAACCCCCGAAGGCAGAAGACACCTCTTACCTCTCCTTCATTCAACGTCTTCCCCACTTTCCTTGCATTTCTTGGAAAATCACTATGTGATGAAAGATAGGTCCTTTATTACCTATTGTTCCATAACAAATAAAAGTTAATGCCTTAAAACTATGCATTGTCTTGTCTCGATCTTCTGTGGGTCAGAAATGTGAGAGCAGCTCCTCCGGGTTGCCCCAGTTTATCTTGAGACTTGGGGTTTCTTGTGAAGTTGCAGCAAAGTTCCCAGCAGGGCTGTGGTCTCACCTGGAATCTCAAGTGGGGAGGGGGTGGTCTGCCTGCAGCCGCACCCTGCCTGTTGGCAGGACTTGGTTCCTGGCAGCCGGCTGGACTGAGGCCACCTCAGCTCCTTGCCTCGGGCCTTTCTGGAGCAGCTCAGGGATCGTCAGAGTGAACAAGTGAGGGAGACAGGAGCCAACACCAAAGTAACTCTCTGTAGCCTGATCTGCAAATCGGCCCCCACCACCCCTCCGGCCTTCCAGCAGCTGGAAGCGAGTCCCTCGGTCCGGTCCACAGCCAAGGGCAGGGGTCACCCAGGAAGCAGAGATCCTTGCAGTCCATGCTAGAAGCTGCTCGCCACAGTGTTGATGCCCAATTCTCAATCGACCATTGAAGGTTTATGTCAGTCTGCATTCTTCTTTCGCACTAGGCAAACTTGCGTCCACCTGTATCCTAGGGGAACGCAGATCAAAGGTGGGCTCGCCGATGACTCAAACAGCGAGTCAGGCTGCGGGTGGGCGCTTTCAAGCCTGCTCGCCGTGGCGTTCCTCCTGAGGGATGAAGTTCCACTCCAGGTGATCCTCATGCTAGAGCAGCTGCTTCCCCTTTCTTGCTGCAAACGCATGGGAGGAAAGCAGGTGTTCCCGTCTTGCTTCATACTCTGCTAAGACTTGGCTCAGTCAGTAACTTTTTTACTGGGTCAGTGGTGTCTTTAGTTTACATGAGTTGTGTTATTTAACATGAGCTTGAATTACTGTTAGAAATGCAGAATTCTGTCAGATCTTTCATAAAACTGTCCCTTTTACTTGAAAATTTTGTTAAAAGTCATTCTCTTTTGAAACCTTCTAAAGAGACTTTATTGTAAAGGTGGCACGAAGGTGGCACAAAAGTAACGGATATGAGCTCAGATTCTCGAGACATAGACAAACCTGGCGAAATAAGCTGCATGCTCTGTGGCTCACGTTCTGTATTTATAAAGTATGAGTAATAATGGCCCCTTCCTCATTAGGGACATTGTAGGTATTAAATGACTTCATATTTGGAGAACACTTAGAACAATGCCTGTCTTTTAGTAAGTGCTTTATAAGTGTTTGTTAAATAAAATAAATGGCTTTGGAGAAAGGATTTAACATTTTCTTGGCAGATGTGCTTGGCATACTTAATATTATTTCAGACATTCTTATGAATCTTAACTAATTCTGATATCCCCAGGAGTAACCATTGAGAATAAATAATTTGCCCTTCCTTTGTACCTCCATCAACACTGGTCTGTGTTGCCCCCCAGGGAAGGGACTGTGTCTTACCTCACCCTTTGTATCCCGGGTTTTATGTTGTGCCTGGCACGTGGAAGGCATTCAATAAACAGTTGTTTAATTAATTTCATATTGTTTGGGGGTGACAATTTGCAAGGAAAAAAGGAAGGAGAGATTGTCCTTTAAATAGGGCTTGTTTTGGCCACATTTGCCTGCAGTTTAGAAAAGCTAGGTATCTCCTTGTTCCATTACATCACCCAGCCAATTAATCAACACTTGAATGAATCCCAAGATAGACCCTTCATTTTGTCTACTTATTAACTTTCATTATGTGCAACAGCTAAAGTGTAATTGTGAACAGGATGGATTATGCCGTAAACTTTTTTCCTATTACACCATTCCTTCACAAATCCCCTTATTAAAGTGTACCAAGGGTGATATATTATGTTAAGAAGGTTTAAAACATAAGGTGACAATGACCTTCCCTTTAATTAACTATGATGGAAACAAAGGTGAGAACAATGATGATGATGCTCGGCTGAAAACCATAAATCACCCTCCGCGCTGGAAGACAGGACACAGCTACAAAAATAACCTTGCAACTCACAGGTTAAGTGGGGGTTCCGACGTGCTGCTCCCGCCATTATTTATTTACACAGAACTCCACGGTGTCACAGGCAGAAAAGGACACTCAGAAAGCCTGGAAAGGAAAGCTGCCTGCCGGGATCAGGCCTCACAAAGACGCGGGCTATTTCGTTCAAAGATATCCACATGGCCGAGCAGCAGTCTAGTAATAAAGTAGATAAAGAAAGCATTGCATTATGATAGCATTGTTAACATAGGCATCGTCATCAAGACACTGTTTACATTTAGCAAAATGCACAGATCGTAGGTACTTTGGATCAATGACATTTGACAGTTGCACACCGTCTCGTAGTCACCCCCAAGATAAGACATACGACGGTTTCATCACCCGGAATGTTCTCTGGCGCCCTTTCCAATCTAGCCTCCTCTTCAGGTATCACCATTCTGACTTTGGCTCACATAGACTGATTATTTTGTCCATTGTGGGATAACACATAGATGGGATTGTACAGTATGTATCTTTGTTAGCATATACAGGGTTTCCTTTATGTGAGTGCCTTTGATTTTCATTTCACAACATGTTTCCTTCTCCTCTTCCTCTTCTTCTTTTCTGGACAGTGAGTGCAGGCTGGGAGTCTATTGTGGGATAGCACATAGATGGGATCATACAGTATGTATCTTTGTCAGCATATACAGGGTTCCCTTTGTGTGGGTGCCTTTGATCTTCATTTCACATGTTTCCTTCTCGTCCTCCTCTTCTTTTCTGGACAGTGAGTGCAGCCTGGGAGTCTAGATCCCGGCCTTAATACTTTCTCAAGCCTTCTTTACACAAAAAATATTTATTTATTTATTTTATTTGGCCATGCTGCACCTTAGTTGAGGCACGTGGGACCTTCCATCTTAGTTGCTGCCCACAGGGTCTTTATCTCGGCATACAGACTCTTAGTTGTGAAATGTGAGACTTAGTTTCCTGACTAGGGATTGAACCTGGGCCTGCTGCGCTGGGCGCTTAGAGTCTTAGCCACTGGGCCACCAGGGAAGTCTCCCTTTCTGTTCATGCTCCCTGTGGGGTTGAGAATTGCTGGCTTTCAGGAGCTGTGGTTCCAGTCCTAGTCCAGCTATGCCAGTTTGTCAGAGGACACTGTCCTCAGAGTCAGTCCCAGGGATGTCTCACTTTGCTGTCCCTGCCTCCACCCTCTGCCCCCAAGCTGGTCCCATTTTTCTCGGCAGGCACAGTGACAGCAGCTGTGTCTTCACTGAGCAATGTGTCTCTGGTCTCAGACTAAAAAGATTTGGCTCATTAATGTATTGAGAATGAATCCTTCTATGATGGGTTAAAATTTTTCAGAAGACTGTTAGAGGCTGAAACAAAAACAAAACTGTGGGCTGTTCCAAAACACAGTCTGGATTGGCCTTGCTCCTCGTGGTGATTCTACCTGGAGAGAAAGGAGACCCAGGCCGGGGCAGTACCATCTCCAGTTGCCACGAGCCGGGAGGCCAGAAGACCCCCCTTATGGTGTCGTGCACTGTCCCAACTGCTCCTGGTCTCCTGGGAGATCAGGGCAGAATCTGGGGAGAATATGAACCTGTGGGAGTTCAGGTTTTCGCAATAAGTTCTTGGCGCTTCATGGTGCCCTTTTACTTTCATGCCAATTGACTGATGAACACTGGACTGGCCAGGACGTTTTGCTTTTGAATCTATACATGTTTGAAGAAATGTCCGTTGCTGGCAGCTCACTTAGGTGGGAGTTTCTGAGTTTGGATCATGAACCGCTCATCAGGGACCACCGTGGGCATCACTGGCCCCACCAACCACATGGAGGGGCCCTGGGAACAGAAACTGCTGGACCAAATTTGCCACGTAGACCATCAGCTTGGCCCCTCACCTACAGCGAAAATCCCCCTTTCTGGGCAAAGACTCACCTTCATGTACTATTATTTTTCCAGTATGCTCAGTTTTCAAGGCATTTGCATGTGATAACAGGGAACGAGAACATTTCCTCTCTGCTGGACTGGAGGTCAACATACTTCTGTCACTTTCTGTGTCTCTGGGGATACCTGAGCCCCAGGCCCCTGTCTTCTGCCTCCCTGAGGTGGACAGCTAGGGAAGGTGTCACAGGATGGGCTTCCCAAGGGGCGCTAGTGGTAAAGAATTCATCTGCCAGCAGACGCGGGAGTTCAATCCCTGGTTTGGAAAGATCCTGTCGAGGAGGAAATGGCAAGCCACTCCAGTATTCTTGCGGGGACAATCCAATAGACAGAGGAGCTTGGTAGGCCCCAGTCCATGGGGTTGCAAAGAGTAGGACCCGACTGAGCGCATAGCACATAGCCTGGGGCCCTTTAAGCTTGGTCTGGATTGGTTAAGTAGGATTCAGCTTTTTTTCTTCCCTTTGTTGAGTCTTTCAAAACCACACTGCACAATTCAGGGCTATTGTTCTAAAAATGTTACAGCACCTATTACAAGCCAAATGTGTTTGTTCCCCCAAAATGCATGTGGAGGCCCTGGCCCTCACTGCGATGGTGTTTGGAGGTGGGGCCTTTGGGAGGTTATTGGATTTAGATAAGGTCATGTGTCCGGGGCCCCGTGGTGGGATTAGTGCCCTTGTAAATAGCACTCAGCAAGGGAAGGCCGTGTTAAGGCACCAGGAGAGGGCAGCGGTCTGCAAGTCAGGAAGGTGGGGGGCCAGCCTTCAGCTAACACCAGATCTGCTGGCACCTTGATCACGGGCTTCCCAGCCTACAGACTGTGAGAAATACGTGTCTGCTGCTTAAGCCCTGTGGCCATTCAGTGCGTGCTCAGTCGATCCGATTCTCTGCGCCCCCATGGACTGCAGCACCCACCACACTCCTCTGTCCATGGAATTTTCCAGGCAATACTGCAGTGGGTTGCCATTTGCTACTCCAGAGGATCTTCCCCACCCAGGGATTGAACCCGTGTATGTTACATCTCCTGCCCTGGCAGGTGGATTCTCTGCTGTCTGCACCACCTGGGAAGCCTCGCTTAAGCTCCCCAGCCTACGGCACTTTGTTACAGCAGCCGGAGCGGCCTGTCAGCACATGCTCAGAGACTGGAAGGCTTGGCACTGGCGAGAGGATGTCTCACCTTTCGCCTCTCAGTTCACGGTCTTATCTGGTGTGAAATGCTGGACCTCGGGTAACTCGCGGCTTTTAAGAGTTGTTCGTATCAGCTCTGGGTTCATGGATGCTTCCTTTAAACCATGCCCTAGCTATGGAGACGACAAGAACGTGGGGAACCTCAGAGGAGGAAGCTATGTAACGTTCTGTCTCTATTTGCCCGGGTTCGGGCATGGACACCCTTTGTAGGATAAAAGAGGAGAGATTTCATCTTGGAAGACTATTGTCTTCATGAGCATGAACAATGCACTGCATCCATCTTGCAGACCCAGCGACAATTTATGCTGAGTGAGTAGTAAAATGTGCTGATTTAATTATATTTTCTATCAATGTGCATTCAGAGGATGGGGTGCTAATAAATTCCTGTTTCTTACAAGGCTGTTTCTTTGTTAGTACTGCACGGATCCTAAATAATTTGTTTATGTTTAATTTGATAAATTGTATTGCATTCCCGTGCATGTGTGTATATGTACAGTGAAGAGAAAATGAGAAGAATGTATTATTGGAGAGATCATTTTCTTTAACTTGGAATAATATTGTACTTTCGTGTCTTAGATGCAAAAACTAATGCTCCTTAAGTGTGCACATGAAGACTTTAGGCTATGAAAATATGTTTTTGTTCAAGTCCATGGCTGGTTTGTACAGTGTAATAAGGCGAGAGTTCTGAGACTGTGCTCAATTATAATTCATAATAATAGAATAACGTGATACATAATATATATCACTTGCAGTGCCGTCTCAGGCCGGCTGTCTCTTACTCTGTATGAGCCCTGGACCAGTGAACTCATCTCAGATCCATTGCTCCCAGGTCTGTGGCCCAGGGTCCAACAGACCACAGTAAGTCCCCAATAATGATAAATAATTCTGGGCAAATGAGTGCATACCCATTTGTACCAGGAAAATGACTCACAGTAAAAGTTAACTACATCAAAGTGGATTAGTAGCATGATATATCTATCACATGCAAAAGATTTCAAATGAGAAGTATGGTTTTAGCTAGTAATTATCACATTTGGCTTCCCCAATAGCTCAGTTGGTAAAGAATCCACCTGCAATGCAGGAGACCCCGGTTCTATTCCTGGGTCAGGAAGATCCGCTGGAGAGGGGAAAGGTTACCCACTCCAATATTCTGGCCTGGAGAATTCCATGGACTATATAGTCCATGGGGGTCACAAAGAGTTGGGCACTACTGAATGACTTTCATCACATTTAATCATTTTTCCTGAGGTATCAAGATACAAATATCTAAATTAGGCATAATTAATTAGCATAAACTTTTTTTAAAATTTTGGGTAAACATGACATATAAAATTATACACAGGATAATTAAGCAAATTTATTAAGGTATGTGTATGTAAGTGTGTGTGGTGTGTGTATGTATATGTATGTATATGTGTGAGTGGTTGTGTGTATATGTGTGTGCTTGTGTGTGGGTGCTTGTGTGTACCTATGTGTATTCTGTTGCTTTGATAAGCAAAAGGCAAGCGCCACTGTAAACATGCAAGCCTACCCACAGATAAAGCCCTTATGCTTTAATAACAAAAGGACTTGCATCTCAATTCGAATCCTTGGGATTTAAAACCACACTGTGTTTCCGAGCCAGAACTTTAGACTAGACCCAGCATTGCAGACACATTTGATCACATGAACATGGGCTTATTCCCGCAGGATCACTATGGGAGATTCAAGAAAGCACCCAGAACATTTAACTTTGCAGCAACACGGCCATAAAGTGAGGCTGCTTCTTCCTGCCCACACTGGCAAATCCTCTCTGAGACCTTTCTCTTTCCAACTGGTGTGCAGTGGAGCCTGGGAAAGTCAAGTCTGTTTGGCGGCATTTGGAGGGGAGGGGGAGGTTGAGTTTATTGCGATTTTAATATTTTCCCATGCTTTTGCCAATAAGGCATGACAAATGGAGTCCCCGTTAATACTCTCTGCACTTAGAGCACCGGGAAAATAACCCCCTTTAATTGTGACCTCCGGCCAGTCATCAAGTCGGCTAATGAAGAGAAACTTACGACAGGCTTCACCTGGGCAGCCTTTCTGGGAGGTTTTTGCTGGTTTCTGCCTGGCCTGTACTTACAGGGCTGCTGGGGAACAAGGAAGCAGGCTGATGTCTTTCAAAACCGGCTCCCTCTGGCATGGATGCAGGCTGGCGTGATGGCGACGGATATTTCCCCCTTGGAGGGAACAGAGGGAGCTCTCGGGTCACTCCAGAGGGCTGTTGCAGGAAAGGCACCTTTGCTAAATCTTGCACCTGTGATCAGGATCCCAAATTACCACTACTACTAAAAGTTCTTTATTTTCCCTCTCTTTTTCTTATTATTTTCTTGAGCAAGTTTTAATACATTTCAGTTAGAAGTTTGGCACAAGCATGAACAAGCAGTTCCCAATTAATATTTTGAGATGGGGCAAAGAAACACAGTGACTGTCATCACACCATCTTTCTTTAAAAAAGAAAGAAAGAAAAACACAGCATCAACTCAGGAGAAAGCAATTTGGTCAGATCACTAATAATGCCTTTGTTTAGATGTATGAATCCCTCATTCAGTATATGCTTGAATTTCTGAATGGAATTCAATAACATCAGATGCCGAGATAATTCAAATAATAGCTTAGGGACTTCCTAATATAAAGTAGCAAATCTTCCTTCAGAATCAGTATCTCATGAAAAATTGTATGAAGGTAGCTTTTTCTCTCTTTTGTTCTCAGCTTCTTGAAGACAATAAACTCTTTGACTATCTAATTTCAGTAGATATTTAATGCTAATGATTAACCTTTTTCTTTATTAACGTTTAATGAAACAGCGAAGACGTGAATACACTCATTAGACTTCAGAGGAGGACGTAAAACTCTCAAATGCATGTGAAAATTCATTTATTACCATCTCAGGCAGCAGGTTTCAGAAGCCATGTCATCATCCTACCAGACACCACAGCCCCATCAGCTCCGTATCTTCTCCACTGTGGAATGTGAACCCAAGCAACCTCAGCGAAATGAGTAGTTAGTCAGTGACTTCCATAAAGAAAACCCCAAAGTGCAGAGCAAACAAAAATATTAACGGTCAGCTCTCCTCTACCTACGTTCCATCAATTTGTATCTTCACACAAAAAAATACAGTTATCAGAAGCTAAATTTAAATGCAAGGGTGCAGAGTCTCAAATCAGTCCGTTGCTAGTGCAGAATCTCTTGCATTGTGAGGCTGCATCTGTAAGATTTCCCCACCACGCTTCTGATGAAGAGTTTTGGCCTTTTTGGAGGTGCATTAGTTATTTTAGGTCACAAAGATTCCCATTGGGTATGCTGCGGTTGTTATTAAAAGTCACTACCGGGAAGTGACTAAAATTTGGTCTTTAAAAAATATTGATGGTAATAATGACAGTGTTAAGATACTTGAAAGTGGAAAACAATTGCTTTATGAGACAAAGAGGAAAATTTAAAGCCGTGCAGCTAATTTACAGATTCTTAAATGAAGGTTTTCAACTAATGTCTGAAAATTAGATGAATTAGTTTGAACAATTAAAATGAGCTTTATTCGGAAAAAAAAAAAAAAATTCTCCTATAAGTTCTCTTTTCTTCTTCAGTTAACATGCAAAATGTATACCTAAATAGGCTGGGGATGGGATTTTAAGCTGCTTTTAAATTTTGAAATAAGACAAAAGCACAGTATGTCTTGTTTCCACGGTTATGTAGATAATGCATTTTTGTGTTATTTTATGATATGTTATAGTCAAGTCTAAAATTACCCTCATGAAAGAACAGGGCATATGAGATTAAAAGCCATATACTAGGTACTATTTTTTTAAACTTAAGAAAGCTAAAGGCAAAAAGTAGACTGGGGATACTAAAGTTATTTTAGTTTTCAGTGGAAACGTGTTTGTTCTACTGTACATTCAGAGGAAACTAACCCATGAAGATAATTTCTTTAACCTCTTGAGAAATAGGAGTTGTCCATACTTTTGTCTCTTTGGGGTTAAATCACTTCAGTCTGAATGCATTTCTGGCTATGAAACCTTTATTCATTTATCAAAGGCGGAGACTTAAACCCTGAATGCTTGATGACAAATATTATTTAATCATATCAGCTTAGCCCATTCGAGTTACAGTTAAGATCAGAAAAAAGCGTGGGGCTGCTTTTAAGTCTTTGGAGACTGTTAATTGCAGATGGTATTGGCTGAACAAAACTCATCAGACAAAATGACATTGTAACAAATGTGCTGAATCATATTCTCAGGTTAGCAGTTACTGTTCTACTTGCATGAAATTGAAACAATAGGTGCCCTGGTGTGCTCCGCGCCCCATCCCGCGACATCAGATGCGATGAGCTACTGGGAGCACACTTGGGAGAGCAGTTCAAGGATGCATGCACGCTGAGAGTGGGGCGGCACAGCAGACTTTCTTGCTAGGATTTTCCTCGAAACCAGTCTTAAGGAACTGCAACGGATGCAGTTCTGTCTAGTAGAAACAGTGGCATTGCTTTCCCTGAATTTAGAGAGCGTAAACATAAAAGGTACACCGTAGATGATGCCTTTGCTTAATAGCACATTTCATTTTTAATTGCTGAATATATTTTCCAGTGAGAGTGCAAAGAACATCATTTGCTATGCTTCCATAAAATTGGCAGTTCCTTATGCCCAAGGAAAAATTGCACTGTAGAGAAATAGAGAAGTTAATAGGTCATTATCTTTATTAACTTTTCAGAGTGAAATTTGTAAGACTGTATTTGGGGATGCCTGAATTACCCAGCAGCTTCTGTCATTTCCTCAAGAGGACACAGGAGAAAATCTTAAAGATGTGAAGAATATGGGAGAAATGATTCTAATATCAGAGATAACAATTTTTCCCCTCTTTTTATGTGGAGGCGAGGGGTGTGTGAGAGAAAAAGCAGGGGATGGTTCTTTCGGCTGGCATGATGGGCAGGTGGGACCCACCCTCCGTGTGTGTGTCTCTGTGTGTCTTTCTATGCGTATGTTGCATATGTGTATGTACACATGTACTGTTTCTTCGTATGAAAACTCAGGAATTTATATATGATGGCTAATTCACTTGCCTTGCTTAGCAGCAACAGGGAAGGATGCTATAGTGCAGTTTCTTCGTATTCTGATTTATTCATTTGAAAAGGAAAGTGTGTTAAAAGGCTAATCAGAAATGTATTGCTTCGTCCACAACGAGATAATGAACTTCTATTATAAGGATGTATAACTGAGAGGTGGTAAACCATCTTGCTTTTCTGGCACCTTCCACTAATGCAAGCTGCTTTGAAATGTCTAACAGATTTTTGTGTGCATGTATAGTGTGTGTGTGTGTGTGTGAGAGAGAGAGAGAGAGAGAGAGAGTGCGAGAGAGCCATCAACTACATTTTTCTTAATTTTAAAGTAATTCTTTGACTTTTTCTCCCTCCTGCGGCAGGTGGAAATTGCGTTGTGAAGTGCACGGGCTGAAATCAACCTGAAATGTAGGAAGCTAGTCTAATGAGACACTAATGAGGGCCCAGAGTCCAAAGAAAGAATGTCACCTGGAAATTGTGATGGGGGTGGGGGGAGCAAGCTGATGAGAAATCAGGACTGGAGAAGCCGGGTGGATGGTCTCTCCATGGCAGACCATCTTCTGGCCCTCCCCAAGCTCATTCCCAGGGGCTGCTTTGGGGAAGGAAGGAGGTGTCCCCTGGACGCTCTGGGGGCTTGAGGGTGTGCCCACCGCAGGCTAGAGCGTGCCCACCCTGGGCTGAAAGAGTGTCACCCGCCCTGGAAAGGGCGGTGCACAAAGATAAAGGACCCCCGCTCCTTTTCGCTGGATTGGGTAACTCAGGCAAGGCATTTTACAAATTAGCATCTCAAACCTTTGTGGTTCTCAGTTGAAACATTAAAGTCCTTACTCTCTTTTCCTTAAAACTAGAGCAGACTTCAGCTTTCCAAAATCACTATACTCTTGCTTGTTGGGTCGATTAGAATTGCTCAGTCTAAAATATCTTATCAGCCCGGAACGTTTTCCTTTGTTTTAACTTATTTTAGTAGACCATTTAAATCCGTGTTTAATTTCTCCTGTTGAAAATACGGCACTTTTCTAAGCAGCCATTAAGACAAAAGCAATTTCATTCGACAACGACCTATTTGTCCTACTTCCAAGTTGGACTGCTCGTTTGAAAGTAATCACTCCTTTATTTAAAAGATTACATGGCATCCAATGGCAAGTTACAAGATTAGACCCTTGGAGGAAGGAGACGTGAAATCCCAAACACAGGGAGCAAATGCACTTATTTTCTCATTCCTTCTTTTCCTGTTCCCTTCAAGTGTCACCAACATTACACTGTGTCAATGAACATATGCTTCTGGTAGTTAAAACAAGATTGGGTTTTGTGACATTGGTGAGTCTGGCAAGTGCTTTCATTCGCGTCCTCCTGAGCGGCTGCCCCCCTTCTCGGGAGCACAAAAAAGGGCAGCGCCGCCTCACCCCGGATTCAATGAGCCCCTCCCTGAGCCGTCCCTAGCTGAGGAGGCGAGGGTCCCGTCCATTGTGCTCCTGACAAATGGCAAATGTCCTCCATTTGCAGCGTCTGACCTTGACTAATTATGGACAATCGGTGCAGCTGTCCCCGGCTTTACCCAGTGCTGTGACCCCGGAGCACGCCAGCAACTTCTCCCGCCAGCGCGGAGCTTCCGTTTGAGAACTTCATCACCAGGAACAATGCCTGCTCTTTGTGGCGACTTCGGGTTCGGCTCAGCCACGCCCTCTCTCACCATATGTTGACAAATAATTTATATTCATACTGGGCTTTGTCCCCACATTTTGGAGCCAACTATTTTAAAGCAGGTTGGAAAAGTTTCCTGAGAATAAGCTACCAAAGCAACCTTGCTAAAATGTGAAAATAATTACTAACATTGGAAATACCCCCAAACACACTTGATGCTACTGGTGTGTGTTTATCTGGTCTTTTTTTTTTTTTTTTTGATTCACTGTGAATAACTGCATGAATGACTTTTAAATGGGTATTTAAAAGTAGGCTAGATGATTACAAATATAGGTAGCTGTTGTAATTAATACCATCTATATATGAGCTTCACAAAATAGCCTTAAGATGCCATGGGTTTAATTATTTCCTTATATAAAAGTGAAAGCAAAATAGCTTTTTTCCCTAAAGTTAGAATGAATCCTTTAATTCTGAAAGTGTATTTCTAATAAATAAGTCATTGGGAGATATTTTATTATAGCACGTTGTCATTGTTGCCTTCTGAGCTTTTTTCTGCATTAAGGATGTTATAGCAGTCAGTTCTGAAACAAGACATTTTTAGAGACCAAGGAAGCTTTAAAATGTTTCCTGAAAAAAGAAACTAAAGGAGAAAGTTGGTATCTTAAAAAACAGGAAACATGAACAATTAAAAATTGCAATATCAAAATTACAGAATATAAAATATACAAGGATCTAATATTTTAAACCTTAATGGCATAGCTTATTATAAAATAAAGCCAAATGTTGTAAGATGACTGAGTTGCAATCTCTTCCAGGGCCGAGAAGGAAGGACCTTACGTTGTGATCTTCATCAAGACACCATTTCCAGACCACTTCAGTTTTGAGGGTCTGCCTTACACCTCCGTAGAAAACGCATGTGGCTGTGTTTCTGTTTGCATATTTCTCTATGAAGGTGGAGCTGTTGGTGTTTGTGACCAAACGTGTGTGTGCTCTCTGCATCCAAGGATGGCACTTACGCCAGAAGCGAGCTTCACCTGCAGACACAGGGTACAAGCACTTTTGATCCTTCCGCTTTTCCCTGGAAAAACATAGAGGAGAAAGTCTCTTCTAGAAGAAATATGCATTTTAGAAAAACAGAATTTTTTAAAATAAAAATATTTTTAAAGGAATTGCACCCTCAATTTCAAATGAGACTGAAACATAAGAAGAAGTCTGGAATTCTGGAAACAAAAAGGGAGCCAAAGCTTTTATTTCTCACATCTTTATATATTATTTATAATAATTGGTTTCTTAGACCATAGACCCATGACACAAAATGAATTCCTTCATCACGTATCTGTGGATGGTATCAAAAGGAAAAGATAATCATTACTGCCAGAAATTAGGAAGATGTCTGGGGAGAAAACTACCCAACTTTATGGAAAGCATAAAGTATTTTTAAGAGTTTTATCATTAAGTCACACAAACTTTGAATAATAACTGCAAATTCAATATACTAAAAATTCTGTCAAAAGCTTTAAAAAGTAGCATACAATGAAACTATTAAAATATACTTTTTCTAAATTAGTTTGTACAAGGCCTTTCACCCTGTGGGTGAGACTGTGAGTTATTACATACACTTGATCAATTAGATGTTTTTACTTAGATTCCAGTGTTTGGTTTTGTTTTTTAAAGCAAGCAAAGCATTTTTCTTCTTGGCATTCAGAATTGAAATGCCCCCAAATATAGGAAATCGGTACACTAATGCTATAGCTTTTATATGTATTTTGGAAAAATCTTGTTTAATTTTGTTGAATATTGAGCTCTTTACATTACGGAGACCTCATGAGTACTGGTTTTACGCCTGCCAGTGTTCCTGCAGAAAGAGTCTGCTGGGGTGCTCACCCTCCTTGGAATGATATTTGATTAAAACCATAGCTTCCATGACATCATCAAAGCTAAGGCGTGGTAGAAGTTTCCAGTTAGCTGTGTGTACGCACAGTGCCTTCTCTTCAACGTAAGGGGTGTCGGTTGGTTTGCAGGTCTCTGCGGCAAGCCCTGGTGTCCTCTGAGAAACGCGCTGTCATGTCTTCTGCTAAAGTGAAGGCCAGGAGAGCTCATCTGAGGGCTGATCACAAGAACACATCGACACAGTCCCGGAAGAAGAAAAAGCGCTCTGAAGCTCCTCTCTGGGATGAGTCCGTTTCCACACTGAGTAGCAGTCGTCGTGCCTTTAACCTTCAGTTGTTGCTGTTGCTGCTGTTGTTCAGGGGCTGAAGTTGCGTCCGACTCTTTGTGACCTCATGGACTGCACAACAGCAGGCTTCCTTGTCCATCACCATCTCCCGGAGCCTGCTCGGACTCATGACTGTTGAGTCCATGATGCCATCCAACCATCCCATCCTCTGTCGTCCCCTTCTCCTCCTGCCCTCAATCTTTCCCAGCATCGGGGTCTTTTCCGATGAGTCAGCTCTTCGCATCACGTGGCCAAAATATCGCTGCTTCAGCTTTCTGAAATCAGAATTTGATATGGTTTATTTTACTCTAAGGTACTGAGCCCTCATTTCAAGTAAATGCAGCTGAGAGAGTATTGCACCTCTCCAAGGGCTGTGTGAAACTGTAATTAAACATTTACAGAATTCTCAGTTTACTCAACTCTTCTTCTACAGAAAAACCAGAGACAATGTAAAAGGGGGAAAATAGAGAAAAAAAAACCAAACCTGACTTGTGGTCAAAACTCCCTTATTGATATTTGCCCATAACTTGAAGACTTTGTAGAACTTGAAATAATAACCATATCCAGTTGTGTACTCAAAACAGAGTCCACATTTCCAAGAAATATATAATCTAAAATATTCGAATTAAAGCTGGTAGAACTTCACATGTAAGATAATATGTTTTAATTACTTTGCCAACAAAGGTCCATCTAGTCAGTTCAGTTCAGTTCAGTCGCTCAGTCGTGTCCGACTCTTTGTGACCCCATGAATCGCAGCACACCAGGCCTCCCTGTCCATCACCATCTCCCGGAGTTCACTCAGACTCACGTCCATCGAGTCCGTGATGCCATCCAGCCATCTCATCCTCTGTCGTCCCCTTCTCCTCCTGCCCCCAATCCCCCCCAGCATCAGAGTCTTTTCCAATGCTATGGTTTTTCCAGTGGTCGTGTATGGATGTGAGAGTTGGACTCTGAAGAAAGCTGAGTGCCGAAGAATTGATGCTTTTGAACTGTGGTGTTGGAGAAGACTCTTGAGAGTCCCTTGGACTGCAAGGAGATCCAACCAGATCCAGCCTCTCTGAAGGAGATCCGCCCTGGGATTTCTTTGGAGGGAATGATGCTAAAGCTGAAATTCCAGTACTTTGGCCACCTCATTCAAAGAGTTAACTCATTGGAAAAGACTCTGATGCTGGGAAGGATTGGGGGCAGGAGGAGAAGAGGACAACAGAGGATGAGATGGCTGGATGGCATCACTGACTCGATGGACGTGAGTCTGAGTGAACTCCGGGAGTTGGTGATGGACAGGGAGGGCTGGCGTGCTGCGATTCATGGGGTCACAAAGAGTCGGGCACGACTGAGCGACTGAACTGAACTGAACATTTTATGACTCTCGCTTGGCATTTTTCACAATGGATGGAATCGACAAGGATCCAGAAATAGAAGATAGAGTTAATGGGTTGGTGGAGATGGGAGGGCACTCAGCATCTTGGATAGACTAGAGGGGAAAGGGGTGGTGAGAATCATTCAACAATTAAAAAAAAAAAAAAACTAATGAAAAAGACTGTTACAGTATACGACAAATTCAGTAAACTTAAAGATGTGTTATGTCCATTTCCAGTTCAAATGAAAGAAAAAAAAAACAACACTGACTTGTTCAGTTGAATGAGGTTGTGAGCATTCATTTTTAAGATCTAGAACTTTTTCAGATGAGATTCTAAGAGGCTGGGCTTTGGTTGGATCTGCACGTGAGATTACCAGTGTTTTACAGGGCGTCTTCTGCAGGAGCTGGTGGGGGCAACAGATGCTCTCTGCTGAGAAAGGCCCCATCCTCCTTCCCGGCTCAGGGAACCCCATCACCTTGTATGCCTCCGAGATGCTCTTGGACTTCAGCCAGAGCAGACTTCTCTCCACTTCGCGTGTCCCTACCATGGCAGGTGGATTTCCTTCCCACTGCCTCTCTCTCTCCTTGTCTGTCCCGGGGGCCTAAGATCCTTGACGGGAGCTCAGGTCTGTTTCCCTATGGTGTCTGGTGCTTGGTGCTATGCTGACAATAAGCCTAAGTGTCATGAGGATTTTAGCAGATAAACGTCGACTAAAAGGATAAACTAAACGTGGATGGGTTTGCTTGTAGTTCTATGTAAGGGTTCAAGCCCTGTTTAATTATTATAACACAGCAAGAGTTCCAGTCAAAGCTGCTACTAAATAGTTCCCTATTTAAAGTGCAAATCAGCAAGTTCATCTCAGTAGTAAGGAAGAAGAATCTTTTGGGTCATTACCTGAAATTTTTGTTTTAATGCAGGTATACTCGAAGTCCTAGAGTTAAGTTCTTGACAGGTTTTTATAGAAAAAAAGCAAAACCACAATTAGCATCATCATCCACTTTCAGAACTGTGCCTGAGAAACAAAATCTAAAAGAAACTGCAAGCAACAGCAAAGCCTAGTTCATTCATCTGTAAAATGGAAAAAAGAGTGACTTCCGCTAGGATTCTTTTAAAATATTATATCTGATAACTACTGCTTAGCATAATACATGGCACAAGGGAAGTGTTTTTTTTTTTTTTTTCTTTTTTTTAAGAGAAAAAAAAATAAAACCTCCAGATTGTTCAAGAGTGGGTCTGGAAGTTGAGGGGTGAAGGGGGCTGTCATCCTGGGTCCCTTGCCCTCAGGTCTCAAAACTGGAGTGCTCTGGACCCTTCACAGCAGAGCCATCAGTGGTTCACACAGAGCTCCCCTCCCCAAAGCCCCTGACCTGCCCACTCCAGACCTCTGTGGCCCCCACTCCCTAAATTCCAGCCTCCCCGCCTGGCTCCTTTATTTGGGGACCAAAATTGCCTTTAAGCCAGAAAAACATGTGTCATAATAGAAACCCTGCCCGTCACTCAAGGCTCAGACAGCCACTTTGCCGCCCCCAGGGACTTGTGTCCTGATCCCCAGGAAAGCAGCCAGCCTTTCTGTGCCAGCACCCAGCTCCCCGCCCGCTGCCTGCGGCCTTGAGGCCACATCCAGTGCCCCGTCCCTTCTCCCCCAGACGCTGGCTCCTTCTGCAGGAGTGAAGCCACTCTCTTGTGCTAATTTGGGCACAGACTGTCAGAAATGGGACAAAGCTGTTTTCCTCTGAATTTACCGGGGAGCCCACTGTAATTGTTTCCTATCATAGGAAGTGATGAAAATAAGATCCTAAACCAAACAGCACAGGTAAGAAGTGGGGACACGAGCTTGATGCTTGGCCTCTTTCTGCTCGGTCACTACGTGGACCTAGAAGGATTGAATGAATGGTGAGTCTGCCAGTCCAGTACCTTCATTTACAAAAGCGTCTCCATTTCTGTAAAAATAGTCACTATTTTTGTCCCACACTGAACACAAGTCATTGTTAAATTTCCTCCAAGACAAGATGACTTTGAAATGGGTTTGGAAGAATGCAGCCCAACATTGCAGGGCTTCCCAGGAGGTGCTAGAACCTGCTTGCCTGCACCTCAACCGCGTAAGAGACATGGGTCCCATCCCCGGGTCGGGAAGATCCCCTGGAGGATGGCATAGCAACCCACTCCAGTGTTCTTGCCTGGAGAACCCCAGGGACAGAGGAGCCTGGCGGGCTGTACATGGGGGGACAGAGTCAGACACGACCGAAGCGACGTAGCTCGCATGCATAGCCCAATGGTGCAGCCTCGGGTAGAAACGTCACATTTGAAAAGCTGCCAGCTGTCACAGGTGGCCCTCTTCTCCGTCTCGTTTCCAGGTTTCGAGAGCCCAGCCCACTGCCTAGGGTGCACCGCTGTGGCCTGCAGGAGCCCGTCCAGCATGGAGACTTGGGCTCACACGGTCCAGTGGGGTGCAGTGTTGTCTGGAGTGGCTGAGAAGAGCTCAGGACTGTTTGCCTGACCTGTTCTCAGGCACTGAACACCCCAAGATCAGGGCATACATGAGCCCTTTGAGTGGCCTCATTTACTGGGACCCCTTCAAGTGTCGTTTGTCACGTGAACTTCCGCAGGACATGTGACGAAGTCTCTCTATCAGAAGAAAATTCCCAGCCTCTGAAATTCTCCCAATCAAAAGTCATTTCAGGGCAAAGTCATCTATGCAAAGGCTTCTGTAGGACCTGCATATTAATTTTGGAGCTGAACCTCTTTTAATGGGGAGGAGAACTTGACCCAGGGCCTTAAAGTCACCTAGAGGTGGGGAGAGTGGAGGCCCTTGGCTGGGAGAAAGTGAAAGTGAAAGGCACTCAGTCGTGTCCAACTCGTTGCAACCCCATGGACCATGGAATTCTCCAGGCCAGAACACTGGAGTGGGAAGCCTTTCCCTTCTCCAGGGGATGTTCCCAACCCAGGGATCAAACCCAGGTCTCCCGCATTACAGGCAGATTCTTTACCAGCTGAGCCACAAGGCTGGGAGAAGGTTTCCCAAACACTGGACGTGGTCCCTCACAGTAAACTTCATTGAGGCCAGCATCCAGGCTCAGAAGGGATGAGCTGACACCAGCCTTCCTTCCCTGGAGGCACCACACCCTTTCCAAGTGATGTTCCAGCTGTCCAGCAGCCTTGGGACCCCAGCTAGAGCAGACGAGTCATGGGTGCTGAGGGCAACATACCTAGGGGAGTGATGTGCTATAAGTGGGGAGCCACCAGCCTGCTCTCAGAGGTGGGGAGGAAGGCCCTGGTAGGTAGCATCTGCCAATTTCACGGTGCAAATTTTCCTACCATAGTCAACTTCCACCCACTGCGGTGACACCACTGAACACAGCCCTGGAAAAGACGTGTAGCCACAATCCTGCCGTAAGGGTTGCTTCTTACAGGTGCCAGCCACCCAAATAACCTCAAGACGCCTAGAAAATAGTAAAATGCACCAAATAATTAAAAGTGATGCGCTTCGTTCCTTACATTTGTCTATTACCTTTGTCTGTGATAGAATTCATTTAATTGCAAGTCTGTGTAATTTGGTTCCTCAGAAGATGGCTGTTCTGACAATCCCCTCAGACTGGCCGCAGGACGCCGCTGGGAGCAGGCACCGCTGACACCCTGCAGCTTTCACGCCATCGTTTTGATTAACGGTACTCTCGGTTTCCGCAGATAACCGACCCAACCCTGAGCTGCCAGCCTCGTGTGGTTGTTCCCCTGCCCTCCCCTAAGTGCAGGGCTTCTGAGAGTCCTCTCCCCGGGCCCCAGAACATTCTGTAGGGTCGGCCATTGCATATCGTTGCCATTTACTACTTTCCCTCTCTAGGACCTAAGCGCCAACAAGGCAGAGAGGCGCATTGCTGGTGCCTGTCAGCTGGCACACAGAGGGGCCCTTGATAAACGCCTGTCACGCAAAAGGGAGTTTGAGCAATTATCAGCACGTTTCACACTACAAAATTAAGATGGGGAGTGACACAAAAAACAGCAAAATCTCTAGAGCGGGCGAAGCAAGACGTCATCATGGACTCAGGGGTGAAGGGCGACGGCATCTGCTCAGGACACTGTTTCAATACTGGAGACCTTCGGGTGGGAGAAGATGGGGCTACCTTGCCTCTAGCTCCGCATGGCTACCTGTTCCCCCATCTGCCTACACCACAGTTGATCCGGCTATATTAGCGACTTCCTTCCGAGAAGTCCAGTCCCCTTGCTGGGCGTGCTCCCTGTTGGAGCAGAGCTCTGCTCTTGACCTTCTGCTAGAGACGCGAGGAGGAAGAGGGACTCGGGGCCCCTTTTAAAAGGTGCTGTGCATCCAGATTTCTGCCGGGCCAGGTGAGCCCACACAGGCAGCCTCGGATTCCCCACCCCTAGCCTGAGTCTGCAGTTTGTCAGCATCCCTGCTTACGGAGAGGACAGGAGAGGAAAGAGAAGTGCCTTCCCTGGAAGATGTCAGTCTGGATTTCACCAGTTAAGCCCTGCTGGAATTAGGGGGCTAGTGTCTCTGCGGGTTAAAGGCTGGTGATTTTTGATAAACAACATTCTTCCTCTTCAAATCGGCAGCTCTCAGTTAAAGGCAGCCCGGGCTTCTTACGCTGCTGTCCCAACGCAAACGCACGCAGTACCAAGTTCTCCATTAAGACTCTATTTCCCGGTTCTTTCTGCAGAAAGAGCGGGCGAAGCAAGACGTCATCACGGACTCAGGGGTGAAGGGCGACGGCGTCTGCTCAGGACACTGTTTCAATACCGGAGACCTTCGGGTGGGAGAAAGATGGGGCTACCTTGCCTCTAGCTCCGCATGGCTACCTGTTCCCCCATCTGCCTATACCACAGTTGATCCGGCTATATTAGCGACTTCCTTCCAAGAAGTCCAGTCCCCTTGCTGGGCGTGCTCCCTGTTGGAGCAGAGCTCTGCTCTTGACCTTCTACTAGAGACGCGAGGAGGAAGAGGGACTCGGGGCCCCTTTTAAAAGGTGCTGTGCATCCAGATTTCTGCCGGGCCAGGTGAGCCCACACAGGCAGCCTCGGATTCCCCACCCCTAGCCTGAGTCTGCAGTTTGTCAGCATCCCTGCTTACGGAGAGGACAGGAGAGGAAAGAGAAGTGCCTTCCCTGGAAGATGTCAGTCTGGATTTCACCAGTTAAGCCCTGCTGGAATTAGGGGGCTAGTGTCTCTGCGGGTTAAAGGCTGGTGATTTTTGATAAACAACATTCTTCCTCTTCAAATCGGCAGCTCTCACTTAAAGGCAGCCCGGGCTTCTTACGCTGCTGTCCCAGCGCAAACGCACGCAGTACCAAGTTCTCCATCAAGACTCTATTTCCCGGTAGTTTCTGCAGAGATGCCGCATCCGGGCACCTTTCACGCAAATAAGTAGGAACATCGGGCGAACAAAGGCCGCCAAGGACGGAAGCTGTGCGTTTGGCTCTTTGATCTGCCTGACGCAGCCATCTTTCCCTGCTCTTGACTATTATGTGATGGGCTGCACCTCTCAAGATTTTTATTCTGACAGCAAAATCTGCATGCGTGTGAGGAAGAACTGCCTAACTTTGGAAAGCAGGATCCCATTTAGTGGAGGAACCCTTTTCTGGACGGCAGCCTGAATTAGCTGGCCTGTACATCCCGTGCACGGGGGTGGGTTTAGAAATTAGAACCATGCGCAGAGAGGTGTAACCACACCTTACCCAGAAAAGGGTCCTGGGGCCTAGACAGCTTCCAAGCAGGTGGAGACACCCAAGGGTTAACGCAATTTCCATCCCAGCGAGTTTTGCTTGCCATTATTTTCTCTCTCTCTTCTCCCTTTTAACTGATTCATAGCATAAAATCTTCCTGGACACCTAATTATCAAGCCAGCTCACAGTCACAGCTGTCTGCTTGGAGAACCCATTAGACGCAGCAGTTGAAGCCTCCGTAATTCCCCACACTTCCCGGTTGTGAATATTAAGAAAAGATTTTTACATGTCATATGCAATTCGAAGGTGGCGTGAATGGCCTGGGAGATGCTGCACGCTGCCTGCTTGTCCATCACGCCGCTCACTGGCTACAGGTGGCCTCATTTCCCACTCTGATATGGGCTGGCTATGACAGCAGGCACTTAATTTGCATGTTCGACAGACAACAAACGGCCCGTGCATGTCAAAACAGGTGGTGATGCGTGACAGCTTCTACACAATACTGTCTCCTCTTTGTGTGACCTTTGACCTCCCTGCATGTCTTTTTTTTTTTCCCACCATCCAGAAAAAAAAACAAAACAAAACAAAACATGCACTTCTCTACTTTGGAATAAATTTGATACCAAATTGATGGTTCTTCCTTCTTCCTCCTCTTCTTCCTTGTCCTCCTCTCTCCCAACACCCCATCTTTTAAAAGGTGCTCTGCATCCAGATTTCTGTCTTAACAGCTACAAAACTGCGAGAAGAACCTCATAAAATTTAAAAACAGGGCGGCTGTGCAGACAGGAAGCTGTCTCTTTGAAACCCATTGTGGTTAAATTGCTTGGAACTTTTTAATAAATGTAACCTTTAAGAGAGCAATCTAATCGGGTTAATTTTTAGTTAAGAAGATCATAAAATTAGAATCTTTAAGGCTTTTCTTTAACTTGTGTTAATTAGATTCTTGTCCTTGAAACACTTTTAATATTAATATTTCACCACGGTTTAAAATTACTTTCTTTAATTGCAGGCTTGGCCAGCCTGTATTAAATATAACACCCAGTTATTCTAATTTTCTGTAATAACCACAGTGAGCCCCAGTCCCTCCCTCTTGCTTCCACAGAAACCTGCTAATGAGAACACAGCTCACAATCACGCTTAAAAGGTTAAAGACTGTGAACCCGAGACTGCCCTGGAGTGCAGCTGCCCTCAGAATGTCCGTGGACCTGTGCTTCTGGGGGAATCCTTGGCAATTTATGCAGTGCTCGGGCTTCACAGGGGTGCCTCTCTGCCCCCCGGAGGGGGCCTGACCTCAGCTCTCAGGGACCCCCACGCACCCCTTTTCTCACCAGAGAGGAGTGTAAGCTGCTCCCCAGTCCCATTTCAGTGCTGGGTCTTGTTTTAATTAAGAATTAAGGCATGACAGCAGATAATCGCACCTCCCGGGTGTTATAAGATTGGAGCTGCAGCTGTGAGCCCAGCTCCCGGGGGGTGATTACGCCATGATCACCACACCCCCTGGGTTGCCCTCTCGAGGTCCCAGGACAGTGGGCAGGGCACTATGGCTGGTGGGACACGGGCTGGGCCTGGAGACAGGCTGGGAGGGCGTCTCCCCCCATGGGGTGAGCTCACACAGACACATGTGGCCCTTCCAGACTCAGAACCAGGGAGAAGTAGCACTGGGGGGAATATTCCAGGTGATCTCAGGTAGGGCTGTGGAGAGGACTGAGGCAGGGACTCTGCAGTGACTGAGGGCACGGACCCCGAACCCCAGCCTGCGGGGGCTCCCCCTGCTCCATCTCACGCACACGTCTTCTCTGGGGACCGTCTTCTCAGTCTTGAGAAGCTGATCAGTGAGGATGTGCGTTAAGTTCAAACCAAAGTTGAACACCCCCCATCTCCAAGGAGAGCATGATCCGTCTATTCGTGTGCTCGGGGCTTCCACTCATTGCTTATGAGTCCGGTGTTCATATGTGATGTGCTTGGGCCCCAGAGGGGCTGGGGCAAGTGGCACCTCTGCCAGCAGGCATCGGAGTCGACGTACCTGTCTCCTGCCCTGGGGGGCAGCCCAGGGAAGAGCTCAGGGCAGATTCCATTCTTGTGAGCCTGGAAAAGTGGACAGAGTCCTGGACCCGGGGCCTGACCGACTCTGCTCAAGTCCTGGCTCTTTCTGGCTGGGTGACTTTAGGCAGGGCCTGAAACCCTCTGTGCTTTGGTTTCTTTGTCTGTAAAAAATGATATGTATTGATCTCCATGGGCTTGCTGTGAAAATCAGATTAGTGAATATTTGGGAAGTTTAGTGAGGTGTACAGAGCGCTGCTGAAGCTCTGTGTGTGTGTGATAGTCGCTCAGTCGTGTCTGACTCTTTGTGACCCCATGGACTGTAGCCTGCCAGGATCCTCTGTCCATGGGCTCTCCCAGGCAAGAATCCTGGAGTGGGCAGCCATTCCCTTCTCCAGGGGATCTTCCCGACTCAGGGATGGAAACCCCATCTCTTGTGTCTCCTGCATTGGCAGGTGGGTCTTTACCACTAACACCACCTGGGAAGCCCCAAGTTCCCCAAAATGTGTGTCCACTGAGAACCTCAGAATGGGAACTTATTGACCAATAGTGTCTCTATGGATGGAATTAGCTCCNGGAAACCCCATCTCTTGTGTCTCCTGCATTGGCAGGTGGGTCTTTACCACTAACACCACCTGGGAAGCCCCAAGTTCCCCAAAATGTGTGTCCACTGAGAACCTCAGAATGGGAACTTATTGACCAATAGTGTCTCTATGGATGGAATTAGCTCCAGACCTCAAGATGAAAATAGCTTGGCTAGAGGGTGGGCCCTACATCACGTGACTTGCATCCTTTGAAGACACGCGAAGGAGAAGGTGATATAAAGATGGAGACCAAGGTTGGTGAACTGTGTCTTCAAGTCAAGGAACTGCACATCCCGCAGCCACCTCCAGAAGCTAATTCTCCTTCAGTATAAACCAACTCTGACTTGATTTTGAATTTCTGGCTTCTTGAACTATTAGAAAATAAATTTCTGTTATTTTATGCTAATTGGTATAGAATGATCTTCTATAGCAGTTCTGCTAGAAGTTAGAGAGCAGTTCTAGGAAATTAATCCAGAAAGCATCTAATATTGGTTAGTTGGCATGCAATAAGTGCTAGCTCTTTGTTACCTAGAAATTATTAGAAATATTTTTTAAAGAAATGCCTGTGTAATGTAATCAACTCTTCAATCTGGAGACTGTTATATATCAATTGTTTAGATACGAGTAGCATATATAAGGAGAAGGCAATGGCACCCACTCCAGTACTCTTGCCTGGAAAATCCCATGGGTGGAGGAGCCTGGTGGGCTGCAGTCCATGGGGCCACTAAGAGTCGGGCACGACTGAGCGACTTCACTTTCGCTTTTCACTTTCATACATTGGAGAAGGAAATGGCAACCCACTCCAGTGTTCTTGCCTGGAGAATCCCAGAGACAGTGGGCCCCCGTCTATGGGGTCGCACAGAGTCAGACACGACTGAAGTGACTTAACAGCAGCAGCAGCATATACAAGGTACCAAAAAATGAGAATATTGTTTTTAATATTGACTCCAGTAGTAGTCCTGTGGCTGAGATGAGTTGGTAACATTCTGTAAAGTATAATCAATGTTTTCTGTTTTATTTTTTCTTTGCATTAATAGCACCAGCTTTGTAATGTTTTCTTATTAAATTGACTTAAAGCATTCAGGTGTACCATAGTGATCGATATTTTTGTATATTATGGAAGGATCACCACAGTACGCCTAGTTATCACACAAAGATATTACAGTATGGCTGACCATAGTCCCCATGATGGGACTTCCTGATAACTCACCTGTAAAGAAACCTCCTGTGGTGCAGGAGGCCCTGCTCGATTCTTCGGTCGGGAAGATCCACTGGAGGAGGGGATAGGCTACCCACTCCAGGATTCTTGGGCTTCCCTTGTGGCTCAGCTGGTAAAGAATCCACCTGCAATGCAGGAGACCTGGGTTGGGAAGACCCCTGGAGAAGGGAAAGGCTCCCCACTCCAGTATTCTGGCCTGGAGAATTGCATGGACTGGATAGTGCATGGGGTCACCGAGAGTCGGACACGACTGAGCGACTTTCGCTTTCAAGTCTCCATTATGTTGCATCCTCATATGGCTTATTTGCTTTGCAGCTGGAAGTTTGTACCTCTTAACCCTCTTTGCCTGTTTCGCCTGCCCTCCCCTCCCCTCCCCTCTGGCGCCACCTCTTTGATCCCTGCATCTTTGATTCTGTTTTTGTTTTGTTCTGCTTGTTCGGTTTCCCAGATTTCCTCTAGTTTCATCCATGTTGTTGTAAATCAAAAAATGTCATTGATTTTGTGGCTGATTGTTTCATTATTTATAACATAAAAATTACAAATTATAAAAATAACTGTAAGATATACTAGCCACTATTCTGCGGCTGAATTTGTGCGGAGCAGGTCGTCTTTATGCGCTCGCCTGTCGCGGCGCGTAGGTCGCTTCCACGTGCTGTTCCTGTAAACCGTGCAGCAGCGAGCACGGGAGGCCTGTATCTTGGCACATGAAGCACTGCATTTTCATTTTCTTAGGATAAATATCCAGAAGAGGAGTTGCTGGGTCATTTCTTATTTTTTTAAAATAGCTCTATTTTTAACTTTTTGAGGCGCCTCCATACTGTTCTCCATAGTGGCTGAACCGGTTTACACTTTACCAACTGTGTAAGGATTCCCTGTTCTCCACATCCTCACAACACTTGCTCGTTCTCGTCTTTCTGATAATACTCGTCCTGACAGGTGTGAGGTGAGAACTCACTGTGGCTTTTATTTGCCTTTCCCTGACAAGTGGGGAACAATTCCCTGAGCATCTTTTCATGTGCCCGTTGGCCATCTGTACTTCTTTAAATAGAATTGCTTGGTTTTGTTTTTGCTATTAAGCTGTATAAGATCTTTATACATTTTGGATATTAATCCCTTATTGGGCTTTTCATTTGCAAATATTTTCTCTCCTTCAGTAGGTTGTCTGTTTTGTTGATGGTTATGATAAAACGTATAGCAAATCCCCTCATCCTATTCTTTAAAATATCTTTGCTGTTTGAAGTGTTTAAAATTCAGCTGATCCTTTTTTTTTCTCTTTAATTCTTTTTAGTTCAGTTCAGCTCAGTTCAGTCGCTCAGTCGTGTCTGACTCTTTGCGACCCCATGAATCGCAGCACGCCAGGCCTCCCTGTCCATCACCAACTCCCCAAAAACCTCTTGTATTGGAGAATAGCTGATGAACAATATTGTGGTAGTTTCAGGCAAACAGCAAAGGGACTCAGCCACACACATACATGTATCACTTTTAAGAATGAAAATGTTTTGAAATTGTATTTGAAATTTTGGATACTATGTAAGTTAGTGATAATTGGCACTTATGAATTACTACTTATGAATTTTCTACTTTTAATTTAGGTCTTCACCAGTATCTCTCCGGCAAGCATCACCATTTGCTTCCCTAAATTTCTGCCAGATGATTTGTTAGATTTACTTTTAGTTAGGTTTTTGTTGTTCAGTTGCTCAGCGGTGTCTGACTCTTTGCGACCCCACGGCCAGCAGCGCGCCAGGCTTCCCTGTCCTTCACCAGCTCCCGGCGCTTGCTCACACTCACGTCCCTCGGCTCCGTGATGCCATCCAAGCATCTCGTCCTTTGTTGTCCCCTTCTCCTGCCCTCAATCTTTCCCACCATCAGGGTCTTTCCTAGTTAGCTTAAATTATTGTAAATCTTCTTATACTTAGATTTTGTAGCTGTGTAAAGTTGGCTAACTAAAGTGTTCTTCATTTTTTCTTATATTTTATCTTATATCTTATGTATCTTATACTTAGTGTTGTATAAGATACATATCTTATGTATCCTCTTTGTATCATATACTGATGTAAATCTCATTAGTGACAATAAGACAGAGTGTTGCTTCTATCAGAAGTTTCTGGGTTTTTTTTTTCCAATATGCATGCTTTTATCATTTATTTGTTTCTCATCTTGCCTTATGGACAAAGGACATGAGTAAGGTTGAATTTAGACAAGAAGAGTGGGATTTATTGATTCATTAATGGATTTAAAGGGAATAGTTCTAACACTCTAACCTTAAGCCTGTCTGCTGTAGGTTTTTGGGGGTATTCTATATTAGGTCAAAGTATTTCCCTTCTACTTTTAGATGGCAACCGATGTGCTTAAATGTAACTGACTTTTATCTGTATCTGCTGGGAAGAACACGTTGGGATGAACACACGCTTTGTTGTCTAATATGTGCATTATCACTTTGATCCTCGTGTAATGGATTACAATCTGTCAAATAGGGAACCCAACTCTATTTTTAAAATATGGCTTCTCATTAGCCCTAATGTTAAATGTTTGGCAACAATTTGTTATTCTCCCTTTCCCCATTGTGAATGCCACCGTGGTGAAATAACTAACCCCTCTATTGGTCTATCGGTTACCTGTCTTTTCATGTACCAGTATTACCATATTTTAAATTTTTGTAGTTTTATAATGCCTTTTAAAACCTGACAGGTTAATTCCCCATCACTCCTTCCACAAAATTTATGCTTGTTTTTGTTTATTTTTTGTATAAATTTTACCAGACTCAAAAAACGAAAAAATATAAATAAAGAATTCTAATTGACTTTTTAATTGAAACCACAAGAAAATAAGACTCTGGCTATTATTTAATAAAAATGCTGTGCACAATTTCATACAATTTCTTTTGTGAACATACGTGTTTCTCTACCTCACCGTTTTCAAGCACATGTTCACCTTTTTCCATCCTCGTCAGCAATGCGTGAGGCTTCCAGTTGCTCTGCAACCTCACTAATCCTTGTTGTTGTCGTTTTTAAAGTTTTAGCCATTCCAGTGTTTGTGTGCTGTGTCTTCATATCCTGAAGACAAACATGTTCTGAGGTCCTCAGGGCCGGAAATGTGTAACAACTCAGGTGTCCTTGAAGAGTACACTAGATAAAAACTGACCCACTGCTTAATAGAATACCTCAGCACTAGAAAGAGCGCTGCTCTACGCATTCAGCAGTGGGAAAGTCACAGCAAATACACGCATTCTGGACACTTCAGTAAGTAAGAAGACCAACCACAAAAAGACATAGTGTGTGATTCCACTTATGTGTGGTTTGCAAGCTGGCACAACTTACATGCGAAAACAGATATCCCAATAGTACTTGTAGGTCATTAGAGATGTGTGATTAAAAGCGTCACAAGAGAACTTTCAGTGCTGATAGAATCTATATTTTGATTTGGAGTGACTGATTCCTAGGTAACGGAACCATCAAAATTCATCCAACTATACATTTAAGATATGTGCACCTCACCGTATGTAAATTATGTTCAATTTTGGAAACTTCAATCAGTATAGTTTGGTTCAAGTTTGATTTTTATCTTCATGTTTCTACCCAGGAAATAATATATGTTTCATTTTATTTTTTAATGTCTTATGCTAGATAGAGGTCTAAAATATTCTTCATGTAGTTTGTGGCCCTTAAGTATATTCGTAACTATTTTGACATTATTGTAACTTTTATAAATAGTGTGTTTCTTCTACTATGTGTTAGACTGATATTTAATATTGATTTTATTTTAAAGCAATCATCAGAAAGATTTTTTAGCTGATTTTCTTCAATTTTTCACATTAAAATCACATAATTTGCAAAATAGTCCAATTACATTTTCTATTGTTTTTATCATTTTTTCTAGTACTTCCAGAATAATTTTAGTAATTGTAGTAAAAACAAAATCCCCTCTTTTTATTGAGTTGGAATGATAATCTAATGGAATACTGCCATTTTTACTAGATTAAGCATAATGTTTTCCTATTTCATTGAGAAGTTTTGGAGAGAGTGAATAATCAATGAAAGGAAGATCTTATACACACACACACACACACACACATATATATATGAGAGACTGTATCAATACCAGGCATAGGATATGTGTCACAGTGATGTGCTGGTAAATGATTAGTATCAGCTTCCAAAGAAAAAGCCAAGACAAACAGGCAAACAGAATACCCTTGACTTGCAATGTTTGTCAGTTTCCATGCTGTAAACCCTCACTAGGACCAATTTCAAGCCACCACTGCACCGTCCCTGAGCCTAACGTTGGGAGGAGACGTGCGCGTTCGCCCTCTTGGGCAGTGAGGCCGTCTCTTGCACTGCTGGCCAAGGACTCTGCGTGCCAGCTGTCAGCATTTCTGGTGTGGCTTCCTTTGCCCCGTGGCAGAGTCCTGCTGGTCAGAATTCTTTGCCCGGGTTTGCTTGCCTGCCCACTCCTCCCACTCGGCTTATGAAAAAATGTCTGTAAAGTAATGCCAGCACCCGGGAGATGGGTGCTCCTCCTAATTACGGCTCATCTGAATCAGGCTCGTCTTCGTGCGCTAGGGTTTGCTGGAGAATCACCCTGGGACGGGTCGGGACCATGACCTTGAGCATTCTCCTAATGGCGAGGAGGTGTGTGTCGGGGTTCTATTAGCCTTTCTCCTCCCTGAAGCCTGCGCGACGTGGCAGCTTTTCACCGCGCAGGGATGCTTGCTTCATTCTCTCATCCACAGCAGATGGCTACCTGCAGAGAGGACCAAGCTCTGTGATTCCCTCTTTATTCACATCTTCCCTGGTTTCTGAAATCACCCCAAGCTGCATCCACTGATTCTCCTTCTGCCACCTGTGTGCTCTCCCATTTAAACAAAAGGGCTTGTGGGTTTTCCCTACAGAGCAACTGCTCACACGGAACGGCGGCGTGCCAGCAATCTGAGCTTTGCCCTCTCGGGCCCCGCCTTCAGCATCTTCTTCACCCTTTTCCCGCTCTGCGCTTGGCATCCTTTTCTCACATTCTGTGGTTCAGGCTTGCAGATGCCTCCTAAGTTCATCAAACAGGGCGTTTGCATATGTGCTTCCTGCCATCCTGTTGCTCTTGGGTGTTTTCCCAGAAGAGAAGGAGAAAGTGCCCTCTTCATTCTGAAGGTAAGAATCTGAAGCTGAAAAGGCAATTGTCCTTCTGACTCATCCTCCCATCTCAGCCTTTGTCTGGATGAAGCCCTCTGGGTACCTTCTCTCTCTCTGATTTCTTCATTCTCCCTCTTTCTTCCTTTTGGTTCTTTCCATTATGATGATTAAATGCATCTCTATATCTATATATACATATATATACATATATATTCGCTACCAAAAGGAAAGAAAAAAAGACAAAGAACAGAAGGCAGAGGAGCAGACGAAAAAGGAAAGACAGCCTCGTTGGACCTCGTGGCCAGCCAGCCACTGTCTCCCGGGATGCGAGTTCGCTGGGACTGCTGTTATCACGGCTGTTTCACTGTGAAATATTCCTAAGATACTGTGAGCCACAGAGAATGATGTAGTGAGCAACCACGTACTTTTCACCCAGTTTCATCAAAACTTTACATTTTTACATATTTGTTCTGGGTATTTTCCTAAGAAAGAAAAAAATCCACCCGAGTGGACCGAAGGCTCTCGGCAGCCTCTTCTCTCTCCCAGTCCTCTTTACCTCCAGACAGAGCTCTTCTCCTTATTTTTGTGTTTATGGTGCCCATACCTGTTTTTGCATCAATAAATTATATATTTAGTTTTCTGAAATTGCATGAATTCATCATATCACATACACTTCCCTAACTTCTGTAATTTGCTTCCCCCACAAAAAAAAAATTGCAATGTATCCATGCCAATACACTCAGTGATAACCCAGAGTTTGCTGTGCATCGTAGATGAATGTGTTACCAAGTATATCTCTTCATTCTCCTATTGAAAGACATACAGTGCTTCCATTGTTTTTTAGGAATCCGATATAACACAAGTGCTACAATAGATATCATTTTCAGACTCTCCCTACACACCTCTTTAAATGATGCTCACCTTCAGCTTTGCTAGGGTGATGACAGATCTACATGGGGAAGCTGGAAGACTGTGTTTACGACCCTCCAAAATTCATATGTTGAAACCTAAGCCCTAATGGGATGGAATCTGGCAGTGGGAACTCTGAAAGGTAATGGGATCGTGAGAGGGCTTCCCGGTCGCTCAGCAGTAAAGAATCCTCCTGTAACACAGGAGACGCGGGAGACACAGAGTCGCGGGAGACACAGGGTCGATCCCTGGGTCGGGAAGGTGCCCTGGAGGAGGACATGGTTAATGGGATCGTGAGAGGGCTTCCCGGTCGCTCAGCAGTAAAGAATCCTCCTGTAACACAGGAGACGCGGGAGACACAGAGTCGCGGGAGACACAGGGTCGATCCCTGGGTCGGGAAGGTGCCCTGGAGGAGGACATGGCAACCCCAGCTTTCTTGCCTGGGGAATCCCGTGCTCAGAGGAGCCTGGTCGGCTGCAACCCATAGGGTCACAAAGAGTCAGACACGACTGAAGCAACCGGGCACGCACGCCGGCCCAGTGTCATGAGGGTGGGACCGCCACATTTGAGGTTCAGTTCAGTTCAGCCGCTCAGTCATGTCCGACTCTTTGCGACCTCATGGACTGCAGCACGCCAGGCCTCCTTGTCCCTCACCAACTCCCGGAGTTTACTCAAATTCATGTCCACTGAGTTGGTGATGCCACCCAACCATCTCATCCTCTGCCGTCCCTTTCTCCTCTTGCCTGCACTCTTTCCCAGCATCAGGGTCTTTCGCAATGAGTCAGCTCTTCACATAAGGTGGCCAAAGTACTGGAGTTTCAGCTTCAGCATCAGTCCTTCCAATGAATATTCAGGACTGAATTCCTTTAGGATGGACTGATTGGATCTCCTTGCAGTCCAAGGGATTCTCTAGAGTCTTCTCCAAAACCACAGTTCAAAAGCATCAATTCTTCGGCACTCAGCTTTCTTTGTGGTCCAACTCTCACATCCATACAAGACTACTGGAAAAACCATAGCCTTGACTAGATGGACCTTTGTTGGAGATTAATGATGTTATTAAAAGAGATCTCAGGGAGCTCTCTGAGTCCTTCTGCCAGGTGGGGCCCTCGCAAGAATATGTCTGTCTGTGAAACAGGAAGCCCTCCCCATGCACCTAATATGCAGCCTTGAACTTGGATGTCCCAGCCTCTGGAACTGTGAGAAACAGCTGTAACTTGTTTGTAAGCCACCCCAACTATTGTACTTTGTTACAGCAGTCCACACAGACTAAGACGATGTGCTCTCTTCCAATTCCCAGCCCTTGTTTTCTGTCCCTGCAATCCTGGATTCTCTGTTGCTCCAATTCCACCAAGCAGACAATCCAAGGATGCACTGGCAAGTGCACCCACAAGCCTGCTCTTCCTTACTGTGGGCAAGGAAAGGGAAGGCTAGGAGGTGACTTCCACTTCCACTCCAGGAAGTGGAGGAGATGTGCAGCCTGAGGAGATGAGCAGTCACGGAACTGGGTGGGGGGCGGGGGAGAGGAGGGTCTTCTCTCGCAAGGACATGGATGAGGAAGCAACAGATGGTGAGGCATCACTTGAGGCCCACCCCTCACTGTCCCGGGAGTGTGGGGTGTGGGCTGCAAGCCAGCGTTCAGGGGATAAAGGAGACCTGCCAGACCAAGACAAGCCCAGCTAGAACCTGAAGAAGGGGCCTTAAAGGAAATCACCACCGAGCAGCTAAAGTGCTCTCAACATCTGACCTTGATGTCGATTCCGTGACGTGTATGCAGTTCCCTGCTTCTTCATTATTCTTGATGATGTTTACAGTGTTACGTGTTTATAATTTTTGCTGATATAAAGACTGTGTGGGTATCTCTCTGAACTGTGTGGTTTCTACTTGCAGTTCCTTGTTGCTAGTAATGTTGAGCTTCTTTCTCTTGCTTTTTGCTTTTTTTTT
>SJYT01074550.1:0-114647 GCA_006410635.1 Cephalophus harveyi | reverse complement strand
TAAATAAGCAGGGTGACAATATACAGCCTTGACACACTCCTTTTCCTATTTGGAACCAGTCTGTTGTTCCATGTCCAGTTCTAACTGTTGCTTCCTGACCTGCATATAGGTTTCTCAAGAGGCAGGTCTGGTGATCTGGTTTTTTAGTGTTGGGGCTGCTGCTAAGTCGCTTCAGTCGTGTCCAACTCTGTGCAACCCCACAGACGGCAGCCCACCAGGCTCCCCCGTCCCTGGGATTCTCCAGGCAAGAACATTGGAGTGGGTTGCCATTTCCTTCTCCAATGCATGAAAGTGAAAATTGAAAGTGAAGTCGCTCAGTCGTGTCCGACTCAGCGACTCCATGGACTGCAGCCCACCAGACTCCTCCGTCCATGGGATTTTCCAGGCAAGAGTGCTGGAGTGGGGTGCCATTTTTAGTGTTAGTTAGTTTTAATCACTCAGTCGTGCCAATGTTTTGCTACCCCATAGACTGCA
This sequence comes from Cephalophus harveyi, assembly GCA_006410635.1. Taxonomy (NCBI): domain Eukaryota; kingdom Metazoa; phylum Chordata; class Mammalia; order Artiodactyla; family Bovidae; genus Cephalophus; species Cephalophus harveyi. The sequence continues at coordinate 114,173 of SJYT01074550.1, read as the reverse complement.
GCCCGCCAGGCTCCTCTCTCCATGGAATTTTGCAGGCAAGGATAATGGAGTGGATTGCCAAATTGCTTTACAAGCTTGCCTTAGTTGCTGCTGTACAATGAGGAGAGCCAGCTGTATGCATACATATACACTCTCCCTCCTGAGCCTCCCTCCTCACCTCATCCCGTCCCTGTAGGTCATCACAGAGCCCCACGCCGAGCTCTCTGCGCTGTGCAACAGCGTCCCACGAGCTATTTGACATGTGATAGTGTGTCTATGTGAATCCCATTCTGCCAGCGCATCCCATCCAGCCTTCCCCTGCCGTGTCCACAAGTCCCTTCTCTAAGTGGCACAGATACACGTAGCTTCAGGCATCCCCGGTGCCCCAGTGGCAAAGAATCCACCTGCCAGTGCAGAAGATGCGGGTTCGATCCCTGGCTCAGGAAGATGCCCTGGAAGAGGAAATGGCAACCCAGTCTGGTGTTCCTGCCTGGAGAATCCCATGGACAGAGGTAGCCTGGTGGGCTACAGTCCATGGGGTCAGAAAGAGCCAGATGTGAGTGAGCACACACACATGAAACCTAGCTTGACAGCAGGAATAAAGGTCGACACAGACTCACTTACTGATTTATTAAATAAAAGACTGGCTTTTAAGATTCTTATTCTAGAATTAAGCCGATTAAACCTGCCTCATGGGTTATATTTATAATGTCATGCCATACTATAATATAATGCCATAAATATTTCTATTATAAAATTGTAATATTCTATTAATAAAATATTACAATATGGCAAATAGAGACTACAGTGATTCACATTTGCACACACATCTTTCAATCTGTCATGCTTCTGAAAATTAATTCGATTTTGATTGAAATATAGTTGAATTACAATATTGTGTTAGTGTCTTGTGTACAGCAGATTGATTCAGGTATAAACGTACCTTGCTGTTCAGTCACTAAAGTCACGTCCGACTTTTTGCAACAGCCTAGACCGCAGCACGCCAGCCTCCCCTGTCCTTCACTATCTCCCAGAGTTTGCTCAAACTCATGCCCACTGAGTTTTAGTCATATGTGTGCATATGGTTTCCCTGATAGCTCAGCTGATACATCTGCCTGCAATGCAGGAGCCTCGGGTTCTATCCCTGGGTTGGGAAAATCCCCTGGAGAAGGGAAAGGTTACCCACTCCAGTATTCTGGCCTGGCGAATTCTGTGGACTGCAAAGTCCATGGGGTCACAAAGAGCTGGACAAGACTGAGTGACTTTCAGTTTCATAAGTACGTATACATATGCATTATATTTTTCAGATTCTTTTCCCATTAGAGGTTATTATGAAATTTTGAGTTTAGTTTCCTGTACTATACAATAGGTCCTTGTGGTTTATCTGTTTTTTATATAGCAGTGTGTGTGTTAATCCCAAATTCCTAATTTAACCCTCCCCACCCCTCACCCGCTGCCCCTTTCCCCTTCGGTAGTCAACCAGAAGTTTGTTTTCCATGTCTGTGCATCTGTTTCTGCTTTGTAAATAAACTCATTTGTAACATTTTTTTTAATGGAGGATTCATTTTTGCTTCGTTCTTGATCATTCAATCGGTCTTCTTTTTATCATCAATAATAAACACCATGCCAAAACCATGGTCCTCTTTCCAATGTGCTTCTGCAATGTGTATTTCAACTTGAGAGCTTCAAATAACATTTGTTTGAATTTTAGCTTAGCTGCTACCTTGAAATCCAAGGAATCTGCACGAACCAGTTACTCACAGGCTCTGTTTTATGAACTGACTGTACCATGGCTGTGTTCTAATTGCTAAAATTTTCATCTCATTTTAAAATTTCTGAATGAACTTTTTCAATACAGCTTTGCAGTCAAGAAAAATCTTATTCTTATATATTTTTAATCTACAAATTCTAAATTACTCTTATATTTTCTAAATAGTAGCATAGGACTACCAGGAAATGAATAACTCATTAATAATTTCATTATTTTGTGTGAGTGCTATGCATTTAAATTCATCATGAATTCATGAATGCCAGAGGTTGGTTATTTTTTTCTCTTTTCTCTATTCCACACTTCATAAATACTTTTGTACAGTAATCATCCACTTCTGCAACATAACCTTTGGCAGCACTTTGGATAGTCATTAAAATGAAGTACTAACTTTTAAACAGCCTTTTCTGAATATAAAAAGAATATGTGTACAATTAAATATCATATAAATAAAGAAATGGGAAATCACAGAAAAAGTATCAGCAACAAATGAGGCAGCATCTGTCATCTATGACCCCTCAACCCTTCAGCTTAACGGCACTCAGTAATGTTTAGTTTTCTCTTTCCCATAAAGAGATAGAGATAAAGATATCCATGTAGAGGTAAATTAAGTGTATATTTAAACTTATTGACATGTGGCATGCATTCAGAGCATTTCCACATAACAATTTGTGGAAAACATCCTTCTGGAAAAATCAAAACTTTATTCTGAAATTCACTAGGCTATTCTAGAGTTATCTAATTGCAATTACACTAAATGTATGATTTATTTAAAATGGACAAACTTACTCAGAAGTTATTTTTCTTCTGTTAAGCTTAAGCAAGTTCTGCTCTTTATCAGTTATCACTTTGTTTTTATTTTAAAACCTCAGCATCCATTCTATTTTCAGATTTCAAAATTATACGTACTTCCACAGAAGTAAAAAATAATATATTATTGTGCATTTTTAATTATCATGAAATTCTAAATTAGTCAATGTCTTCTAAACAATAGGACAGGATTATAAGTGAATGAATCATTCATGATTAATTCATATGAGTTCTACACATTTAAATCTATCATAACTATATGCAAGTTTACCACATTGCCTATAAGAATATTCGTTTTACCATATTCAAATATTTTTGATTATTAGAAGCATTATATGAAAGATGAAATATTTCTTACAGTGGTCCAAGATAAAGTTCTAAATTGTTTATAGTCCTCTTTGAAAAGTAGGCTGTAGTGTCAATAAAGGTTAATTTCCCATTAGAGCAGCAGAGAGGGTTCCTCCCAGGACTAGGCTTTCTTACTCACATTCTGACCCACTGAACTGAAGAAATGGGACTTGGAGACAATGAAATATCCTTTGCAGAGGCCGGGAAGCCAGTCTGTGATGCCTTCAGGGACGTGCAAGGGGTTTACAAGGTTGGAGCCACATGTGTGGGGACAGGGCTGAGCCAGAAGGCATGAGCTTAGCTTTATCAGAGGAGGTTTTAGTGTGGTGTTTATTATCCATTCAACACCTCCGCACCACTTTCGACAATCACATTATGTCGTCTCTCCAAGGCTGGGGATGACTGGTTACTAAATGTGGATTGCTCATGATTAGCAACACTCACTCCAGCCATCCAGCTCAATGTGGTAACACGTCCGCCTTCCTAAAACATCCTGTGTGTTTCCAATAAGCATCTGCATGAGCAAGGAGTGCTAGGCCTGGGGATGGATGTTGAGACTGTGATTAAAAATTGGAAACTGGAAGCATCTTCAGTTCTGAAAAGGGGGGGTTGGCATGCAGGGAGAAGGGCAGTGGGGATCTTTCTTAGAAACAGATGAGCTTTGCACATTCCCCCCTCCAAAAAAAAAAAAATGTAGCGCTCTCTCTCTTGCGCGCACACACACACACACACAGAGACAGATTTACTTTGAATTTTAGAGGGTGATTATTCTTTCCAAAGACTAGACTCAAGATCCCTACAACAGATAAAAATCTCTTCCAGCTCTGCAATTATATGACTGATCTTCCATACCCAATCTGAAAAACAGAGAGAAAAAAGATTGGAAAAGAGAATTAGTGCCTTAGGGAATGGTTTGTCTATAAAAAGGACAGGGCATCTCATTCTCCAGAGTCCTGGAATAAGGTGAGAAAGAAGGGCTTGAAAAAGCTCTCGAAGAAATAGTAGCAGAAAACCTCTCACATTTAAAAAAGGACAGAAACCTACAGATTAAAGAAGCCAAATGAAGTACAAACAGGATAAAACTAAAAATATCCATGCCAAGCCGTATCACAATTAAACATTTGAAAACTGAAGATAAAGAAGAAAATCTTGCAAGCAGTAGGGAGATATGACACCCTAACTACAGGGACACATACGCGGACCTGGTTGGATCTCCAGAGGATTACACTGAGTATAAAATGGCAAACCCAGAAGGTTGCATTCTGCATGATTCCATTTCATCACATTCTTGAGCTGAGCATAGGTAGGAAACGGGAACAAATTTGCTGTTACTTACGGGTTCCCCTATAGGGAATGGTTTGTCTATAAAAAGGACAGGGCATCTCATTCACCAGAGTCCTGGAATAAGGTGAGAAAGAAGGGCTTGAAAAAACTCTTGAAGAAATAGTAGCAGAAAACCTCTCACATTTAAAAAAGGACAGAAACCTACAGATTAAAGAAGCCAAATTAAGTAAAAACAGGATAAAACTAAAAATATCCATGCCAAGCCGTATCACAATTAAACATTTGAAAACTGAAGATAAAGAAGAAAATCTTGCAAACAGTAAGGAGATATGACATCCTAACTATAGGGACATATACGCGGACCTGGTTGGATCTCCAGAGGATTATACTGAGTATAAAATGGCAAACCCAGAAGGTTGCATTCTGCATGATTCCATTTCATCACATTCTTGAGCTGAGCATAGGTAGGAAATGGGAACAAATTTGCTGTTACTTACGGGTTCCCCTGATGGTTCAGTGGTAAAGAATCTGCTTGCCTATGCAGGAGATGCTGGAGATGCGGGCTCGGTCCCTGGGTCGGGAAGATCCCCTGGAGGAGGAAATGGCACCCACTCCAGTGTTCTTTCCTGGAGAACCCCATGGACAGAGGCGCCTGGTGGGCTGCAGTCAAGTTCTTGAGTTCGCAGAGCCTGACACTGACTTAGCGACTGAATAGCAACAATGGTCAAAGAGGGCGAGAGTTTGGGAGGACAGCGGTGGTGGCTGTGAGGATGAGGGGTCATCGTGGTGACTGACATGTTCTGCATTTTGACCATCAGTGTCAATACTCTGGTTGTGCTATTTACCATAGTTTTATAAGATGCTGCCTTTGGGAGAAACTGGGTAAAGGCTACACAGCATTTCTCTGTGTTATTTTTTAACCATGGGAACAAATTTGCTGTTACTTACGGGTTCCCCTGATGGTTCAGTGGTGAAGAATCTGCTTGCCTATGCAGGAGACGCTGGAGATGCGGGCTCGGTCCCTGGGTCGGGAAGATCCCCTGGAGGCGGAAATGGCACCCACTCCAGTGTTCTTTCCTGGAGAACCCCATGGACAGAGGCGCCTAGTGGGCTGCAGTCAAGTTCTTGAGTTCGCAGAGCCTGACACTGACTTAGCGACTGAATAGCAACAATGGTCAAAGAGGGCGAGAGTTTGGGAGGACAGCGGTGGTGGCTGTGAGGATGAGGGGTCATCGTGGTGACTGACATGTTCTGCATTTTGACCATCAGTGTCAATACTCTGGTTGTGCTATTTACCATAGTTTTATAAGATGCTGCCTTTGGGAGAAACTGGGTAAAGGCTACACAGCATTTCTCTGTGTTATTTTTTAACCTGCATATGAATGTACATTTATATCAGAATAAAATGATGACCTGAAAAAACAGCAGTTTGACATTTTCAAATGACCAGATTAAACAGATTTCACTCTTTAAAGAGCTTTCATTGCTAAAATGCATTTTACTGTTTTACTTTCTTCTCTTTCATTAAATATTGTGTTAAGAACAAAGATTATAGAAGCTTGGAATAAAAGAATTTAGCTGAGTTAAATTAATATCAAAACTCCGTCTGTAGGCACACATGAGATCTTGTGTGGCCCTTATATTTCACATTCATTTCTCTTGCATTGATTTTCTGTGTCTTGCGCAAAGATCTATAAATCAATCAGTACTTAAAATAAATCCATATTGTTGAAAATTAGAAGCATAAGTGCAGTAGAGAATACCTTCATAGACTATATTTGCATTTATTCAGGAATAGCCATCCTCAAATTAATTTGGATTTACTAAGAAAATATATGAAAAACTCACAGCTCTAGCTGAAATAGAATGAATAGTCAATGGTAGTTTTTTGTTCACTTACGCATTCTTTGGATTTACACTATGACTCTGGGTTAAACTTAGATCCTGAAGCATAGTTTAATCTGGTCAGCAAATTTAGAGGTAGGGCTTCATATCCAGGAGTTGAAAAAATGGTACAAATTGTCAGAAAACCAGTAGATGGGAGAACAGATTATCTGCATTTGGACACCACAAAACAGTTTTACGTAGGCCGAAATTTATTGAAGGCCATTTGTGGATAAATAATTAAATAAAACATGTAAAGATTAATCTGATTATTTTCACTTACTATATGACTGTGACATTGAACTTTAAATCCTATTGCTGTCTGTCTTAATTATGTTTCTTCAACCTATTTTTCCATTACATTTTTCAATAATGCTCATAGGAATATTTTGGCTACAGGCTTTAAATTTGAATCCACAGTATCTTATTTGCTTTACACAATTAAAATATCAGGTTTAGTATGAAATGCCTTTCATTTATTTAAAAAATGACCTATATCTAATGAGCATTTAGAATGTTATTTTCTAACCCTCCTTTTCTAGCATTTATGTATTATGTGATGTGAACGTCACTCAGTTGTGTCCGACTCTTTGCACCCCCATGGACTATACAATCCATGGAATTCCCCAGGCCAGAACACTGGAGTGGGTAGCGGTTCCCTTCTCCAGGGGATCTTCCCAACCCAGAGATCGAACCCAAGTCTCCCGCATTCTGGGAAGATTCTTTACCAGCTGAGCCACCAGGGAAGCCCAAAAATACTGGAGTGGGTAGCCTATCCCTTCTCCAGGAGATATTCCTGACCTGGGAATCAAACTGGGGTCTCTTGCACTGCAGGCAGATTCTTTACCAACTGAGCTATCAGGGAAGCTTTGTGTATTATATCTTTACATTTGTACATCACTTCTCTGAATATTACCATAAAGGATAGCACTCCAGGAAAAGCAAGGAATTTTATTAATTTATCTAAAGATTCATCTACCTTTCATTGAGAGATTTGTTATAACGAAATATCATTGCCATTTTGGAAGTTCAGTTAACTGTTGGGCTGGGTTGATGGTGCATACAAGCAAAGTCTGATATGGTTGTATTTGCATTACTATTATTACATGCTTGGATTTTTTGTTAATAATCTCTCATGGCACTATTTCTTGAAAGGTGAGAATATTCTTCCCACCAGAATAAAATATGAGGATGTCACATTTTAAAATATTGTCATTATCTGTCTCCAGTTAGCTTTATAACACTTTATAACACTCAAGTGTTATTTCTATTTTGACAAAAGAAAGGTTAAGTATTAAAATTTTGTCTATTTTATCTGAGTTTTATTTATTCAGAGTTTTCTCAATCTTGAAGTTTTTCTAAGAGCACGGATGTATACCCATTTTCTGTGGCTTTCCAACAATTGTGTCCCACGCTTTTTCTGACATTGCACAGGCTGGCTTTAAAGTCTTTGGTTGCTATTGGAAACATCTAGTCTAAATTGTTGAGGTTATCAGGAGCAAGAACTTCTACTAGGATTTTAATAACTGTGGGACATCATTAGTTATCTCAAGAAATAAGACAAGGCCCTCCAAACAGTGTGGAAAGTCAATTGCTCTTCACTCTAACATCACAGCTGGATTAGCTAAAGGGTCTGACTCCACTTTCAACATTGATACTGACTCTTCTCATCTCCAGCCTGTCTCTGTCTCTCTTGCCTCCCTTCTGACCAAGTCAATCCAGAAGCCCAGACACTCATTCCTTTTACGTGAATGGGAAGTCAAACCCCACGAGTGAGTCACACCCTCGAGCAGGAGCCCTCAGTCTCCACACGCGTCCCCTGAACTCACTCTCTTAGGACACCTTTGGGCCACCTTGGGAGCCTGCACTGTCCTGCTCGCTCTCCCCAGAAGGCATCTTGCTATGTGAATCATAAAAGGATACCCTCTTGACGTGTATGAAGTCATCCAGCTAGCCATCCCGTTAAGGGCATTTATCCAGCCCCGAGGTAACTAAAACATAGATAATTTATTTCACATTCTTATGAAAATATCTTAAAGATATTGCCATTCATATAAATTACTGTATAAATGTTCAAATGACTATTCTACATAATCCGTTTTTGTTCCTACCATTAATGAAGAGATAAACCTGTACTGAGGAGAATGAGGAAGATGGTGGACTAGGACATGAGCGCATCTTTTCCTGTGAGAACTCCAAAATTGCAACTTGCTGCTGAACAAGCATTGACAGGAGAATGTTGGATCCCACCAAAATAGATACCCCACATTCAAGGGCAAAGGAGAAGCCCCAATAAGATGGTAGGAGGGGCAAAATTGCATTTAGAATCAAACTCCTTATCTGCCAGAGACACTCGGGGGCTCAAACAAAACCTTGTATGCACCAGGACGCAGAGACCCCACAGAGACTGATCCAGACCCGCCTGTGAGTGTTCGAGCGTCTCCTGTGGAGGCACGGGTCAGCAGCAGCCTGCTGAAGGGACAGGGGCTCTGGGTGCAGCAGACCTGGGTCACACAGCATGTGACATAAGCCCTCCTGGAGGAGGTCACCATTCGTCCCACCATAGGGCCACCGAGATGACGACCCACAGACTGCAGAACAATTATACCAAATAAATTCTTGCACTGCCAAGAAAGTTCTAAAACCCACAACAGTTTTCCCAGCCTGGGGACCTGGCAAAGGGATTGAGAACCCCCAGGGAAATTGACTTTGGAGGCCAGTGGGATCTGATTACAGAACTTCCCCAGGACTAGGGAAACAGATTCTTTGAAGGCAATGCCTGTGAGTGTTTGAGCGTCTCCTGTGGAGGCACGGGTCAGCATGGCCTGCTGAAGGGACAGGGGTTCTGGGTGCAGCAGACCTGGGTCACACAGCATGTGACATAAGCCCTCCTGGAGGAGGTCACCATTTGTCCCACCATAGGGCCACCGAGATGACGACCCACAGACTGCAGAACAATTATGCCAAATAAATTCTTGCACTGCCAAGAAAGTTCTAAAACCCACAACAGTTTTCCCAGCCTGGGGACCTGGCAAAGGGATTGAGAACCCCCAGGGAAATTGACTTTGGAGGCCAGTGGGATCTGATTACAGAACTTCCCCAGGACTAGGGAAACAGATTCTTTGAAGGCACAAACAAAACCTTGTGCTCATCAGGACCCAGGAGAAAGGAGCAGTGACCCCACAAGAGACTGAGCCAGACTTGCCTGTGAGTGTCCAGGAGTCTCTGGTGAAGGTGTGGGCTGACCGTGGCCTGCTGCAGGGCCAGGGTCACCAAACAGCAGTGCAGGCCCAAGTCCTTTGGAAGGAGGCCCCCATCACCAGCGTGACCCCTACCATAGTCTGACCAGGCCAAACAACAAGGAAGGAACACAGCCCTGCCCATCAACAGAAAATTGGGTTGAAGATTTACTGAGCATGGCCCCACCCATCAGAACAAGACCCAGATTCCCCCACAGTCAGTCTCTCCCATCAGGAAGTGTCCACAAGCCCCTATTCTTCTCCATCAGAGGGCAGACAGAATGAAAACCACAATCACAGAAAACTAACCAAGCTGATCACATGGGCCACAGCCTTGTCTAACTCAATGAAACTATGAGCCATGCCATGTAGGGCCACCCAAGATGGACAGGACATGGTGGAGAGTTCTGACAAAATGTGGTCCACTGGAGAAGGGAATGGCAAACCACTTCAGTATTCTTGCCTAGAGAACCCTCATGAACAGTAAGAAAAGGCAAAAAATATGACACTGAAAGATGCACTCCCCAGGTCAGTAGGTGCCCAATATGCTACAGGAGAAGGGTGGAGAAATAACTCCAAAAAGAACGAAGAGATGGAGCCAAACTGAAAAAAAAGGCCCAGCTGTGGATGTGACTGGTGATGGAAGTAAAGTCCGATGCTGTAAAGAACAATTTCACATAGGGACCTGGAATGTTAGGCCCATGAAGCGAGGTGAATTGGAAGTGGTCAAACATGAGATGGCAACAGTGAAAATCGGCATTTTAGGAATCACTGAACTACAATGGACCAGAATGGGTGAATTTAATTCAGATGACCAATGTATCTACTACTGTGGGCAAGAATTCCTTAGAAGAAATGGAGTAGCCCTCATAGTCAACAATGAAGTCTGAAAATGAAGTTCTTGTGTGCAGTCTCAAAAATGACAGGATGATCTCTGTTTGTTTCCAAGGCAAACTATTCAAAATCACAGTAATCCAAGTCTATGCCCCAACCACCAATGCTGAAGAAGCTGAAGCTGGGCAGTTCTATGAAGACCTACAAGACCTTCTAGAACTAACATCAAAAAAAAAAAAAAAAAAATGATGTCCTTTCCTCATAGGGGAATGGGATGCAAAAGCCAAGAGATACCTGGAGTAACAGGCAAGCTTGGCCTTGGAGTACAAAATGAAGCAGGGCTAACAGAGTTTTATCAAGAGAACACCCTGATCATAGCAAACACCCTCTTTCAACAACACAAGAGAATAGTCTACACATGGACATCACCGTATGGTCAATACTGAAATCAGATTGTTTATATTCTTTGCAGCCAAAGATGGAAAAGCTCTACACAGCCAGCAAAAACAAGACTGGGAGCTGACTGCAGCTCTGATCATGAACTCTGTATTATAAAGTTAACACTTAAATTGAAGAAAGTAGGGAAAACCAGTAGATCATTCAGGTATGACCTAATCAAATCCCTAACGATTATACAGTGGAAGTAAGAAATAGATTCAAGGGATCATATCTGATAGAGTGCCTGAAGAACTATGGGTGGAACTATGGAAAAGGAATATGTCAGGGCTGTATATTGTCACCCTGCTTATTTAACTTATATGAAGATAACGTCATGTGAAATGCCAGGCTGGATGAAGCACAGGCTGGAATCCATATTGCCAGGAGAAATATCAATAACCTCAGATATGCAGATGACACCACCCTTATGGAAGAAAGCAAAGAGGAACTAAAGAACCTCTTGATGAAAGTGAAAGCGGAGAGTGAAAAAGCTGCCTGGAAACTCAACATTCAAAAAACTAAGATTGTGGCATCCAGTCCCATCATTTCACGGCAAAAAGATGAGGAAACAATGGAAATAGCGACAGACTTTATTTTCTTGGTCTCCAAAATCACTGCAGATAGTAACTGCAGCCATGAAGTTAAAAGATGATTGTTCCTTGGAAGAAAAGCTATGACTAACCTAGACAGCATATTAAAAAGCAGAGACATTATTTGCCAATAGGTCTGTATAGTTAAAGCTGTGGTTTTTCCAGTAGTCATGTATAGATATAAGGGTTGGACCATAAAGAAAGCTGAGTGCTGAAGAATTGATGTGTTTGAACTGTGGTGTTGGAGAAGACTCTTGAGAGTCCCTTGGACTGCAAGGAGATCCAAGCTGTCCATCCTAAAGGAGATCAGTCCTGGATATTCATTGGAAGGACTGATGCTGAAGCTGAAGCTCCAATACTTTGGCCACCTGATGTGAAGAACTGATTCATTGGAAAAGGCCATAATACTGGGAAATATTGAAAGCATAAAGAGAAGAGGACAACAGAGGATGAGATGGTTGCATGGCATCACCGTTCGATTGACATGAGTTTGAGCAAGCTGCGGGTGTTAGTGATGGACAAGGAAGCCTGGCGTGCTGCAGTCCATGGGTCGCAAAGACTTGCACATGACTGAGCTACTGAACTGAACTGAAAACTGTACTGATTTCTCCTCAAATTTGTCCATCCTTGACTAGCCTCCTTTTTCTAAAGATGGTAATCCCCACTATTCATTATTATTCTACCAAGCCTCACGAACGTCATTTACCACATTGATCTGAGTTCTGGTTAGTTCCGTTGTGACCTTTGGCACCTGCGGCACCGTCTTCTTCGCTGCCCTCTGATTCTGGGTTCACACTGACCACACCACCAGCTGGAGCCCTGCTTTTTTACTTCTACCTGCTACACACTAACCCTATCGATAATACTGGTGCCTGGTGCTCTTGCTTAGTTATGTCCGACACTTTGCAACCCCATTGACAGTAGCCCATCAAGGTCCTCTGTCCATGGGACGTTTTTCTAGCAAGAATACTGAAGTGTGTTGCCACTTCCTCCTACAGGGGATGCTCCTGGCCCATGCATGCATGCAAAGTCGTGTCAGTCGTGTCCGACTCTGCGACCCTATGGACGGCAGCCCACCAGGCTCCTCTGCCCACAGGATCCTCCAGGCAAGAATACCGGAGTGGGTTGCCATCTCCTCCTCCATACCTTAGGAACTACTTATTACCACCAGGGAAGTGCCTTATGGCCACATGGCTTCTATTTCTGGGGAGGAGAGGCAAGCTCTTAGTGTTGTTGGAAATGCAAATTCTAGGTTTACCTGCAAACTTCCCCGTACTCGGTATTCCCACAGAATACCTGAAGCCAATTCCTTTTGTAACTGTTAACATTTGATCTTCATTAATTTGATATGTTTACTAAAGAAACAGTTGAGTTGGGGCTTTTTTGGCAGTCCAGTAGTTAAGACTCTGCACTTCCACTGAAGAAGGTGTGGGTTTGATCCCTGGTCAGGGAATTCGATCCCACATGCCACGTGGTGCAGCCAAAAAGTAAAAAGAGAAAAAAAAAAAACCCAACCCACAAGGGATAAATGAAATAGTTGAATGAATGAATATTGCACAATTGCCAAATCCCTCTCCATTACACTCCTCTACAAGACCACATGGGGTAATCTGAGCACAAAACAGTTTGATGGATTCATGAATGTGGGCAAAGATTTTCGGACCATCACCGTGGGTGCTTAGACATAGATGCTGGTTAAAGGACTGGGTGCTTAATCATTACAAAACAAGGCAAACTCTAAGGAAACGTTTCTGATAAAGTGTATGTATTAAGAAAATGTTCATGGTTTCAAGAACAATTCACAGTGTCATAATACCTCAGGTCACAAAATCCAAACCTGTAGAAACTAAAGCCTTCCCAGACTAGCAGAGCACACGTAGGTCCCAGAGACTTCAGTTTAACCTACTGGTTATCAGGCCAAAACAAAAACCGTAAGGGTGTTAAAAATACATATTGCTTTACTTCAAACTTAAATAAGCATATTAAGTAAACAGTGTGTAATTCTAAAATGTCAAGTATACTCTGGATGCAATATATTGTTTGTGTTGGTAACTGTAATTTTGAAAAGTGTCCTGAATATCTTAGAAGAAAATGTCACAGCCCAGTAGATAAATTTCCGAGCTGTTTTTCTTTCTAATTTAACTGGAAGGGGGAAAGGCCTGGAATTGACCTCTGCTTCCTATGAATGTTTTTTCTTAATGACCTACTTAAAGATATTGCTGGAAATCAAGCCAGTGCACTTCATTATGGGAGAAGGAAGGCAAATCCCATGGAAGACATCATAAAATATGTCGCCCATTCCAGGAGGCGAATGTGAAATGACCACGAGCTGAATTCTTTGAGCTCTGCCTGAAGAGTAATAGCAAGTCTCTGCCATTAAATCAGAAAAGCCGTTGTCAGAATCAGACTCATTCGTCCCAGGTTCTAAGCTAATATTTACAAATCTATTGATTTTTGCTCTAATATGGCATAACTAGTACACTTGAAAAATGAATTAAAAAATTTAAGTTTATTTATTTATTTATTTATTTTTGGCTGTGCTGGGTCTTTGTTCATGGGGTTCTCGAGGTAAGAATGCTGAAGTGGTTTGCCATTCCCTTCTCCAGTGGACCACATTTTGTGAGAACGTTTCACCATGCCCCATCCACCTTGGAGGCCCTCCATGACGTGGCTCATAGTTTGAGTCAGACAAGGCTGCGGTCCGTGTGGTCAGGGTGGCTAGTTGCCTGTGGTCTTTTGTTGCTTGCGGGCTGCTCTGCGGTTGCGGCGCACAGGCTGCTCACGGTGTGGCTTCTCTGGTCGCAGAGCACGGGCTCCGGGGCTTGTGGGCTTCAGCAGCCGCAGCTCCTGGGTTCGGTAGCTGCTGCATGCGGCCTCTAGAGCACAGGCTCAAGATCTGCGGTTCACCCTCTTGGTTGCTCTGCAGCAGGTGGGACCCTCCTAGATCAGGGAGGATCTGTACCTGTAAGTCCTGCATCGGCAGGTGACTCCTTCACCACTGAGTCAAAAGGGCAACTGTGGGATGTTTAATAATCATGACCTTGAATTAAGCAAAATATTTTAGCTGAAGATTCAGGAGCAAGCAGCTGTTGTTTGCATCCTGGGTGTGGTCTCATTCTCTACTCACCACCCCAGAGCAAAGCAGCCTCGAGTGTGTTTAGCCGTGGTTTGCCCTGAAGTGAGAGCTCATCGCTGCCCATGGGGGTCTGCTGTAGTTTTCCTGAGCTGCCAGGACACAGTGCTACAGACTGGGTGGCTTAGACAACAGGATTGTTTTCTGTCCCAGTTTTGGGGGCCACAGTCTGAGACCAAGGTTTGGGCAGGGTTGGCTCTTCCCGAGTTCTCTCCTTGATGGCCATCTTCTCTGTGTCTTCTTATCATTTTCCCTCTGTGCATGTCTGTGTCTGTGTCCAAATTTCCCCTTTCATCAGGACAGCAATCATATCAGATTAGGTCATCCTCATGACTGCATATGTGCATGTGTACCTGCTAAGCTGCTACAGTTGTGTCCAACTCTTTGAGACTCTATGAACCTAGGAGCCTGCCAGACTCCTCTGTGTATGGGATTCCCCAGGAAAGAATACTGGAATGGGTCACCATGCCCTCCTCCAGGGGATCTTCCCGGGATCAAACCCATGTCTCCTGAGTTGCACGCATTGCAGAGGGATTCTTTACTACTGAGCCACTGGGAGGCCCCCAATGACCATATCTTAACTCAGTTATTCTTGTAAAGAAGTTTTCCCCAAACACAATCACATTCATTCACACTGGTAATTAAGACTTCAACATATAAATTTTGAAGGGACATAACCTCTCCCAGAGTCCATACCATAAACATAATTCTCCCTTTTCTGAGGAGAGGTGGACACAGCTGCCTATAAAAGCCCAATGATGGTTTTGCACCCTATCCACTTCCATGGTAGGAAGGGGAGGTGGGCTCTCTTTGATGGACTTCCAGGCGCACAGTTAACACCTGCTTGTCTGTGACCTGCTTCTTATTAGAACTCACCCCACTACCGTGTCTCTGAGAAGCCCCATGCTGTAGTCCTAGTTCACTGATTAAGTGGTGGGTATCTGGGCTCCTCCATCAGTAGAATTCTCCAGGCAAGAATACTGGAGTGGGTTGCCATTCCCTTCTCCAGGGGATCTTCTTGACTCAGGATTGAACCCACATCTCCTGCATGGCAGGTGGATTGTTTACAGTCTGAACCACTAGGGAAACCGCATACTATTTCAAACTAATCAGATTTTCTCTCTAGGAAATTTTGTTTTTCAACTGGGAAAGAAAGAGGCTGGAAGTATTTGAAACCAGACGATATTGATGGAAGTGGTTCAGTAAGTGTCCTGGTATCCTTAGAAGTGCCTGTTTCTCACCTACCCACATCCTGAGGGTTCAACCTTCCTTGGGTTCCATAATATATAGTATAATAGATTTCCTATTTATTTCCTTGGTCAGAATTGGTCTCTGTTCTTTCAATCAAAATGTCATCTCCCTGCATAGTATCATATTTTCTAGTCACATAGGATCTAAAAAAGAAAAAAAACTATATCCTCTTCTGGGACAACAAGCAAATTTTGCTATAATAATACTTGTTCCTTCTTCCCATAGTGGATGGCTTCTCACAGTTTTGTATAGTTATATACAGTACTGAACATTATAGCTTTACTAGGTGAGTAACAAAGCAGATATTCACTGGGATGGCATATTCTAAAGCAAAGATTCAGTGAAAAGATGATGATGTCGCTACCAAAGATAAAACAGAATCAGAAAAGAAAGCATAGACTTCAAGTGAGGGATGAGATGGCAAGTTACATGGAAGGAATTTTATTGTTCTTTCACTCAGTGCTTTGTTTTTCTTTCAGAGTGGTACATGTCTCTCAGCATGACTAGAGCTTGGGTTCCGAGATGTTGCTTGTGTGCAGAAAGAACCTTACAGCCAAGCTTTTGGTATCGTGGAGGTAGGACCTGAGCACACACTCCATCTTGGGAAAGGAGGGGCTTTATGGAGCACAGTGCCTTCAGCTCCTCAGCTATGCTTCGCCGGTGGCAAGCAGGCCTCTTCCACTTCTGAATGCCTTCATCTCCAAGTTAGTCCAGAGAACCAAAGAAACTGCAACGTCCACTGAGTGTGCCAAGGAGGGGGAAAGTGTGCTTATCACCACACACACCACTGACCTTCGGTGGCTTTGCACACGGACTCTTCAGAGAAATTTGAAATCTACTCACAGAATTTCAGATAGGTGTTTTATTTATTTCAATGATTCTAAATATTGTAAACAGTGATTTTAAAAAGAAATGGAAAGTCACATTTGAAAATATCTAACAGAATCCAAAGATCACACTGATTTGATAATTTTAAAAATATATGTAAATGTTCTTTAACACCCCAATGATTCACAACCTTGATTTTCCTCCTTGATCAAATTACACTTTTCCCTACAAGTTTTTATAAAAGTAAAACATATTTAGACATCATCCTATCAAACTTATCTGAAAAAAAAAGAATGTATGTAAATTCATATTTTTATCCTGTCTGTGATTAAAGGATCCAAGAGTTAAAATATTACAAACAATATTATTACACATCATTTAAAACTTGTGTTTCATATTTTTATAAAATTTAATGCTAACAATGTGAAATTGCATTCCAAGATGCTGCTCCTAACATCACTGACTTTTTTTTTCTATGTGTTTAATAAAGAGATAAGTCTATATATTGCTGAATCTAATCAGTAGTTTGCAGCGTATTTTATTTTTGGTTAACTGACAGCAGAACATGTATACATTTTTAAGGAGGAATTGAAAAATGACTAGAAAATAATATTTTGTGATATAACTTTCTAAAATATGTTTTCATGTCTAACAGAATAGCACAAACCAAATCTGAAAAAAGTCACATCAAGTTCTGCTCATGAATTTAATCCAAAGGAAATTTAAAACTTTGACACTGCTAAAAAATTCAAAAACTCTGGCTTTTTTCTCATGATAGACTCTCTTAGGCATTGTACCTTCTTTAACAATGGTTGGGAGATGGCGATAAGAAAACCATGTACCAGAAAGGTCTTTATTCCCAGCATCCCATCCACCATAATCTGCAATCAGATCATCCAAGCAAGATATCCTATCAGGTCAGGGCACGGTGTTCACCATGCCTTCTAATCGTCAAGGAGGCTGGAAAACTGCAGAATCGCTGTGCTGGGATATTCTGATCACAGATGCTGGGAACTTGGGTTTTTCACACACAGATACCACCTTGCTACTGGCAAAGATCTGTAGTCAAAGCTATGATTTTTCCAGTAGCCATGAATGGATATAAGAGTTGGACTATAGAGACAGTGAGTGCTGAAGAATTGATGCTTTCAAACTGTGATGCTGGAGAAGACTCTTGAGAGTTCCTTGGACAGCAAGGAGGTCCAACCAGCCAATCCTCAAGGAAATCAACCCTTAATATTCATTGGAAGGACTGATGCTGAAGCTTCAATCCTTTGGCCACCTGATGTGAAGAGCTGACTCACTGGAAAAGACCCTGATGCTGGGAAAGATTGAAAGCAGGAAGGAAAGCAGCAAGGACAGTATCATGGACTCAATGGACATCAATCTGAGAGAACTCCAGGAGACAGTGAAAGACAGGGAAGCCTGGCTTGCTGCCATCCATGGGGTTGGAAAGAGTCAGGCATAACGGAGCGACAAGAACAAGGCTCTTCTTTTCTAAAGTGAACAAGCTCCTACCAATTGCTCTGTTCTGTTCTCCTGCAAACCAGTTTTGTGAATGAGTACTTGCGATGAAGATCCAGAAAACTCAATCTCTGAAATGATCAAACTGCTCATGGTTCATGGAAATTCTTCATAAACTTCCAAAGAATAAGCGAATTTTAAGACACGGCCCCACATCACAGGACACCTTTTCCGTTACAATTGCTGGGTTTTCCCCACTGGTCTTTCATGAGATACAGAGGAAGCACTCAGTAAACATTTATTTTAGCAATTTATGAGTCGATATGCAAATGGATAAGGAATTGAGTGACGATAACTGGTTTATATGGGGTTCCTAAAATAAGAACCAGTGAGAGTCCAAGATACAACAGTCTGCAGTGTTATCAACAAAGGCTCCCTGAGATAACACTGACTAAACTGAATTGTCCCCAAAATGCATTTTTACCTGCTATTTTCCTACAGGTGCAATTTATCTATTTTTGTGCATTTAGGAAAGATGAGATTTTTCTGAAAGAGTATTTCTATTTCATGAGATTCAAAGTTTGTGGATTATCCAAACAAGGACATCAAATACTCATTCATGTAACCCAGCTAGAAAAACTGAAAGTGTTATTTGCTCAAACCAAAGTGAAAGTCGCTCAGTCATGTCCAGCTCTTTGTAAACTGGTTCCCACTGGGGTTCCAGAAAGCGTGGCTACAGACTTATTCGTGGGCCTCCCTGGTGGCTCAGTGGGTAAAGAATCCACCTGCAGGGCAGGAGCTGCAGGGCCTCGGGTTCGATCCCTGGGTCAGGAAGATCCCCTGGAGGAGCGCAGGGCATGCACTCCGGTATTCTTACCTGGAGACTTGTGTGGACAGAGGAGCTGATACTTAATGACGGAAAGGGACCTTTGTAGACCCTCATTGCAGCTGGGACTGTTATTAACATGCTGAGAACTAACTGACTGTAAGTCAGTTTTAGACCTGAGATTAAAACTTTAAATGCAGATAGAGAAAAATCAACAATAAAACAGCATCCTGAATTTTATTCACTGTCTGCCACATTTTTGACACTTGTGCTGTCTCTGACAGCAACTTGGAATATTAAGTGTATTTGTTTGAAACAAATTCCCCGCTCTGATAAAGGCAAATGTTGAAGGAACATATGGCTGTCATCATACTCAGAATATCAAGAATATTTTTCATCAAATTCCTTTTTTGTATAAAATAAAAAATGCAGGCCAAAGCTTCTCTTCACAATTTTTATATTAGACTTGATATAAAATGACAGCAAGATCATGTTGAATTCTGTCAATGGCTAGTCAGCTTGAAAACCCCAAACTTTGAATCTCATGAAATAAAAATACTCTTCCAGAAAAATCTCATCTTTCCTAAATGCATGAAAATACATAAATTGCATCTGTAGGAAAATAGCAGGTAAAAATGCATATTTCTAATCTATATGGTTCAATCAAAGAATATTCAAAGCTTGGATTTTATTTTGTAACACCTACACAATTACTACTCATTTAGTTAACAAAATAATTTAAATATTTATCAATATTTAATATTTATCAATGGGAAAGAAATGTCTCTTTTCCATTTGTATAAAAAAGTTCTTTTTTATAAAATGCTACTTTCTACGTGAAGTGTTCTGCCTTTTTCTCTTGAGTGGTCCCTCCTCTTGTAACCTCTTATAACCAAAATTATGACCTTTCAGAGGTTATAATTTTGATGTCAAGATTATACAAGTGAGTACACCAAATATTATTCGGTGTCCCCCTCTCTTCCTCAAGCATGGAGAGGTCTTTCTTCCCTCTTTCAACTTTCACTCTTTTCCAGCAAGCATGACTCAGCCTTTGGGTCTCAGATTAGATGACACCCCTTCTGGAAGTCTTCCTTGAAACCCATGAAAGGTATCCTTTGAAAAAAAAAAAAATGCTTCTTGGAATCCCTCAGGTCTTATCATCACCCAGGCTGGTAATAACTCCTGCTCGCCGCCCGTGTCCCCCACCAGCCTAGAAGTGCTGCCAAGGGAGGTTGGTGTGTCTGTTCAGCTTTACCACTGAGCCTCCAGGGAAGGCCTGCGTGATGCTCTAGCATGAAAGGTATCCTTGGAAAAAAAAAAAAATGCTTCTTGGAATCCCTCAGGTCTTATCTTCACCCAGGCTGGTAATAACTCTTGCTCGCCGCCCGTGTCCCCCACCAGCCTAGAAGTGTTGCCAAGGGAGGTTGGTGTGTCTGTTCAGCTTTACCACTGAGCCTCCAGGGAAGGCCTGCGTGATGCTCTGAGCTCACGGGGTTATGGATACAGAGGCAACGTTAGCCCTTGCTCAGGGTCAAGGAGGAGCGGGCGGAGTGGGCACCAAGAGGGGCCCCGTGCTGGCGAAGGGTCTGTGTCTTGACTGCATCCCAGTCCGTATCTCACTGGTGGTGCTGTGCTGCAGCTTTGCCAGCTCCACCCCAGTTACCCTTGGTTAACTCAGCAAAAGAATAAGAGATCTCGCTGCTGTTCCTTACAACTGCAGGCAGTTCCACAAAGATAACAAGATAAAATTAATTTTAAAAAAAGTGATGGCTAGTTTTTGCTCAGTGGAGGTCAACAGTTGGTACATTCTGGCTGTTAATTTTTCACTGAATTGCTTTCAATAATAAAGGAATATTTTAAAATTCCATTTACCTCCCTGAGATTTTATGAGTCCCTTATTAGGACTTGTGTTCTTGGCAAAATTAAGTTCATAAAACTACCGGAATATGTCTAACTCTGGCAATTTTCCGTCATTTGCTATTCTGTGCTGAAAAACCCTGGGGCGATTATCCATAATCAGCAGGAAATAATTAAATATTTTAAAGTTTGTGTTTGGGTACATGTCTAGGTGGGTTTGAAGAAGGCATGGCAACCCATTCCAATATACTCACTTGGAGAATTTCATGGACGGAGGAGCCTGCAGTTCATGGGATGCAGTCCATGGGGTCACAAAGAGTTGGACATGATGCAGAAAGCAACAGCTGCCAACTCCAGTATTCTGGCCTGGAGAATCCCCGTGGACAGAGGAGCCTGGTGGGATACATTCCACGGGGTTGCAAAGAGTCAGGCTTGCCTGAGCCACTTTCGCTTTGGTTTGAGCAACTAACACTTTCACTTCTTCTAGGTGGGTTAAATGAATGGCTATTCAACATCCTTCTTGGGGTAATCCACATGAATTGCAACTACACACTAGGACCACCCTTAGCCACTTATTTATGGCTGTATTTTGGTTGGTCAGTGCTCCTTCACGCCCTACCCACTCTAAAGTACCTAACTCTGTCCTTCAATTGGAATCATCTAAAAATCTTGCAGCTCGCCCAGCTCTAAGTGAAATGCCAAGTAACAGCAGAGTGCTGTTTGCCCGCATTTGTGCGGCTGTAATACTGGGTCTGTAGGGCCCATGGCTAGAGGCCTGAGGTGAAGCCTCTGAACAGGGACAGTACCTTGTGTGTGAAGTGTCCCTCCCCTGGGTCCACAGGGCTGCGTCCTATCATCTGGACCACACTCTACCACAGCCACTTGTCCCTTGGGCTGGATCTTAGATGAACCAGTCTCAGCAACCTATTTCCACAATATATATTTATTTCAGAGACTTCACCCTCCCCTTTCACCTATTCTCAACTTCCCTGATTCAGCACACAGAACTCCCTGAATATTTAAGTAACAAGGGTCGGTGCCTAGCTTCCTGGTGAAAACTGGCGAACTTTCTGGAAGAAGGACCTATCCTTGCAGGGTAAGTAAGCCAGGTGGAAAAAGACAGATACCACATGGCATTGCTTAAATATAGAATATGGAGGAAAAAGGAAGAAAAGAGAGAAACGAACTCATTTACAAGGCAGAAATAGACCCTCAGATATAGAAAACAAATGTTTGGTTACCAAAGTGGAGGTGAGCAGAGGGATAAATTAGGAAGATGGAATTAACATATACACCCTACTATAAATAGATAACCAATGAAACCTGCTGGGAACTATACTTAATGTTTTGTAAAAATCTGTAAGAAAAAAAAAAAAAACAGAATCTGAAAAACAACTAAACCACTGTGCTGTTCACCTGAAACCAACATGACACTAAACCAAATGTATTTCAATTAAAAACATTTAAGTGAGGTGAGGTGAAGTCGCTCAGTCGTGTCCGACTCTTTGCGACCCCGTGGACTGTAACCTACTAGGCTTCTCCGTCCATGGGATTCTCCAGGCAAGAACACTGGAGTGGGTTGCCATTTCTTTCTCCAGGGGAGCTTCCCGACCCAGGGATCGAACCCGGGTCTCCCACACTGGAGGCAGACGCTTTAACCTCTGAGCCACCAGGGAAGCCCATAAAAACATTTAAGTTGTTGTTAAATATTTTTAAAAGTGTTTCAGGAAAGAGAATTGTTCATATTTTATTAAATATCAAATTGATAAAAAGGGGAAATTATAAGAGTCAGACATAATCAAGTAATCAAATAAATGCAATTTTGCCAAGCACTTAAGTCTCATTATGGGACTCATAAAATCTCAGGGAGTTCAATGGATCCTAACTATTCCTGGATTCACCCCTCTGCACTTCTACTCCTAAAGGAAATCATGCATGGTTTTTTACAGAACTCAAAAATAATAATTCTGTGACCTTTAGCATCTCTGCTCCCTGCTCTAAAATGAAATAGTGAGACTGACTCCAGGAATTGTGGCGTAAGGAGCCCAGTGGACTTTATCTGCAACAAACAGACTTTTATCCAGAGGAAATTATAAAAGTAAATCATTTAAAGTCTTAAAGTGAAAGTCACTCAGTCATATCTGACTCTTTCCGACCCCGTGGACTATACAGTCCATGGAATTCTCCAAGCCAGAATACGGGAGTGGGTAGCTATTCCCTTCTCCAGGAGATCTTTCCAACCCAGGGGTCAAACCCAGGTCTCCCACATTGCAGGCAGATTCTGTATCAGCTGAGCTGCCAGAGAAGCCCAAAGGGTCTTATTAAAAGGCAGATTAAAAAGCAGAGACATCACTTTGCTAGCAAAGGTCCATATAGTCAAAAACATGTTTTTTCCCAGTAGTCATATATGGATGTGAGAGTTGGACCATAAAGAAAGCGGAGCACTGAAGAATTGATGCTTTTGAACTGTGGTGTTGGAGAATACTTTTGAGAGTCCCTTGAATAGCAAGGAGATCAAACTGGTCAATCCTAAAGGAAATCATCCCTGAATATTCACTGGAAGGACTGATGCTGAAGCTGAAGCTCCAATCCTTTGGCCACCTGATGCAAAGAACTGACTCATTAGAAAAAGACCCTGATGGTGGGAAAAACTGAAGGGAGGAGGAGAAGGGGATGACAAAGGATGAGGTGGTTGGATGGGATCACCAGCTCAATGGCCATGAGTCTGAGTAAACACTGGGGAGATAGTGAAGGACGGGGAGGCCTGGCGGGCTGCAGTCCATTGGGTCACAAAGAGTTGGACATGACTGAGCATCTGAACAACGAACAACATTTGCTCTAAGTGCATAGAGAAATGAAGAACCATCCATTCAAGAAAATCTGCCCAATGTCAGAGAGAAGAGTAAGCAAAGAGGAAACGGAACCAATGCAAGCAGAAATAAGGAAATAATACAGATGAGGACAGAAATAAATAAAATAGAAAAATGATGAGAAAATTGTTAAAATCCAATGTTAGTTCTTCAAAAACTCAAAAAAAGTAGACAAATATTAATTAGTTTGACCAAGAAAAAAAAAAAAAAAGAATGTTCAAGCTGCAAGAATCAGGAACAGAAGAGGAGATACCATCCTGACCATATAGAAATGCAAAGGACTGTAATGGGACGCAGGGAACAGCTGTACACCAACACATTAGGCAACGTTGGCAAAACAACTGAGAGCCAGTGAAGCCCGGGGCCCTAGAGAGAAGAGGGTCTGCTTCAACACATCCCTCTGGCTCCGAGCCGTGCCTGTTCTTTGGGTAGGAGGCCTGCCAGGGAGATGTTGGGCAGCTCATGAACTTTATCTGAGCCTGAGGGATGCTGTGGTTTAGAAAAAAAAAAAAAAAAAATTGTATTAGTTCAGATCAGTTCATTCACTCAGTCATGTCCAATTCTTTGCGATCTCCTGGACTGCAGCATGCAAGGCTTCTCTGTCCATCACCAACTCCCAGAGTTCACTCAAACTCATGTCCATTGAGTCAGTGATGCCATCCAACCATCTTATCCTCTGTCATCCCCATCTCCTCCCGTATTAAATCTTTCCCAGTATCAGGGTCTTTTCAAATGAGTCAGTTCTGTGAATCAGGTGGCCAAAGTATTGGAGTTTCAGCTTCAGCATCAGTCCTTCCAATGAATATTCCGGACTGACTTCATTTAGGATGGACTGGTTGGATCTCCTTGTAGTCCAAGGGACTCTCAAGAGTCTTCTCCAACACCACAGTTCAAAAGCATCAATTCTTCAGCACTCAGCTTTCTTCATAGTCCGACTCTCACATCCATACATGACCACTGGAAAAACCATATCTTTGACTAGATGGACCTTTGTTGGCAAAGTAATGTCTCTGTTTTTTAATATGCTGTCTAGGTTGGTCTTTTCTTCCAAGGAGCAAGCATTTTTTTAAACTTCATGGCTGCAGTCACCATCTGCAGTGATTTTGGAGCCCAAATATAAAGTCTGTCACTGTTTTCATTGTTTCCTCATCTATTTCCCATGAAGTGATGGGACCAGATGCCATGATCTTCATTTTTGGAATGTTGAGTTTTAAGCCAGCTTTTTCACTCTCCTTTCACCTTCATCAAGAGGCTCTTTAGTTTGCCTTTGCTTTCTGCCATAAGGGTGGCATCATCTGCATATCTGAGGTTATTGATATTTCTCCCTGCAACCTTTATTCCAGCTTGTGATTCATCCAGCCTGGCATTTTGCATGATGTACTCTGCATATAAGCTAAATAAGCAGAGTGACAATATACAGCCTTGATGTACTTCTTTCCCGATTTGGAACCAGTCTGTTGTTCCATGTCCAGTTCTAACTGTTGCTTCTTGACCTTCACACAGACATCTCAGGAGGCAGGTCAGGTGGTCTGGTATTCCCATCTCTTGAATAATTTTTCAGAGTTTTTTCTGATCCACACAGTCAATGGCTTCGACATAGTCAATAAAGCAGATGTTTTTCTGGAACTCTCTTGCTTTTTCCATGATCCAGAGGATGTTGGCAATTTGATCTCTCATTCCTCTGCCTCTTCTAAATCCAGCTTGAACATCAGGAAGTTCACGGTTCACATACTGTTGAAGCCTGCCTTGGAGAATTTTGAGCATTACTTTGCAAGTATGTGAGATGAGTGCAATTGTGCAGTAGTTTGAGCATTCTTTGGCATTGCCTTTCTTTGGGATTGGAATGAAAACTGACCTTTTCCAGTCCTGTGGCCATTGCTGAGTTTTCCAAATTTGCTGGCATACTTTCATAGCATCATCTTTCAGGATTTGAAACAGCTCAACTGGAATTCCATCACCTCCACTAGCTTTGTTCATAGTGATGCTTCCTAAGGCCCACTTGATTTCACATTCCAGGATGTCTGGTGAGTGATCACACCATCATAGTTATCTGGGTCATGAAGCCTGTTTTTGTACAGTTCTTCTGTATATTCCTGCCACCTCTTATTATCTTCTCCTTCTGTTAAGTCCATATCATTTTTGTCCTTTATTGTGCCCATCTTTGCATGAAATGTTCCCTTGGTATGTCTAATTTTCTTGAGGAGATCTCTAGTCTTTCCCGTTCTATTGTTTTCCTCTATTTCTTTGCACTGAAATCTGAGGAAGGCTTTCTTCTCTCTCCTTGGTGTCTTCTCCCTCTTTCCATTGTATATTGGGTAGTAAAATGGAGAGATAGATGATTAGAGAAATACAGCTTTAGGGAGATAGGCAAACAAGAGTTGAAATTATGCAAAAAACAGCAGTTATTATTATGATTCTCTTCATTTCTAGGACTCACTTGGATAAAGGTGTGAACTTTAGATGCATTTCAACAGCATGCCTTGATGGGCTCCTAAAATGAAATTAGGGAGTCTGCAACAGGGGCCATTAACATGTGGAGAAAGTGACTATAAATAGCAGATATCTTTTTATCTTGGCTTCCCTGATAGCTCAGTTGGTAAAGAATCTGTCTGCAATGCAGGAGACCCTCCCTGCCCGCCCCCCAGTTAGATTATCCATTCCGGCAGTACAATTCCCTTAGTTCAGAGGTAATTCCCTTAGTTCAGACAATAGGTATTTGGAAATTAACTGTACAGTGGTAATCAAATCTGAGTAAACTATGAGCATCTTCCCATCTCAATATCCAAGAGAGAGATTTTTTTTTGCAGCCAACATATGATTTTGAAATAGGCCGATCCATGTGTTCAAGGAGCAAGCCCTTTCTTAATGTCTATATTGCACAACAGATGATATCACTTTTGTAAATATAGAATCTCTTTTCAAAAAAAAATGTGCATCAAGGGATGAATTTCTTGACTTTCAGTAACTGTATGTTGTACAAGTTTGCTCGGTCCAAAGGCGCCCAGAGGAGAGAAGGAGTCTAAGTGTGGCATGCCTGGCATTCTGCCACCTCCCACTTGAGCTTCCTCCCATGCAAGTCCACTTCAGAGTCCCTCCGTGTCCTTGGTGTAATGACTAAATTGTTACTGGTGCAGATGGAGTGCCACCAAGATCTTGAAATCCCTCAGAGGTGACCATATGGCTCCCCTCACCTTTTAATATTTAATGATGGTCCTTGGGCACTTTCCAACTATTAAAAAAAAAAGTGTGGAAAGACTTTTTGTGTCAATTTAAAAAATGCACCAAAGAAAATCTACCCTGAAATAGTAAAACTCCTTTAAAATTAGAATTTTGACTTGAAGATAATAAAATGCTTGCTGAATATTTTGATCAAAGACCAATTATCTTTTGTTAGGTGTTTTTCTCTTGAAATACAGTTGATTCCAAAGAACGTTTCTAGCTCTAATTTATATGAATCATGACAGGCTTCTAATATAAAGTCACAGCCATGTAGCAATATTAAGGAAAAGATAGATAACTGTTCCTCCTTCAACAACAACAAAGAAATGAATTGTGTTCTCTATACTCTGCTAATGGCATTATATTGGATGCACTCAATAGCAAGGAGGCTGCCAAGGATGACTACCCTGGAGTTCCTAGTGCCGCTGCTCGCCTCCATTTTACTGAGACAGCAAACTTTTAACATCACGAAGAATTTGTTGAAATGCTTCTGGAGGCTGAGTCTTGAGTTGTGGGCACATTGCTAAGAGCCATGCTGTCTGTTCCGGGGAGGTGTGTACTCGGCTTGCCTAAGATAGATACATCTTGGGGACCTCAGTGGCAAGTCATGCTGTGGAAGCTTTCAGCTTATCTTTGGAAGTGGAGAATTCATTCAGCACAGTTAACATTTCATGGTTATTTAGTCAAGCTGTTGCATCAGCAGGTTATTTTAAAGCATTCTTATCTTTTCTCTCCCATCCAGTTATTTGTGTTTTCATCAATCAGCCATTTGTTTTATCATTCAATAGACATGTGTGAAAATATATTATTTTGGGGAATGGTGTAGGCATTGGAGACCCAGAAAAGAATATAACTCCTACCCCAAATTCCTGTCTTCATCCAGCAAGGTCACAGTTAGGTGACGTGACATTTATGAGAGAGCATAACAAGTGCTGCAGTGGAAGAATTCCATGCTGAGGGCCCCAGAAGGTTAAGGCTCAGGACCAAGGCAAAGGAGAGGGGGCAGAAATGGTGAGTGAAGCTGAAGAATCACTTCTTAAAAGCTTAAGATGAGTCAAAAAAAAAAAAAAAGGAGGAGGAGGAGCTGACTGTTTTGAGAGTGATATGAAGAGCATTCCAGGCTGGCAGAGAGACTGATGATCTTAACAGAGGGCAGGGAAAATCTGGCAAAAGCTAACCTTTTTTAGTATGGGAAAAATGAAGCATTTAGACATGGTGAATATCGAAAATGTAAACTCATACTTAAAAATGCAGTATCTTAGAATATAATAATATGCTGTGCATTGTATTGACTGATTTTTTTTTTTTTGGCATGTTAACATTTGTAAAAAGAATGAAGATGAAAGATTAAGCTATTGACTGAGGTCAGAAGACGTTGGAGGTGATGAAAGGGCATGAGATTCGGGACACAGTTGGAGATATTAATTTTGGAGGAAAAGATCAAGTAACATGCAGAGAAAGGAAGGGAAAAGAGGTTACATTCATTTCTTCCAAGTATTAATGGCCCCTATATCCTACTACCTAACTTCAACTTAGGAACTCACTGAGGTGTACTTTTGAAAAGTAAGCTCACAGCTTTATCCAAGTGGATCCTGCAAGTGTTGCTTTCTCGGGGGTAAGGGGCTGCATTTATTCTTTATTGATTATGGATACTTTCATTACCAGCCACATAACACTAAAAGAAAAATTGCGAGCCAATAAAATAAACCAGAGAAACAGAAATACTGCGTAACATTTAAGTGTGGAATCTTAAAAAAAAAAAAACTCATGGAAACACAGAGTAGAATGGTGGTCACCAGGGTTGAAATATGGAGAAAACAGGAAGTTCTGGGGAGCAGAGAGACTTTGAAGACATCCTCTGCAGATGACTTCTGCTGTCTCTGATTTGTGGACGGAGTTGTCATGGCAATGCCAGTCCATTTGTCGTGCTCTCGATTACAGACAAGTGAAAGTATGATTTCGAAATACCGAGGAACTCACTGGAGAGAAGAGCAAATAGTCTTCTAGTTACAACTAGTTAAAACTACGATGGGATTTCTTCCTCCAGTGCTCAGCCACTCATGAAGAGCTGTGGAATCTGCATTTTCACCAGCAGCAATATTGTGTTCCAAGGAAACAAAAATAACTTTGAGGGAACACAGATATACATACAATTTGCAAGCAAATATACAGGATCTGTGTTATATGGGATGGGGTGATTTTTAAAAATTGTCTAAAAAAATCTCAAGGGAAGTTGAAACTGATTGAAGAGAAATGTGGCTGTTGAGAAAGCTGTTGGCCTCTAAAAGGTTGGTTTCATTTCTGTGTCTGGAGACAAGACGTAGGGAAGGGTTAATGCCGCAGTTCAAGACTGCGGGCAGAAGTCCTCCCTTCGCAGACCTCAGCCTTTTACTATGAAGGTCTTCATCCCATTAGATGAGGTCCACTGACTCTAGAGGGTAATCTGCTTTAGTCAAAGTCTATCAGTCAGCGAAGTCTGACTTCCCTGCTGGCTCAGATGGGAAAAGCGTTTGCCTACAATGTGGGAGACCCAGGTTAGATCCCTGGGTTGGGAAGATCCCCTGGAGAAGGAAATGGCACCCCACTCCAGTGCTCTTGCCTGGAAAATCCCATGGACGGAGGCGCTTGGTAGGCTACAGTTCATGGGGTCACAAAGAGTCAGACACGACTGAGCAACTTCACTTTTTCACTATCAGTTTTACCTTCACAGCATCATGATGTGTTGAAGCTGCTGACCTTCCCAGGTGGTGCAGTGGTAAAGAATCCGCCTGCCAACACAGGAGACGCAAGAGACTTGACACCTGAGTACCACGGCCCTGCCAAGTAGACTAATAAAATTGGCCATCACAGCTGCCACGCTGAAACTGGGGGTCCGTCTCACCTCTGGGGGTCCATGGCTGAGTCTCTTTCACACGCTTCACTCCCCTCATCCTCATTTTCCTGAATTCCCTTTTAGCAGCCCCTCTGCAGTCATGCCACGGAGCTTCTCCTTGTTGGGTCAGGATTGTTCTTCCATGGACAAGAGACATATTCCACAGTTTTCTCATATATGATCAGGAAGGACGCAGCCAAGGTTGGACACTCAGTCTATAATGAACCTCCTTAGAATAATGGAAGCGTAAGGCAGGACTCTTCCTCTTCTCCATCCTGTACCCAGGGACGACGGCTTGCATCCCAGCAAATGTCCTCAAGGAGACAGGAGGCTGACGGCATCTGCAGAGAGTTGTGGGGCGAGGAATGAGGCTCTGTTCCTGTTCGGGTGCTCAGGTGTCTCTGACTCTTTGTGACCCCGTGGACTGCAGCACTCCAGGCTTCCCTGTCCTTCACCATCTCCTGGAGTTTTCTCAAACTCAAATCCATTGAGTCAATGATGCCACCCCTCTCATCTTCTGTTCCCCTCTTCTCTTACTGCCTTCAATCTTTCCCAGCATCAGGGTCTTTTCCAACGAGTTGGCTCTTCACACCAGGTAGCCAAAGGATTGGAGTTTCAACTTCAGCATCAGTCCTTAAAATGAATATTCAGGGTTGATTTCCCTTAGGATTGACTTGTTGGATCTCCTTGCAGTCCAAGGGACTCTCAAGAGTCTTCTCCAACACCACAATTTGAAAGCATCAGTTTTTCAGTGCTCAGCATTCTTCATGGTTCAACTCTCAAATCCGTACATGACTACTGGAAAAACCACAGCTTTGTAGAGACCTTTGTTGGCAAAATGATGTCTCTGCCTTTTATGTTCCTTTTTACATCACAGCAAATGTCCTCAAGAAGGCAGGAGACTGACCACACCTTTAGAGAGTTTTGGGGAGAAGAATGAGGATCTGACGACCATCAACCTGGATCCTTACCCCAGACCTCGTTCTCTGTTGTCTTTACTGCTGCTTTGCCCCTCTTTCTTTTGTGCATTTTGTATGATGTGTAAAGTGGCAGATTATAAGTGTTGTTTCAAGTTCAAGCTGGAACCTTCACAGGGCAGGTCTGTCTTGAAGCAGCGAGCTTAGCATCAAACCTGCTTCTCATTCAGCTCATGTCCTTCAAACAAGAGGCTTCACATCCTTCCTTCCCTATAGGAAAAAGTTCCTCCACCCTTGCAGGTACTACCCATGCTAAACCTCAGGAGGGTTTGGAGGTGGTCAGGTGGTACCCACTGCCCAAACGCTTCCTCAAGGTGCCACAAGGGATGTGAAAATTCTCTGTGCCACTGCCTGATATACTGTGCTTTTGAGAGTTGTTTGTCCTTATAAACCTGTAATTATATACCACGACGATGGGTGAAGTGTTTAAAAGAAGAAAGACTGCCCATATGAGAATATAGGAATGCCATATATTTTTCATGAAGATAGCTTAGAAGTTTCAAGTTTAAATCAATACAAATTTGGTTCTTGATTTTGCTTAAAAGACTTAACTCAGGCATAACAAATATTTGATAATTGCTCTATGATATGGGAGAGCCTCCACTGGGTCTGATCAGTGAATGTGATAAAGGCAATTGGTCCCTGAGGTCAGAGTGCAGAGGTCACTGTTACTTGCCTTTGTGTTTCTAGTTTCCAGCATAGGGTCAGGAAACCAAATATGTATTTGTAATTCAATGACATAAAATGCATTTCTGGAAAGAAGACTTTTGAGAGTATGCATGAAAACCAACCCCTGCTTAGAAGCGTCTGCCCTCAAAATGACAACATCTCGCCTTCATTTCATGAGGCTCTGCTTGGGGCAAACGGGAGCTCAGCATCTGTACTGCTGTTGGCTTGTACTTTCCTCAGTGACACAGAGGAAGGAACAGTGGGCCACTCTGAGCGACTGCGAACCTCCAGGCACATCGCCTGAAACTCCCGCAGCACCTCTGAATTCAAGACCACTGGCAAGTTTCCTGTGGATGACCCCCGTTCCGCTTTGACTGGCGTTCACTCAAGGTCAAGGCCGAGCCCCGCGGGAGACGGGAAATGAAGGCGCTGGATGGGCCAGGAGTCGGGCGGAGTTCCCGGGGTGCGTCCTCTTTCCTGTGAGAGCCCGGAGCAGGGCGGCCGCAGACACGGCCCTGCCCGCGGGGCTCCGCCTTGGCCCGGCAGCCGCCCGGCTCCGCCGCCAGCGCTCGCGGGCCTCCGCGTGCCCGGCCCCGGCGGCGGGCGCCTTCGCTGAGGCTGAGGCGGCAGAGACGGGTGAGACCCGCTGCCCTCCCAGCGCCGGGCCTGGCTTGGCGCCTCGGACCTCGCCAGGCACCCCTGCGCCCGGTGTGGCGTCTGGGCGCCTGTGCGCGTGTGTGCCGGGGGCGTGCGCGTGTGCCGGGAGCGTGTGCGCGTGTGCCGGGAGCGTGTGCGTGTGTGCCGGGAGCGTGCGCCTGTGCCGGGAGCGTGCGCGTGTGCCGGGAAGATGTGTATAAGAGACAGTTCATACGCTCACTCCCCTCATCCTCATTTTCCTGAATTCCCTTTTAGCAGCCCCTCTGCAGTCATGCCACGGAGCTTCTCCTTGTTGGGTCAGGATTGTTCTTCCATGGACAAGAGACATATTCCACATAGCGTGCGCGTGTGCCGGGAGCGTGCGCGTGTGTGCCGGGAGCGTGCGCGTGTGCACACGTGCGTGGTGCGCCAGTCACTGCCCCACTTACCAGAAAGTCTCTGTCCATGCATGGGCCCCTGGAGCCCATCGCTCCCATTAGGCCATCGCCCTGTAACCTGAAGACCTCTCCTCCCATCAGACGTGAGCCAGGAGAGCAAGAAGGCCCGGGTCCCTTTCTCGGGGGTCCGCTCCCCTTGGTGGGGCGGGGGCTCCGGCCGCCGCCCTCGAGGGCCTGTCGGGTCTGTGACTCATGCGGCTGCGTTTCTCTCCCTTCCTGTCTGCACTTCCGCTTCCTTCCGCGCTGGGCTGGGGCGGGCCCGCCCCGGCGCCGGCGCCCCTTCCCTCGGGCGCTCTCTCCCGGGGGAAGCCTGGCGCGGAGCTCACTGTGCTCGGCCTTGTGAAGCCGAGAGGGGCGGCTCTCTCCTTCTTACGTCTTTCAGTGAAAAAGCTCATCCTCACATCTCACCCTCTCTCCCCTCTCCCCGGGTCCATCAGTCTATTCTGTTTCTCCATTCAGTTCTGTTCAGTCGCTCAGTCGTTTCCGACTCTGCGACCCCATGAATCGCAGCACGCCAGGCCTCCCTGTCCATCACCATCTCCCGGAGTTCACTCAGACTCACGTCCATCGAGTCCGTGATGCCATCCAGCCATCTCATCCTCGGTCGTCCCCTTCTCCTCCTGCCCCCAATCCCTCCCAGCATCAGAGTCTTTTCCAATGAGTCAACTCTTCACATGAGGTGGCCAAAGTACTGGAGTTTCAGCTTCAGCATCATTCCTTCCAAAGAAATCCCAGGGCTGATCTCCTTCAGAATGGACTGGTTGGATCTCCTTGCAGTCCAAGGGACTCTCAAGAGTCTTCTCCAACACCACT
Organism: Cephalophus harveyi; assembly: GCA_006410635.1. Classification (NCBI taxonomy): domain Eukaryota; kingdom Metazoa; phylum Chordata; class Mammalia; order Artiodactyla; family Bovidae; genus Cephalophus; species Cephalophus harveyi. The sequence continues at coordinate 81,126 of SJYT01074550.1, read as the reverse complement.
GTTCAAAAGCATCAATTTTTCAGCACTCAGCCTTCTTCACAGTCCAACTCTCACATCCATACATGACCACAGGAAAAACCATAGCCTTGAGTAGACGGACCTTAGTCGGCAAAGTAATGTCTCTGCTTTTGAATATGCTATCTAGGTTGGACATAACTTTTCTTCCAAGGAGTAAGCATTTCTCCATTGCTGCCCTGCAAATAAATTCTTCAGTACCATTTTTCTAGATTCCATATATGTGCTGTAGAATACAATATTTACCTTTATCTTTCTGACTCACTTCACTTGGGATAATAGGTTCTAGGTTCATCCACCTTATCAGAACTGATGCAAACGTGTTCCTTTTCATGGCTGAGTAATATTCCATTGTGAATACGTACCACACTTCTTTATCCATTCCAATGGGAATTTTCTGTATATCTCAGGACACTCAAACGGGGGCTCTGTGTCAACCTAGAGGAGTGGGATGGGGAGGGAGTTGGAAGGGAGGTTCAAAAGGGAGGGGACATATGTATACCTATGGCTGATTCATGTTGAGGTTTGACAGAAAACAAATTCTGTAAAGCAATTATCCTTCAATAAAAAAATTGAAAAACAGTGAATGCAAAAGAAAGTAACAGAAAAAGCTCATCGTTCTTCCTTCCAAATATCCTATTTCTAGGTAACCATCCCATGCTTCCCTTATGTATTCTGTGGATAAATAAACGGGACCTTATTGTTAGCTGGTGTTGCATAAGACCCAGAACATGGAGAGTGAGAGCAGGAAAGCCTCTCTCACGCATCTTCTGCCAATAAATCGAAATTGAACTTGCCATGAGGTCTGCTCCACATCCGTCTCCCCCAGCGCAGGAATCGCTGTTAGAGCAGCTGGGATACCTCCGGGCTCCCCAGGTGCTGCTGTTGCTAAAGACTCCACCTGCCAGTGCAGGAGGCACAAGAGATGTGGGTTTGATCCCCGGGTCCAGGTACTTCTAAAGGAAAATTACTAAATCTAAAATTTCCAAGGTTGCAGAATTTGATTCATTGGAAGAGCATTGTTGCAGTTTGACCCCGGAAAAATAAAAGAAGAGGACCCTGCAGTCTTTTTAAAATAACTATTAGCTTTTAGAGAAGACGCCAGCCTTTACTCACTCACACGGGAGGCCGTCACAGTGACTAGTAATGAAAACACAACCAAGTCGCAAAACGAAACAGAATGCTACCAGCTCCGAGGGTTGATGACTTTCCCACATGCACGCAGAGGCCTGGCTCAGGCGGCAGCGTGCGGCCCCTTCTAAGGAGGCCCCGGCGCCACTTCCCTGTCCCGCTGCTTGTGTGACTGCAGTCAGGGAGGCGGTTTCCGTGTGGGCTCTCACTGACGTGGGAATGAGTCTAAGGCGGGAGTGTATTCCAACAAAGATGGGATCGAGAGGAGGTTAGTCCCTTGCTTCACTTCCTAGTGTCAAAAAAATTTGCTCTGTTTTGATCCTCGCCTTTGTTCCCTTCATCGGGGAATTAAAGTCTATGATAAACAGACATTACAACTTGTTCCAGGAAGAGAGTGACTGCGGCTCTGATAGATGCCCCTGGCTCGCTCAGGGCTGCCATTCGGTAATTACCGTCACCAGGCACACAGAGGCCCACCTGCCTTCAGCGCTCCTTCTGGACAGTGTCCCCTCTCCAGAATCCTCCTGCTAACCCCTGAGCTGATTTTAATAACTCCCTCGCCATGTCCCCAGGCTAGCTATCTTGGCATGAAACCCTCCATCTTGTAAAGCCCAGTTGCTTAGGTAACACTTTGCTCCCTCCCCTGTAATCATCTGTGATACAGGCAAGCGTCCGTCCTCCAGGTGGCTTGAAGAGGGAGTCACATAAATTACGTGGGATCGTATTCCAGATAGCTTCCTTTCTCGCTGAAGAGGGAAAGAGAACGTGACTTCAAACTCCGTTCATAATGAAATAAACAACCAGAGGCAGAGAAATCTACATTTTCCAATGGCAAGTCACGAAGCTGTCTACATTTCATAATTTGAGATTAAATTATCCAGCCCCCTCTTCATCCTCTGGAATGAGGCCATCTACAGGCAAAAAGGCATTTTTTTTTTTTTTTTTCTATGTCCAGGCTCAGAGGAAATACATCCCTCAAGTGAATGTGTAGGGGCTGCCCCTCCAACCTGTTTACAAAGGACTGACCTCCGCTCCGTAGGTCACACAAACTGCGCCTCTGAGCAAAATGCTTCTGAACAAGACACTGTTTCCCGTGACAGCAGACAGATTTGTGCTGGGGGAAAAAAAACTGAAAATTCTTACTAACGTTTCTGTCTCATTTGTTATAATGAGTGTGTGCAAAATATCTGCAATTTCTAGTCTTTTTAAACTCTGGAACAGGAGCTGAGGAAGTCTTTTTTAATTAAAAAATCTGATTTGTTTTTATTTGTTTAGAGTAAGTCTTTGTTATCTATTTTATTTTATTTTTTAAAATCTATTTTAAATACAGCATTGTGTTCACGTCAATCTCAAACTCTCAGTCAGTCTCTCCCCCTCAAATCCTTCCCTGCTCCGCCATAACCATAAATTCTTTCTCTAAGTCTGTGAGTCTGTTTCTGTTTTGTAAATAAGTCTTAATCTGTCTCATCAGAGCTGTGAATTAGTATTTTGGGAATAAGCAGAAAACACAAAGTAATTTCATTCTGAATCCCTGATTTCATCACGTGATCACACATGGTACTGATCTGTCCTAACTCCAAGAGGTCATATTTGAATTATTTAAACCCCATAGAAAAAATATAAACTATGATTTGGTCATGAGCTTGCAACCGTTGTGTCCAGGTTTAAGTAACTGTTCTTTAGCTCAGTTCATTAGTTTAAAATTTTTTCAAAATGCAGAACTAAATTGATAAAATTGATATTTATATATGTCTATACTTGCAAACATGCAGGTCAGGGGTTCTATTCAATAATTTTGTAGTTGTATAACTGAAGGAACTATCTCCAAGCAGAGGGAATTCTAAATCCATGCTGAACCCAAGCCAGGCAGTCAGCATCTCACACCTCTTAGAGGCATTCAGGTGGCTTTCTTGTTCCTTGGGCATCTTAGGACCTTATTCTTGCAGGTGCGTGCATGTGTCTACTTAGTCATGTCCAGTTCTCTGTGACCCCATGTACTGTAGCCCGCCAGGCTCCTCTGTCCATGGGATTTTCCAGGCGAGAAGACTGGAGTGGGTTGCCATTTCCTCCTCCAGGGGATCTACCTGACCCAGGGTTCGAACCTGTGACTCCTGCATTGGCAGGCAGACTCTTTACCACTTGAGCCATCCGGGAAGACATTCTTGCAGGTGTGCATGCTAAGTCACTTGAGTCGTGCCCAGCTCTTTGAGACCCCATGACCTCTAGCCTGCTAGGCTTCTCTGTCTGTGGTCTTCTCCAGGCAAGAATACTGGAGTGGGCTGCCATCCCCTCCTCTAGGGGATCCTCCTAACCCAGGCATCAAACCTGGGTCTCCGATATGGCAGGCAGATTTTTTTTTAATGCTGAGCTACCTGGAACTACCAGTTTAATGATTGCCATCCTGGAATGTGAAGTCAAGTGGGCCTTGGAAAGAATCCCTATGATCAAAGCTAGTGGAGGTGATGGAATTCCAGTTGAGCTGTTTCAAATCCTGAAAGATGATGCTATGAAGGTGCTGCACCCAATATTGCCAACAAATTTGGAAAACTCAGCAGTGGCCACAGGACTGGAAAAGGTCAGTTTTCATTCCAATTCCAAAGAAAAGCTAAAGCTGAAACTCCAGTACTTTGGCCACCTCATGTGAAGAGTTGACTCATTGGAAAAGACTCAGATGCTGGGAGGGATTGGAGGCAGGAGGAGAAGGGGACGACCAAGGATGAGATGGCTGGATGGCATCACGGACTCAATGGGCGAGAGTCTGAGTGAACTCCGGGAGTTGGTGATGGACAGGGAGGCCTGGCGTGCCGCAATTTCATGGGGTCGCAAAGAGTCAGACATAACTGAGCGACTGAACTGAACTGAACTGTGTACTTATTTAATTTAAACAAAGGAAGATCTCATGGGAGGAAAGAGCTCTCATAAGAGACACAAGCACAGGTCTCTATCCTCCTTTTTGATTTCCCTTAAAATGCGAACTTGAGGAGGAAAGACAATTGTGACGTAGGGCCCCTACAGCCGTCTGAGGAGGGAGGGCGAGCCTGTCTTTATTTACTGAGACTTTCAGGACAACTTCTCATTTACGTTCCATCTTCCACTGGTTTTGTTTTTGCGACCTAGATGTCCATCAGCAGAAAAACTGATAAAGAAGCGGTGGTATGCATATACAGTGGAATATTACTGAGATGCGAAAAGGAACACATTTGAGTCAGTTCTTGTGAGATGGATGAACTTAGAGCCTGTTATATAGACTGTGGTAAGTCAGAAAGAGAAAAACAAATATCATATATTAACACATAGATATGTAATCTAGGAAAATAGACCTGATGAACTAATTTGCAGGACAACAATAGGGACGCAGGTGTAGAGACTTGCAGACACAGTGGGGGAAGGTGAGAGTGGGATGAATAGAAAGAGTGATACTGAAACGCATACACTGTCAGATGTAAAATGGACAGAACAGGAATTGCTGTATGACACCGGAGCTCAAACCGGCGCTCTGCGACCACCTGGGGGGGGATGGGGTGGGAGGCAGGAGGGAGACCCTAGAGGGAGGGGACATATGTACACCTGTGGCTGATTCCTGTTGATGCATGGCAGAAACCAACACCATATTGTAAATCAATGATGGATGCTGCTATTAAAAATAAATGTAAAATAAGCAGGAGGTTAGGACTCAGAGAGACATCTGGGGACAACCATGTAAGGACGTAGTTTGTAGATGGGTCATCTGCATACTGAGGCAAGAAACCTATCCTGCCAACACTTCGTGTGTGGGCATCCAGCCTCTGAAGCTGTGAGAAAATAGATTCTGTTGTTTAAGTAATTAAATCTGTGCTCAATATTACAGCCATCCTAGCAAATCAATACACGGATGTCTCACGATCAGCAACATCATATGGATGCGAAGTAAGGATATCAGTGATGATGCGCACTTCTCCCTGAAACATATCAACCTTGATCACTTGTTTAGGGTGGAGTCTCTCAGATTTTTCCACAGAAGTGTTACTATTTTTCCCTTTCCATTCCCGTATGGAATTCGGTCACTCAGTTTGGCCTACACCCAAATATCAAAGTCTTCCTCCAGGAGGAATTGTCATATAATTTGGGGACTTTTCTTTGTTAAAACCACAGTAGTTAATAAATAGTTAATAAATATATTGGAGGAGATAATTTGAGTATGTACAAATGCTCTTTTTCCTTAAAATTTATCCCACAAATTTCAGCCTTCATCAATGAATCTTGTCTGCAGCAATTAAGACTATAATGCACAAATGGTGAATTTTTATTTCCCAAGTGTTCTCTGTTACATTCAATCCGACACCATCAGCTGTCCACCTTTAAACTTCACCAAAGATATCAAAGAAAATCAGAGATATTTGGACTTCCTTGGTGGTATAGTAGACAAAAATTCCTCCCCTGTTAATTGGAAAAAGAAAGTAAGGCATATTTTTTTCTCTTATCCCCCTGTTATTTGTAATTTTAGTCATTTATGTATATCAGCATTTACAATGCAATACAGTGGTTCAACCAGATCCAGTTTGGGACATTGGGGAAAAAAAAAAGTTTTAGGCCAGCTCTTGAGTCTTTCAGACATGCTGCCTTTTTCTTTGAGCATTTATTTGCTCCAGGTTCAGTTTCTGTTTTTCTTGCCTAGCCTTAGAATCTGTTTTTTTTTTTTCCTGAGAAGCCATGGTTTTTATTTTCCCTGGAGAGTGGCATTGAGAAAGCACAGCCTGGGTGCTCACGTGTTAACTGCTGCTGCAAGGTCGGTGATGCCACAGCTCTTGAGCGTGCACTGCCTCTTGTACACACTTACATGTCATTGTCTCAGATTGTCCATCTCTATGCACACACCTAAACCTAAATTCACGCTGTCAGATCCAGCTCCAAGTCACCCCCTAGAAGTGGCTTTTGAAATTGAAACAGTTCAGTTTCCCCTTGACTCCTCTTCTCTCTTGCAGCCTTGGCAGTAAATAAGACATGCACTCACTCACTTTTGCATCCAGACTGCAAAGTAAATAACATTTTCATTTACTCAGGTGTTCCAGAACACTGGCCAGTGCACGCTCAATGCCAAGTGCATCGAGTTTAGATCAATTTGAAGTTCTTTGAGTTCCTTGGTTTATTTGGTCAATATTAACGTTGCTTTGGTTGGTAGTAAATGCTGCCTCGGTAGTACCTAGAATAACACATTGGCTATTGATATTTTCCCATATTTAATTAGGAATCCCCCTTTTTGTCTTTCCTTCCCGAAACTGTGTTTTGTAAGTACGGAAAATACATACAAATGTATCCAAAGAAATACTGTTTGGGGAAAAATCTGTTGCTTTGGTCCTCAGTACCTGATTGCTTTGAAATCTATTAAGAGGTTTGTGACCGTTTTGTTTATAAGATCCCTGGATTTTTATGCACGACTTGCCTTGTGAATAATGATCCTGAGATGTGTTCGTCTGTTCTGACGCTGGTGGGATGAGGGCAGGGTGAAGCAAGGCAGGAGCCAGGCTGTGCCCTGTGGATCCTTAGACGGGCTGCGTCTGGACCAGGACAAAGATCCTGCGAACCGGATGGGACCCTGGCCTTCACGTTAACTGTTGGTGTGCTGATACCCAGCTTCTCAGGGCTGCTGGCAGCTCACCTCTGAAATGAAGGCTTGGGCAGAATGAACCCCTGAGACATGCCTCCCACTGGACTGTGCCTCCCACCGTCCAGCGGATCCAGAAGAGAGAGGGAGCAGAGCGCTGCGCAGGCCGGGCTCCTCGCAGAGCCCGCTCGGCTCTGCCCCTGCAGGGATGCCTTGACTTTCCCTGCCTTCATTACGCAGCTGGCGCAGGTGACGCGTTTTCCTCCGCTTTCTCCTGGTCGGAACTAACACAGGATGGGATGAGTGTCCACTGCCTTTTCTTGGTTCTGCTTCATTACGTCTCCTTTCAACACTGTCCCAGCCCTCTGCCAGGTGCCTCACTGCAGACGCCTCCTCTGCAGGAGTAAATATTTGTCAGATGTCATCTCTGCCTCCTCGCCACAGCGTGCCCGCCGCTCGCTGGTTCCCTTTGTATGCGCCGTTCTCTTCCAATCGCTCTGCGTCGTCTGACATTTCTCTGCCTCTCCGCGCTCCCTGCCTCTCTCTTTATAAAGGATTGAGTTGTGTTTTATCCTCTAATCCTTTCAAAACACCGTGTACCTTTCTAAATGATGGCAACCCCCTGACAAGGCGGGGGAGATGAGAAAGCTGGGAATGGCATCAGAGGGGTCTGCTAAATCTGCTGTGACAACAGCGAAGGGGATGCTAGGACTCGCTTCATTTAGGTCTGAAAGCACCTTTGTTATGTTTCTGAGCAAAGGAAAAGAGGGCGCGGCCTGGCACCGGTCAGGGTCCCTCTGCCTGTCAATCACATCGGCGCGGAAGGAAAAAAAAAAAAGATGAAGGCAAAGCGGGGGCACATTCTAGCCGGAAAGGCCCAAGGAAGATGAGCATTTGCATAGTTTTAAATATCACAACGGCTCCCCATCATACGCTGAGATGATTGCAGCCGCAAAAAGAGAACTAATTTGTGCCGGGAGAATGGGGCTGAGGTCACCGAAACTGGATACCCCACTTCCCATCTTGGCTGGAGAGTTTTTCAAATACTGAACAAGGTACTTTAAAGAAAAGACATATTCAGGGACCCTTTTTTCCCCCCCTTGCTAGTAAGGTGCTCATTTGCATCAGGTTGTCAAGAGTTATGACATTTAATGTTATTAATGTCACTTCCATTATGCCACTGCACCTCAGCTGCCTTCACCTACAAAATGTAAATGTTTCTGACTACATGGCCATAACTAGAGACCCCAAGGAAAGGGAAGCGGAGACACAGATCTCGGGAGCTGCGGGGAGACCAACTTGCTGGCACCCGTGTCATTCACTGCCAGGGAGCTGGAAATACCTTCCCTCCGTGTCAGACGTATGACACACACATACGTGCATGCACAAGAACACACACACACACACACACACATACACGCACAGAGTTGTTTTTATTCCAGAAACCCAGTGCAATTCAGCAAACACTTGCAGTTGACTCTTTTGGAAGGAATTGTATCAGGACTGGAAAAAGGTAGCAAGTATTTTTGATAAATAGCTGGGCCAAAGAGAGCCAGGAGCTTCAATGCAGGGGGAATTATTGACTTATTGCATGCTGAGATGACATTTTTATGATGTACTCACAGAAATGTATTTATTGACATGAAATAATTTTGTGAAATAATGCCATTTTTATCAGAGGATAGTTTCATTTTAACTCAGGAAACAGACATGGTAACTTTTAATAAAATTACATTTTGTATTTAGATAATCTTAATTTTTACATAAGCCCAGAAAGGAGATTCAAGTAATACTGAACCTTAGATGTGTATAAGAGACAGCTTGCAGACACAGTGGGGGAAGGTGAGAGTGGGATGAATAGAAAGAGTGATACTGAAACGCATACACTGTCAGATGTAAAATAGACAGAACAGGAATTGCTGTATGACACCGGAGCTCAAACCGGCGCTCTGCGACCACCTGGGGGGGGATGGGGTGGGAGGCAGGAGGGAGACCCTAGAGGGAGGGGACATATGTACACCTGTGGCTGATTCCTGTTGATGCATGGCAGAAACCAACACCATATTGTAAATCAATGATGGATGCTGCTATTAAAAATAAAATTACAGAAAAAGCAGAAGACTACTACAATAATCACCTAGATTCAAAAATTAACATTTTGGCACATTTTTAACATTTATCTTTTTATTTTTCAATCTCTCTCTCTATGTCTTAGTTTGTGTCTTTATCCAGAAATGAAAATCAAATGGTAGGTGATAGATAATATTTTGCTAAACTGCACATACCCATGCACATAGCAAAAGTCACATTATCATATCAGATAAAATTTTAAAAAAAACCTCTAATATCAATTTATCCCAGATCATAAGCACATATTCTATATTCTATTCAAAATATTTTAGAGCTGATTTTAGTCATCTCAAAGTCTATGCATTCATTACACTGGGGTGCCTCCTTTGTCTTTTAAACTCAAAGTCACTCCTTTCTCCTTGAAGTCTTTCTTGACTTTTTAAGAAGAAGAGGCTGCTCTTTCCATGTCTCACACACTGGATGTGTCTGATTGTTTTCTCCTGGTATCACTTGGTTAAGTGACCCTTGTTTCCCTGGCTTTCCCAGTCCCTGAAAGCCGAAGGTTGGGTCTGCATTTGGGGCCATTATTTTTAGCAAGAATACCTCATGTGTCAAGTTACACTCTTGACATTTCAGGACGTCAGGAGGTGCCTCCTGTCAGGTGGCTGTGTTATTAGTGATGCTAAATTTAATCGCTTGGTTAAGGTGGTGACAGCCGTTCATCTGCGGTATTTAGCATCCATTGGTGATGCCTGCCTGAATCAGCAACTGTGCTGGGGAGTTGCAGAATGATTCATCGCTTCTCTGTGCATTAGTTGAGGTTACTATGTGAAGAGCAGCTTTGCCTCATGGATACTTCCAATTTTTGAGGAAGAAATTAGCTCTTTCCAATTAGTTTTTATTCTTTAGTGAGTCGAGTTGATAGAATAGTTGCTTTTAATGAGTTTTCCCCATTCATATTTTTGAGATTAATAAATGTGTATTTGTTCAATATGTTATACTCACTTAGAGTTATATTTGTTGGGGAGGCTTCCCTTGTGGCTTAGCTGGTAAAGAATCCACCTGCAATGCAGGACATCTGGGTTCGATCCCTAGGTTGGGAAGATCCCCTGGAGAAGGGAAAGGCTACCCACTCCAGTATTCTGGCCTGGAGAATTCCATGGACTAAACAGTCCACGGGGTAACAAAGAGCTGGACACGACAGAGTGACTTTCAGTTTCACTTTTGAAGTTTCTGACTGTGAGCCCCCTCACCCAGGGCTTGTCCTTTTTACGTGACTCCACTCATCTTTCACTTTCACTTTTCACTTTCATGCACTGGAGGAGGAAATGGCAACCCACTCCAGTGTTCTTGCTTGGAGAATCCCAGGGAAGGCAGAGCCTGGTAGGCTGCTGTCTCTGGGGTCGCTCAGAGTCGGACACGACTGAAGCGACTTAGCAGCAGCAGCCACAGCGTTCATCTTTGAATTTGCTGAACTTACCTTGCTGCACATTTGAAATTCACCCCTGTCTAAGGAACACTGGTTCTTCTTAGAGGGGAATGGTATTTAAACTCAGCTTCTGGACATTAGTGGTGTTTATTGCTGCAGGGGTCACTACTTCTAGACTGCTTCAGTGGACACAACTAGGCAAAATATGCATTTTATAAAGTAAATTATGAAATCATATTTCCAAAAACATTAACATTAGAGGGGAGTTTTGCTAAATTTTCAAATTTCCCATTTTTATCTATTTAGTTTTATGTTGAAAATTTTGATGCGTAATATCTTTAGCATATTTGCTCACTTGGGTAGCTTACAATCTGTGGAAAACACTGTCAAAATTACAGTGTCATTATCATCACTAAAAATAGAACTACTGGGTGAAGTTTAATATTTATTTGCAATCCCTTTGTTGGGCTTCTCTGGTGATTCAGGTGATAAAGAATCTGCCTGCAATGCAGGAGACCTGGGTTCGATTTCTGGGTGGAGAATATCCTCTGGAGAAGGAAACGGCAACCCACTCCAGTGCCTGGAGAATTCCATGGACAGAGAAGCCTGGTGGGCTACGGTCTGTAGGGTTGCAGAGTTGGATCTGACCAAGCAACTAACACTTTCACACTTTCTTTGTTTCTTAAACTATGTTCCATTGACGATATACATTAGAAGCAACTTGAAATCTTTATCTTTATGGTTATGTTACTGATTTACTGTAAGTTAAGTTTGTTTATTTTTTTGTTAAATTTAAAGACTAAAGATTTTTTAAATTGAATTTAATCTGACAATCTGTGAAACACTGACATAATTCAAATGTCAAAACTATATTAAATATTATACTCACAGAGGTTGTGTATCTATCTGTAATTACTCAGTTCTATAATTATTTCTCTTTGTTTTAGGTTTGCCTTTCCATTATTTCTTTCTGCAAAAGTAAGCAAATGTGGGCATTATTTTTTTCACCTTTATTATTTTGTAAAATGTAGCACAATAAAGATACCATTCTCTAATTTGCATTTTTTACCTAAAATGTAGTTTGAACATCACTCAGACACAGGGCCTTTCTTATTCTTTTCTGCACCAGTATCACATTCCTCTGGCTGGATGCATATTTTTTCTTGACAAATAGTCCCCTACTAGTTCTCCATTCTTCTCTTGCTTTCATTTTGGCTGTCAAGTGTCTGAGATCAGCTTAATTTTCTTTCCTCCTAAGTAATTTAGATTTTCTATTTAGAGGTCCATATATATATATATTTGCATTTCTTTTAAAGGTGAACAGTTTTATTAGAGTATAATGGGCATTTGGATATGCAGATTCAAGCTTTCTTCAAGAAAGTGTATGTGTGTGTTACAGTTTTAAAGAAAGTAATTGTGTTCCCGTGCTTTGCTTTTGGGGCTTCCCAGGTGGCTTGGTGGTGAAGAACCCTCCCACAAATGCAGGAGATGCAGGAGACACAGTTTTGACCCCTGGGTCAGGAAGACCCCCTGGAGAAGGAAATCGCCAACACTCCAGCACTCTTGCCTGGGAAATCCCACGGGCAGAGGAGCTGGGTGGGCTTCAGTCCCTGGGGTCACAGAGAGCTGGACACGGCTGTGTCACAGAGCCACTTCGCTTTTCCCCTTCAGGACGGCAGCGATCACTCCAGTTGCACTTCTGTTGTATCTTCTCTGAATATCTTCCACACACGTTTCTGATTCTTTAGCTAACAGTCTTAATTTGATTTTTTAAACTCTTATTTATATTCTGTATTTCTAATACTGTACTTCTTGTTACACAGGTATGTTACAGGCATCTGTGATTTAGTGTTAATTTATAATACACATTTCTCTTTTTCTCCAACTTCTTTCTGAGCCAAATGAGTTTCTATTATGAATTTTCCCTTTCTTTTGTTCAATTCTATAATGAAAACTTGAATTTTTGCTTTATGATATTTCTTATATGTGTCTTTGTACAAATGATCACAGTATTTAAATTTAGGTGGTTTGTTGCTGAGTTTTCTTCTGCCCTATGCCTATTTTGATTGCGTGTGTGGAAAGTTTCCCATTTTGAAAACAATAGAATCTCAAGTCCTGGGTTTTGTTGTTGTTGTTGTTATTTTAATTCTAACATATCCCCCTTTCCTCACTGTGATAAAAAGTGATTGAAAAATGAGTAGACACTTTGATTTGTGTCTTTTTATGACTTTTGTTATTATCCAGTTTAGCTGCTTTGTTATTTTTCTTCATCACTCAGCTCGAAGGAATAAATCACAAGGCACAGAACTGATTTTATATGCTAACAAAGAAAAATTGATCAGAAGATATGAAAACCTTCAACATAGATTTAATAAAAGTGTAACTTTGGAATTTACAATTGAACAAACAAATTGGGAGAGATAGGTTAAAATAGACTTTTAACTAATGCTTTAATAAACTTTTGTTTTAATGTTTATTAACTGATATTATTAAGAGGGTAAAAATAAACGTACAGAAGATAGTAACAGCAAGGTCAATAAGCTGTATTTAAAAGCATAGAGAAATTTTTAGTCAATAGATAAAGAATGCCCATCTTGGTGTATTTTCAAAGTAAACCATGAGTTAGACAATGAGATAATCAATGCATTCTAATAAATAAGCATCACATTTGTTCCCACAATGCAAAGCTAGGAAAAAAAAGTGTTTTCGTGTATTTGGAAATCACTAAACCAATTATTAAGTAACCCTAGAAGAGTCAGACACAACTGAAGAGACTTAGCAGCAGCAGCAGAATTAAGATAATGAATAATGAAAACTTTGCAGTAAAATGAAAATTAAGTTTGGGCATGCAAAATTCTAAGGATACATTTACGATGAAAACTGGATATACATTTTAAACTTTAAATAAACTTTTGAGAAAAAAGTATAATAAAAAAACCTAAGCAACCACTAGAAAACCCAAAGTAAAACAAAAAGCAAATAGTAGAAGAAAACAAAAAAAGTAAAAAAAAACATAATAAATTTATTTAACTTATATGCAGAGTACATCATGAGAAACGCTGGACTGGAAGAAACACAAGCTGGAATCAAGATTGCCGGGAGAAATATCAATAACCTCAGATATGCAGATGACACCATCCTTATGGCAGAAAGTGAAGAGGAGCTAAAAAGCCTCTTGATGAAAGTGAAAGAGGAGAGCGAAAAAGTTGGCTTAAAGCTCAACATTCAGAAAACGAAGATCATGGCATCTGGTCCCATCACTTCATGGAAAATAGATGGGGAAACAGTGGAAACAGTGTCAGACTTTATTTTTTGGGGCTCCAAAATCACTGCTGATGGTGACTGCAGCCATGAAATTAGAAGACGCTTACTCCTTGGAAGAAAAGTTATGTCCAACCTAGATAGCATTTTTGAAAGCAGAGACATTACTTTGCCGATTAAGGTCCGTCTAGTCAAGGCTATGGTTTTTCCTGTGGTCATGTATGGATGTGAGAGTTGGACTGTGAAGAAGGCTGAGCACCGAAGAATTGATGCTTTTGAACTGTGGTGTTGGAGGAGACTCTTGAGAGTCCCTTGGACTGCAAGGAGATCCAACCAGTCCATTCTGAAGGAGATCAACCCTGGGATTTCTTTGGAAACAATTATTTTGAATATTTATATAATACTTTTACTAATTAAAAATAATAAAAAGTAAGCTAAATATTGAATTTAGAAAAGCTGTGATTAGAGTTGTAATTTAGATGAAACAGTTTTGTCTAAAAATTGCAGGAAAAGAGTGGCTTACTCCTTCTCCTTTCAGAAACTCCCTCCAAAACTATCAACCAAAAACAGAAAACAAGCAACAACTAAGAAAAGCAAACACACAAACTGATAAAGCAAAATGAGCTTGATCATTTTATCCTCTAGGCAATCTTGGGTTTGTGATTTTTCTTCCCAGATAGATTTGACAGCAGGAAGGGAAGGTACCAGCCATGACATTCCCAGTACTGAATCTCCACATGAGTATTATTATCTTTTATTAAGATTCCAAATGTACCCTTCAGTAGAATAGCACTGTAAGTTACTTTCATGAACCTGATCACTAAATAGCCTGTGCCTGAGAGTTAGACCATTCCTCCAATCCATTCAGAAGTGTTTTCTACCTGCCCATTTTGCTTTGGGCCCTAGGTGTTCAGTTAGAGTAGCTCACAGAGAAAGCTTCCTTTCTCCATAGAGCTTACAGTTCAGCATTACAGGCCAGCTAATAAGATGATAGATAGTAGAAAATTCAGGAATAGCGAATGGAGAAAATACAAGAGGATGATATCATGGGGATGTGTATGTGGCGGGGGGGGGGCAGGAGTATTGACCTAGGGGAGGTCCTGACTCAAAAATAAGAAAGAATAAAGTGAGTTGCTGCCACTGCTGCTAAGTCACTTTAGTCGTGTCTGACTCTGTGCGATACCATAGACGGCAGCCCACCAGGCTCCCCGGTCCCTGGGATTCTCCAGGCAAGAACACTGGAGTGGATGGCCATTTCCTTCTCCAACGCATGAAAGTGAAAAGTGAAAAGTGAAAGGGAAGTCGCCCAGTCATGTCCGACTCTTCATGACCCCATAGACTGCAGCCTACCAGGCTCCTCTGTCCATGGGATTTGCCAGGCAAGAGTCCTGGAGTGGGGTGCTATTGCCTTCTCCAATAACGTGAGCAGAATGTAGGAAATCAGGTCTGAGAGCTTGGTGTGAACCAGAAGGTACCGGTTCTCATAGGGCAGCTATAGTGACTAAACTCAGGGACTCAACCCCAGTGAGCTAAATACACACAGGTTGCTTTTCTCAGGTAATAGGAAGTCTGGAGGTGGAGATAGATAGCTGTTGGTATTGTTTTAATGACTCAAAAGTTTCTGAGATGTGTTCTCTGAATTCTTGTAGCCTTTACTTCATGTCTTCAATAGGGTTACCGTGAAGTGAAGTGAAGCCGCTCAGTCATGTATGATGACTCTTTGCGACCCCATGGACTGTAGCATACTACGCTCCTCCGTCCATGAGATTTTCCAGGTAAGAGTACTGGAGTGGGTTGCCATTTCCTTCTCCGGAGGATCTTCCTGACCCAGGGATCAAACCCAGGTCTCCCACGCTGTAGGCCCACACTATACCATCTCAGCCACCAGGGAAGTTCGTAGTTACAACCAATGCCATTATATTCTAGAGAGAGAGAGGGGGAAAAAAAAAAAAAAAGGACAAACAAAATGGGACAAAACCTACATCAGGAAAGTAAAAATTTGTACAAAACTCTCTTGCAAAAGTCCGTATTATTAGCTAGCACTCATTCAGGAGGCTGGTTACTCTGAACTACAAGAAAAGTTGAGGATTAGAGTGTTTGTTTGTTTGTTTGCCTTTTTATTTATTTATTTTTTATTATGACTTGACTTGAGCCATGATGTATCCTGATAAGAGAGTATACTGGATAATCAACACTGGTAGTCTCTGAAGCTTTTCTCTTGTTACATGTGCATTAGGAAGCCCGGGAGGGCTCCAGGTAGGGAACCTCACGACTGGGTTTACATTTTCTACAGGCGCTTTCCCTGCTACACACAGAATGAGCTACAGACAGGCGGGAGTGGAACTTGGAACCCAGCTGGAGAAGTTAAGTATTATTAGCTAGCACTCATTCAGGAGGCTGGTTACTCTGAACTACAAGAAAAGTTGAGGATTAGAGTTTTTGTTTGTTTGTTTGTTTGTCTTTTTATTTATTTTTTTTTTATTATGACTTGACTTGAGCCATGATGTATCCTGATAAGAAAGTATACTGGATAATCAACACTGGTAGTCTCTGAAGCTTTTCTCTTGTTACATGTGCGTTAGGAAGCCCGGGAGGGCTCCAGGTAGGGAACCTCACGACTGGGTTTACATTTTCTACAGGCGCTTTCCCTGCTACACACAGAATGAGCTACAGACAGGCGGGAGTGGAACTTGGAACCCAGCTGGAGAAGTTATGCAGACGTTCAGGTGAGAATACAGTGGTCTTTCACGCAGTGAAAGGAATTAGTGGAAACGGAGAGAAGGAGAAAAAGTAAGAAAATATCCTGAAAACAAAAACAAAAACAAAACAAAACAGGACTTGCTAATGGAATTAAATTGAGGAGTAAGTGAGAGAAAGCCTCAAGGATGGATGAACCCTAGGATTTTGATTTGAACCATTTACTGACCACAGCCGTTTTCTGCTAAGAGAATCTTGGAGAAACAACTTGTTCTGGGCTGGGAGCAGAGAATGCACTAGGTAAGCCCAGGGCATCTTCAGGCTGAGAGTATGGGTGTACTAAGTCGGTTCCGTCGTGTCTGACTCGTTTTGACCTCATGGACTGTAGCCCGCCAGGCTTCTCTGTCTATGGGACTCTCCAGGCAGGAATACTGGAGTGGGTTGCCATGCCCTCCTCCAGGCATCTTCCTGACCCAGGGATTGAACCCAAGTCTCCCGTGGCTCCTGCTTTGCAGGCAGATTCTTTACCACTGAGCCACCGGGCAAGTCCATAGCAGAGTAAGGAAGTGTGAAAAGAACCAAGAGCATATGGGCCAAAGGACACAGGGGCACAAGCCTAAGTTTAACATCAAAGTAACTAATGACAATCGCGTGTTAAAATATCGCACAACAGAGAAAAGCTTCAGTGCACAGAGGTGTTAGTTGCTCAGTCGTGTCTAACTTTTTGCAACCTCGTGGACTGCACCTGTCAGGCTCCTCTGTCCGTGGGATTTTCCAGGTCAGAACACTGGGCTGGGTCACCATTCCCTTCTCTAGGGGATCTTCCCGTCCCAGGGGTCTAACTCATGTCCCCTTTGTCTCCTGCACGGCAAGCAGATTCCTTTTACCCCCGAACCATCGGGACAGAGGTGCAAATAAATACCCAAATAATACATTTAATGAAGAAGGGGATGTTCATATGATTTCAAACTATTCTGGACAAACTCAAACTGGAAAATATTCTACAAAACAAATGGCCTAAAATCCTAACAAAGTGTTGGGCTCATTAAAATCATGGAAAGACTGACATAGGCCCTCTAAATGTGACTTAACTTTCTGAAATAGACCCATTCCTGTGCTGAGGGGCTTCCCTGGTGGTTCAGCTGGTAAAGAATTCATCTGCAATGCGAGAGACCTGGGTTTGATCTCCAGGTTGGGAAGATCCCCTGGAGGAGGGCATGGCAACCCACTCCAGTATTCTTGCCTGGAGACTCGCATGGACAGAGGAGCCTGGCGGGCTACAGTGCATGGTGCTGCAGAGCTGGACACGACTGAGCGACTAAGCACAAGCATTCTTGTGCTAAAAAAGGACATTAGGCAAAATTTAAGATCTGAGCATGTAAGTTTCGGTTTCCCGATTTTGATGGCTCTATTTCCTTTACAGAGGAGTAGGTCCCTTCTTGATAGAAAATGCATAAGTAAGTAGCCACATGGCTTGGAGCATGGGGTTCCTAAGTGCCTTTATAATGTTTCAAAGAAACAAAGAGTTATTTGAAGCATACTTCTAACTTTTCTCTAGGCTTTAAATGATTTTAATTTTTTAAAGATAATAATCATGGCATCATTTTCCCAATAATTTAAGACACTTTCTTAGATTAGCTGCCCTGACCTAATTCTGCAACATGTTAGAGTTGATGAGGATTTCTACTTGCTCGTATTATTAAATGGATAATACGGCCCTACCAGTCTGTCATCGATATAACCTTATCGCTGACATTTTAACTATTTCCTATGTTCACTGTAAAATGCTGAGTAGGATTAGATGCTACATTAGATTAGATGTAAAACACTGAGTAGGATTAGATACTGTCAAAATCAAATTTAATTTCTTTGACTAGCTATGTTCAAAGAAGACTGGTCAGGAGGGAACTTTTATTCTGACAGCACAGTCGAAGATTCCATGGGTTTCTGGAAGTGGCAAAGGAGTTCTCTGGAGAAGGCGAGGGCTGGGTTAACACCCTGTTGACTAATTGTCCAGGAGAAACACTTGCTGAAGATGCCAAGTTGTAATTACGGGTTCCAGCTTCCCCACCATGACACCATCGTTTGAGTCACTCTGTTTGTTGTTGATTCCTGCAAGAACACCCTCCCAAGAATGGAAGCACATAATTATCAGCCTTTAGTGCAAACCCTTTTGGAGAAATTCTCAGTTAAACCCACTCTTTAGAGACAAATAGCAAAGGGGCTTGTAATTAGATGAGCTGCTTTTAAACATGAACCGACATAGATAATGCTAGATAATTAGTAGATAATTTTCTAGGTATTCCTGGCACTGAGTGCGCAAAGCAAAATTAAGTCAGGCCTTGCAAGCACACTGAGAGTTGCCTGTGGCCAGGAGTTGTGAGTGTTAACTGGAGAAATCTTTGTTCTAGAGTCTAAGAGACTCTTTCTCATTGTCCAGTGAATTGCCTGGTCTGACAGTGGCCGAGAGCACAAATAATTTGGCCACTGGAGGTTAGTTTGTGATGGAAGTTATTCCTTGGTAACAGCTTTTAGCTTTAGTCACTGGTTTGAATGATATTTGTATTGTGGGCAGAAAGGTGTCCAGGAAACTTTTTAACAATCAGGCGTGTGTTTGGAGTTTCTACTAGCACTCATGTTTAGTAAACTGCTAGTTGGTGTAAGAGCTGACTCAGTGGAAAAGACTGATGCTGGGAAAGATTGAAGGCAAGAGGAGAAGGGGGTGGCAGAGAATGAGATGGTTGGATAGCATCACCGATGCAATGGACGTGAACTTGAGCAAACTTCGAAAGACAGTGAAGGACAGAGGAGCCTGGTGTGCTGCAGTCCATGGGGCTGCAGAGTCGGACACAATTTAAAGACTGAACAAAACAAACAAAAAATAATTGTTATATTTTTGTGTATAATCTGTGTCTCAGATGGTAAAGAATCTGCCTGCAAAGCAGGAGACCTGGGTTCGATCCCTAGGTGGGGAAGATCCCCTGGAGAAGGAAATGGCAACCCACTCTAATATCCTTGTCTGAGAATTCCATGGACAGAGCAACCTGGCAGGCTACAGTCCATGGGGTCACAGAGATTTGGACATTACTGAGCAACTAACACTTTTCAAGAATCAAGTTGACTGTGGGCAATACCCAAGTATGGAGGGTTTGGAGAGTTTCTTGCATGTCTTTTTTTAGAATTAATAGGCTACTGCAAGACTTTCCCCAAAGTGTCAAGAATGAGACTGCTTAATTACACATCTGTAATTTTTTTTAATGATAAGACAGAAGTGGGTCAAATGTAGAAAAAAGTGGAAAAAAAAACCTCATGAGAGTAGATCAGAGAGAAATAACTCAAGATGTTCACTTGCTGAACATTTCTTTAGAAGAGCTATACCCATTTCATTAGCAATAGACTGCTAAGGCTAGACTTCTCTGGCCAGGCTCTCTGTATTTGAGCCCCACACACATAATTTTAGAATATGTTGTGAAAAATGTATTTATTTTGTTGGAAACTAGAAATTGTGACTCCTAGACCAGTTTTAGGGCACAGTCTTTGCATGAATCATAATACATAATATTCTTTCTTTATCCCTCAATTGTCCCATGCATAAAAATGGGCTTCCCTATAGCTCAGTTGGTAAAGAATCTGCCTGCAATGCAGGAGACCCTGGTTCAATTCCTGGGTTGGGAAAATCTGCTGGAGAGGGGTTAGGCTACCCACTCCAGTATTCTTGGCTTGACTTTGTGGCTCATTGGGTAAAGAATCCGCCTACGATGCAGGAGAGCTGGATTTGATCCATGGGTTCAGAAGATCCCCTGGAGAAGGGAAAGGCTATCCACTCCAGTATTCTGGTCTGGAGAATTCCATGGATTATATAGTTGGACAGGACTGAGCGACTTTCACTTTCACTTTACCCCTCGGTTTCCCCATGCATAAAAATGAAACAAAATCCATGTACAAACAAGGCATTATTTGAAGGTGAAGGCTCAAAAAAGAAAATGTGTTCAATGTTAAAATTCCAGGATGGTTATCATGCAAAGTTGGTCTTACTTTCATGATCATCACCACTGAAGGAAAGCGCAGGCTAGGAATCTGTCTTGTCAGAAGAAATAAAAAGCTTCATGTATTGTGAAATGCGCTGTCAGATTAAAAAGAACAATTTTTTCATTTGAAACATCATGTATCCCTAATAAACCAGCTCCCCACCTGTAAATAATCTCCTGCTCTGTCCCTCATCCTTCACATCCTCCGGGTTGACAGACCCTGCCCACCCTTTCTGGGCAGTTCTTCCGCATTGCTTCCTCAATCCTCCCTAGGCTGTCTTCTCATCTCCTCCCCTTTGAAGGCTCCAAGCATTTCCTGTTTTAATTGGCCTGTTGTCACTGCACCCTTTCAAGTGATTCTCCAGCTAGTTTAGTTACAAAATTCTACATAATCTCTATACTAAACTTGAAATAAATAGGTCTATAATTTAGCACTGAATTTGATATAAACTTGCATTTCATTCCAACACAGACAACATAGGCATGAAACAAAGATTTAAAAAAAAAATTATGAGCAGTTTCAAAATGGGGGCACCTTTCTCCTTGCTTTGACTCCTCATATGTGTCTCTGCATTGCATACGGGGCTTCAGCATCTGCTTTGGATATCTGAGCCCTAGGTTATAGCTGGGTTGGGAAAATGCTCTCTAAGTGACTTCACTTGGAGAACCATCTCTCTGGAGAGCACTTAGAACCATCTCCAGTCCAGCTTTTTAGCCCATCACTCCCGCTGCAGAGCCGGCTTATTCGGTGTGCTATCCCGGGGCTGTTTCTCCTGTGAGCTTTGCAGGAGCAGAAGGTTTCCCAGCAGCACCTCATCTGTGTGTGTGTGCCCGCATCTCCGCCTGCACTTGGTGTCTCTGGCCGTGGTGGAGGTGGGGCATCTCCTCCTTGATGACTTCGGGCATGGACGGAACCTCTGAGGGAGCAAGGTGGCTGCATTCACCCGCTAGTGGTCTGGCAAGAGCTGCGGAGCCAGGCACGGTGGTTTATTTGAAGTGAAGTTGCCCTTTGTGTTTCAAGCACATTCTTATCCCAGCGAAGCTGTGAAATTAAAATGAGTTTTTAAACCATTTTTATCCTCCAAATCAAAATGAAACAAAATACTTCTGGCAAGGATTTAAGATGAAATTAAAGCCTGTGGGCTTTATCAGAACAACTCTGGATTGGCTGGGGCTCCCTCAGACCAGGAAAGAAGATTTCTCCTAAAGGAGGAAGTCAGGTTTGCACCTGGCTTATCAGCACCCTCCCAAGCCTGGTGGCTGGGCGGTCTGTTTTCAAGTTGCAAAGTTACAAAGCTTTATCCACTTGCTTTTAATGACAGATTAGAATGATAAACCACAGAGAAATTGTAAAACCTCGAGGTACTATAGCAAAATGCCACAGAATAGACATTCATTTCACACAGTTCAGGAGGCTGTCCAAGGTCAAGGTGCTGGCTGATTCTGGTGTCTTGAGGAGAACCCTAGTTCTGGTTTACAGACAGCCACCACTGGCTGTGTCCTTATATGGTCCTGATCTCACTTCCTTTTCTCATGGGGGCACTAATCCCCTCAAGGGAGCCCCACCCTCATGACATCATCCAAACATGATCAGAGGAACAGCTGTAGAAGGAGTAAAATGATGATGGTTGGCCTTTTGCATCCCAGGGAACTAGTGGTAAAGAACCCGCCTGTCAGTGCAGGAGATGTAAGAGATGTGGGTTCAATCCCTGAGTCTAGAAGATTTAATGGAGGAGGAAGTGGCAGCCCACTCCAGTATTCTTGCCTGGAGAATCCCATGGACCGAGGAGTCTGGTGGGCTACAGGCTGTAGGGCTGCAAAGAGTCAGACACGACTGAGGAGGCATGCATGGGCACATTAAAACATAATTGCCTCCCAAAGGCCCTGAAGTTTCTTGTGCCTGTTTGTAGAAGAAACTCACCTCCTTTCTGGAGGTGGCTCAAGAAGAAGCAATTTGACCAATTGCCTCCCCTCCTCCAGGTTGTGTGGACACAGCATCACAGAACACAGGGCCCTGGGGCCTTCATGGACACCTCCCACTTTGTCGGAGGGGTGGCAGAAGGGGGTGCATTGGTCCTATCTGTCTTTGACCTGCAGCTCTGAGTCCAAGGTCCCAGCAACTCCCAGCTCCTGCAGGCTTCCTGCTGCTCTGGAGGAGGGAGCAGGTGCACTGTCTGCCACTGAGCAGAGGGGAAGATTGCCCTGAGTTTCGAATTTGGCCCCAGTGGGAGCACAGGTTGGTCTGGAGTACTATGTCCTGGGTCTCTGCAGAAAGAAACAATTTTAGTAAGCCTGGTATTTTCTTTGCAATCTATTTGATGCAAAATGTTTCTTGGACTCCAAAATCGCTGCAGATGGTGACTGCAGCCATGAAATTAAAAGACGCTTGCTCCTTGGAAGAAAAGCTATGACCAACCTAGACAGCATATTCAAAAGCAGAGGNTCTCTGCAGAAAGAAACAATTTTAGTAAGCCTGGTATTTTCTTTGCAATCTATTTGATGCAAAATGTTTCTTGGACTCCAAAATCGCTGCAGATGGTGACTGCAGCCATGAAATTAAAAGACGCTTGCTCCTTGGAAGAAAAGCTATGACCAACCTAGACAGCATATTCAAAAGCAGAGGCATTTCTTTGCCAACAACGGTCCATCTAATCAAAGTTATGGTGTTTCCAGAAGTCATGTGTGGATGTGAGAGTTGAACCATAATGAAAACTGAGCACTGAGGTACCGGGAGCCAGCGTGAGGAATCCCACCCGTGACAAGGTCATGCGGCAGAGGCCTGATGGGCAAGGCAACTCAAGCCTCAGGGTTTCCCCCTGGTATTTCCTGAGCATGTACCCCCAAAATAAGAATCTGCCTGCCTTACTGTACTGTGCTTTTCCACTCTTCTGACACACTCTGGAAAAAGTTAACTCAGGGCTTTAGTCTTCTGCATTTGAAAGGGATGTTTCAGTTCAAACCCCCTCTGATAACTCTCTAGCTTGCCTAACAGGTTCCCTTGGAATTTTAACAGCTTGTAAATTGCTTGCAGCCCCCCAACCACAAGAGGCACAAAGCTTAAAAACATTTTAAAGATACAGAGCCTTTTCTAAAGAGCTAAAAATCATATTGGTGACAGATTTCACTGTTGACTCAATGATTGCTGCCAGGCCCCCGTATTCTTTATCTTTTAGGCACCTGGGAGGATATTAATCAATGTAATTGGGATATGGAAAAAGGTATATAGTAGTTTTGATGTTAGCAACACTAGACTTTTGAGTTACTTTTCTTTTGTTATAAATCACTGTACTCCTTTTACATGTTATAAATTGCTGTATCTTTGCTATGTAAAAATGTAACTTTATTTAGTGCTTTCTGAGAGTGGCACCAGACTTTGGGAAGAACAACACAAATAAGTCTTCTGGTTGACAAACCCTTATCAGAAAAGGGCCATAAAATGTTAATTGGCCCTTTTGGCCAGAAGATGATGTAAATCACTTAAGACTTGTGTATACAGCTAGGTATGCAGAGAGAAAAGCCTGGTTTTGATAAGAGTCTGGGCTGATAATGCTGCATAATTTTGTATTACCCATTGATCTCTATGTACAATCAAAAAGGTATAAAAGGCCTTTCTAGACAATAGAGGCTGGGCAAGTCATTGGAAGGACTGGTTTCCCCTGTGTCTCCTCTTTACTCTATTTTCTGGCTGAATTCCCATCTGGGGCGTGGAGGCTTGCTGTGTCTACTTACTTGCCCTGGCTTCTAAGATCCACGAGAGAGGGAGCCCAAGGTGGTGCACTCCCCGCTATTCAAGAGGACACCGGCAGCCTAATGTAGATGGTGCAAGTTCCTTGTCTGGAACATTATTGGCTTTCCACATAAAGCATTCAGCCTCTTTTCTCCACCAAATTTTCCTACTACACTATTTCTTCCTAATCGAATCTTATATTTCTAATTAAATAAATAAATAAGTTTTTTCCTCACCTACTCCATCTTCCCTTCGAATCACCCTGGATCCACCGGGGCTGGACCCTGGCACTAAAGAACTGATGATTTTGAACTGTGGTGTTGGAGAAGACCCTTGAGAGTCCCTTGGACTTCAAGGAGATCCAACCAGTAAATCCTAAAGGGAGTCAGTCTTGAATATTCACTGGAAGGATTGATGCTGAAGCTGAAACTCCAATACTTTGGCCACCTGATGTGAAGAACTGGCTCATTGGAGAAGACCCTGATGCTGGGATAGATTGAAGGTGGGAGGAGAAGGGGGCTCTGGAGGATGCGACAGCTGGATGGCATGTTGCAGGGAAGGCTAGCATGTTGCAGTCCACAGGCTTGCACAGAGTCAGGCACGACTGAGCGACTGAACTGAATTGAAGTGATACTCCTGGGTAAAAGTTTGGCATGGAAGTTGATCCATAAAATATTAGTCTGTGAAGAACTCTGTGACATGAAATGTATTACAATGAGAAAGTCGCCTAAGAGCTACATGCACTGGCTTCCACTCCAAACAGTGACCTGTGTAAAGCTTGTCTCTAGGCTCCAGCCATTTAGTCCTGGGGTATAGCTCCTCCCAACCATGGCTTTAACCAGACAGCATGAACATGGTGTTTGAATCTTTGCTGCCTACAAAGAGGGATGACACCTGAAGGATAAGACTTGCTTTAATACATATGCATGGACCAAGCTCTTAAAAGTGAGTTGATAGTTGTTCAGAGTATAGATTCTGAGTTCTCATCACATGGGAAAAAAAAAAATTATTGAAGAAAAGTTGATTTACAACATCCTGTTAGTTTCAGGTGTACAGCACAGAGATTTAGTTTTATATATGTATTAGTCACTCAGTCATGTCAACTCTTTACAACCCCATGGACTATAGTCTGCCAGGCTTCTTTGTCCATTGGATTCTACAGGTAAGAATACTGGAGTGGGTTGCCATTCCCTTCTCCAGGAGATCTCCCTGACTCAGGGATCTAACCTGGGTTTCATGCCTTGCCAGTGAATTCTTTACCATCTGAGCCACCAGGGAAGCCCCAATAGATATAGATATAGATAGCTTTTCATATTATTTTCCCTTATAGGATATTACAAAGTACTGAATATAGTTCCCTGTGCTATACAGTAGGACCTTGTTGGTTATTTATTTTATATATAGCAGCGTGTATTTATTTATTATAGGATCGTGTATCCTTATTGATCCCTCTTCTTCTCTTTCCCCTTGGTAACCACGTTTGCTTTCTATGTGTATAGGTCCATTTCTGTTTTGTAAATAAGTTCATTTGTATCTTTCTTTCAGATTCCGCCTAAATGTGATATCCTAGAATTTTTGCCTTTTGCGTCTATGTGAGCCAAGGGCATGGTTCTGGGTAGCCCTCAGCTCGTGTTCTGGGTTGCTGGTCAGTTCATGTTGGTCAGTTGTTGGTTCTCAGCTCCTCTTCTGGGATCAGTGGGGGTCTTCTGTGTCAAAGGTACAAATATATGACAGAGATGGTTTGGAAAGCTACATCAGCATTTGTATTTCAGGGTGTGGATGGACGATGGTACACTCCCTACAAAGTATTCAGCAAAGACATCTCTTCCTTTTCAACAGGGACACCAATGAGAAAACTCAGAAGACTGAGAAGGGTACTTTATGCAAAACTTAGAGTGTGAATTAAGCAAGTAGCCTATGCATTTTTCACATTCATAATTAATGCTAAATGCTATTCTTTCCTGCAGGTAATTAATTTTTTGGTGTTTAAAGTTAAGCATCAATACATGACCTCTGAACAGCAAGAAGATCATACCAGTAAATCCCAAAGGAAATCAACCTTGAGTATTCATTGCAAGGAGTCAGACATGACTTAGGGACTGAATAGCAACATTCATGGATTAACATTAGATGATTATCTCATTAATTTCAAGGAACTGAAAGGGAGGGGATGGGAGGGCATTTTGGAAGCAGGTGCTTTACAGAAAGAGCATCGTTTGCAGCTCCTGTGACTCATGAAGTCCAGCTGAGGATGAAACTTGAATTTGAGAAACAAACCATGACAGTCAGAGATCATTAAAAAGCAACCCTTGCACTTGACACTCTGTCCAGAGGACCTGAACGTGGTCCTGAGCCTCTTCATTACTAACTTGTTGGTTATTAACCTGAATGATGGTACTGGAGGGTCATTCTGGTCTGGGGCACCAGCATGTGACCAGAGGCCCTGCGTGGGTTGGGGCAGGGCCCAGAGACACTTGGCTACAACTGAACAAAGGGCCTTGTGGATGCTGGTGAGCCTCTTGCATTTCTGCAATGTTTTAAGTTGTTGCTGCTGCTGCTGCTAAGTCACTTCAGTCGTGTCCGACTCTGTGTGACCCCTTAGATGGCAGCCCACCAGGCTCCCCCATCCTGGGGATTATCCAGGCAAGAACACTGAAGTGGATTGCCATTTCCTTCTCCAATGCATGAAAGTGAAAAGTGAAAGTGAAGTCACTCAGTCATCATCTATGTTGTGATAAACTGTGTGGATATGTGTGTGTGGAGGGGAAAGTGAAGTTTCTAAAGAGCTTCTCTGTGATGACAACTTCCTAAAATAATCAGTTTCTTCCAGAAAGTGGGCCCTGATTTAATCATCAAATGACGGCTTCCTCGGTGGCTCGGATGGTAATGAATCTGCCGGCAACGCAGGAGACCCAGGTCTGGTCCCTGGGTTGGGAAGGTCACCTGAAGAAGGGAAAGGCCAGTATTTTTGGCAGGCTACAGTCCATGGGGTTTCAAAGAGCTGGACACGACCAAGCGACTAATGCACCCACAAATGCCTGAATCTAAAAACTACCGAAAGCTACATATTGCGCAATAGTACAGAGAGCTCATGTACAAACTGTGTAAACGAGCTCGCCTACCATTCTGATCTCTCTTGGAAGCAGCTCCTTCTGGATGTCACAGGGCTCGTGCTGGGCCCCCCTGTGCTGTTCAGAACCCTTGTGAGTGTCTGTCCCTGGAAATGCAGGGACAAGTTTTCAGTTTAGTTGCTCAGTCATGTTTGACCCTTTGTGACCCCGTGGACTACAGCATGCCAGGCCTCCCGGTCCATCACCAACTCCTGAAGTTTACTCAGACTCACGTCCATTGAGTCGGTGGTGCCATCCAACCATCTCATCCTCTGTCGTCCCCTTCTCCTCCTGCCTTCAATCTTTCCCAGCATCAGAGTCTTTTCCAAGGAGTCAGTTCTTCTCATCAGGTGGCCAAAGGACTGGAGTTTCACCTTCAGTCCTTCAGCATAAGTCCTTCCGATGAATATTCAGGACTGATTTCCTTTAGGATGGACTGGTTGTATCTCCTTGCAGTCCAAGGGACTCTCAAGAGTCTTCTCCAACACCACAGTTTAAAAGTGTCAATTCTTAGGTACTCAGCTTTCTTTATAGTCCAGCTCTCACATCCATACATGACCACTGTTCTGTCTAGCTTTGACTAGACAGAACTTTGTTAGAAAAGTAATGTCTCTGCTTTTTAATATGCTGTCTAGGTTGGTCATCACTTTAACAGGTCGCATAGGACCTGCTAATCTCCCAGGAAGTGGGCACCTCTTCCTCTGTGAAATCTACATCTTGGGATCATGAGGGGGCTGCCTGCCCCTAGCATCCTCTCTACTTCCCGGCCGTTCTGGAATCTCAGAGACCCTGAGATTTGGAGCAGCTGGTATTCAGTGAGCCATCTCCTTTTGGGGCCGGGTGACAGTCCCCCAACACTGGGCCAGAAGCAGCCTCTGGGTTCCGAGCTCCTCACGCTGCACTTGCCCTGTGTGCGCTTCCCCCCATGGGTCACTGGGGTGGTCTGCCTGTTGGCCCACTTCAGTTGCCTGTGTTCATCTGTTCAGTACTCCTGGGTCTCTGCAGAAAGAAACAATTTTAGTAAGCCTGGTATTTTCTTTGCAATCTATTTGATGCAAAATGTTTCTTGGACTCCAAAATCGCTGCAGATGGTGACTGCAGCCATGAAATTAAAAGACGCTTGCTCCTTGGAAGAAAAGTACGCATGTGCTGTGCACCCCTCTACACCCAGAGTCCTGGTGTGATGAGCCGGTTAGCCTGGAAGCCACAGCAGTGCAGAGAGAGGAAACCACAGATCTCAAAGACACGGCATGGTAATATTCCCCAGGCACTTAAAAAGCACACCATTTTTTCTTTTCTGTTGACATCCACAAATAACTTTATCTATAACTTAAGGTCAGAAAAACATGATATAGTCAGACACACTGGATATGAAAGTGGCGAGGAAAGACAGTATACAAAGAGTATCCACATACGATTTACACTATTAATAAATACTTGTGTATTTAGTCGTATCTGACTCTTTGTGACCCCATGGACTGTAGCCCACCAGGCTCCCCTGTCCATGGGATTTCCCAGGCAAGGATACTGGAGTGGGATGCCATCTCCTCCTCCAGGGGATCTTCCTGGCCTGGGGGCTGAACCTGAGTCTTCTGCTTCTCCTGCATTGGCAAGGGGAGTCTTTACCACTGAGCCACCTGGGAAGCCCAGTAAAGATTAATCTATTTGAAGGACTTAAATAAGGAAGTCTTTCAAAGAGATTAATTATTGTTTCAGTGACTTGCCAATTAAAAAGAATCCAAGTGACTTTCATATGCTCAGGCCCAATAGAAAATCTTCAGACCTTCCTGTTGAATATGTGACAATAAAATACAAGAACTGTATTTGTTAATAAAATGAGTTTTCTTTTAGGCAAGGAAAAGCAATGATTATCATACTCAAGGGTAGATCCTTTCTCTTTAGAAACTGCTCAAGGCCTATATTTTTCAGAAAGGAAGAAGGCAAGAAGGAGCTGAGGAAAGCACAGTACTTTGTACTGGTTGACAGAAGATCAAAAAGAAAATATCTGTTTTCAACAGATTCTTTAAAATGAAGTGAGTCCTGGCTCCAACAATGTCTTTAAAAGAGAGCCACAAAAACACAGCATTGCTGGTTTACATTCCCTAGTCGCTGCTACCCTCCCCGCACTTTTGGGGGAGCATCTTGGCCTGACCCGAGCGAGATGTTTCTAGAGGTGTTGTGACAACCACTGGCTGGTGATTTGTTTTGCCAACCTGTCAGAGCAAGCCAATCGCTTGCTAATTTTAAGGCAAGGTCTTTGTTTGAAAGCATCTCATGTGTTTTGCTGTACACGTCTGTGTCTGGGACTCCCCTGCCAACACGTGACCTTTCGCTCATTTCAATAAATCAGCCACATGTGTATCAAGAGGAAAGCATGCCTGGAGCTTTGGGACTGGGGGTGGGGGGACCCCTAACGGGCAGAGTCAGAGAGTGCTCAGGGAGCTCCCCAGTGCTCCCAGGGGTGTCAGCGGCTGCAGGCTTGAAAGAAGATGTCTCTAGTTTATACTAAGAAGGCAAGGCATCGGTTTGATGAAAAGGTGTGACGTTTCCTACAGGTGAGCTTCACTGATCAAGGGATAAAGAGAACTTTTGTTGCCACTTTGGCAAGACTCAGGTTTAACCCGAGCTTTTGATGTGAGCACTGAAGTCTTCCAGAGGCTTGGGGGAGGGGTGCATGTTCTCCAAGGCTGAGCTGGTCCTTATTAGGGTCATGAGTGGTCCCAAAGTGACACCATATGTTGACCTGATGCCAGAGAGAGGAACAGCACAGGGCCCCCCTGAGTCACAGGGCACCTGGGCATCTCTTCTCCTCTGAACCTCTGAATCAGCCCAAAGATAAATCTAGGCTTCATGCAACAGAAATTCACTCAATCTAGGAGGACTTCCTGAAGGAGATGTGCAACCACTGTTATTAAAGGAATAGTCAGACTGTGGATGCTTTTAGTGACTTTACCAGGAAAAGTCCTCTTCTACCTTCCCCGAGGGATCTGGCTCAAAGAAGCTTTGCAGAATCCCAGGAACTCGTGTCTGCTTCATGGGCCAGCTCAGGATACCCCATCTTGTAGGATGAAGTCTTACAGAGCCTTCTTAGAAAAGTCTTGAATGTTCAGCCATGTCTAAATCTTTGTGACCCTGCGGACTGTAGCCCACCAGGCTCCTCTGTCCATGGGGTTTCCCAGGCAAGAACACTGGAGTGGGCTGCCATTTCCTCCTCCAGGGGGTCTTCCTGACCAAGGATTGAACTTGTGTCTCCTGCATTGGCAGGCAGATTCTTTACCACTGTGGCACCAAGTCCTGTTAGCTCCAAAGGGGCCATGGCATTGCCCCAGGAGTGGTCTTTCTTATCAGGGACGACCAAAGGAGTAAGAGCTTAGGGCTGGGGTAGAGAAGTCGGCAGACAAAGCTCTCATCTTCCATTTATCTGGGACATTCGTGACTCCCTCATTCCACTCCTAAGGCACCCTGGTTTCATCCCCAGTCCCAGACTCCAGCCAAACCGGACCCTATTCTGATGAAGGTGAGGGGTTGGTTAATTTCATACACAATTGACTGGATTTGGAAAAAAAAAAAAAAAATAGAAGACAAGCATGGTTTCCAAAGACCTAATCCCTGGTAGAATGATCAAGCCTACATTTACCTCCTCCAAATTCAGCTCAGGGTGATCTGTCTCACATGGAGAGTTTCCACTGTGTCTGTCACCTCTTGGATTCATGTTTTCACACATTAGGCAAGGGAAGTTACCAGATTCGTAGAGTTTTGTTCAGGAGGACAAATTGTTCCATGGTGTTTTTAGGAAGGATGAAGCCACACAAAAGACCAGTGCTTTAAGGAGCTACAGCCAGAGAAACGGTTCTTGTTTTCTCTTGTTGTTTCAGGACAGTGGGGGCGGTCAGGTGGTCACATGGGCACCATTCTCTGCGGAACTCACAGGAAACAGACAAATTAAGTGCTACCATACATCCCGGCATTTCCATGGTTTAAAATGCACCATTGACTAAAGACCCTATAGGGTTTCCTCCAAGGGCTCTAGATCATCAGCAGTATGTAAATGTTGTCTTTGTCAGTTTATTTTTCCAGGTGAAAACTCTTCCTGTCTGTGAAAGGAGGGTTTTGTGGCCCCCAACTCCCTGGTTTGCAATAAAATCAGAAGGCATCGGGTTTCTGTGGAAAACGCGGTGTCTGAATGTTACATTTGAAACCTAGTCATCAGAACAAGGGGATGATGAACACACACAAGTAAAGATACGTTTGTTCTGATTTAATTTTAAAAGGGAAGGGACATGGCAGATGTGGAGAGAATGTTCTTCTGTCGGTTAACTGGGATCAGCTCCTTAGTCGGAAGGTAAAAACAGATGGGGGGATCGAAGGTAGTTTGTTTCCTTCATAAATCATAGTTATGGCAACAGTTGTCCATCAGAGGCAAAAGGAGAAGGGGGCAGCAGAGGATGAGATGGTCGGATGGCATCACCGACTCAATGGACGCGATTCTGAGCAAACTCCAGGAGATAACGAAGGACAGGGAAGCCTGGCGTGCTGCAGTCCATCGGTTTGCAAAGAGTCAGATATGACTGAATGACTAACATGCAAATTCACACAGACACACAGACACACACACACACACACGTGTTCCCAAAATAGAGGGAAATGAAAACAGATAGCAATTATTTGCAGCATTCTTATTTAAAAAGAACTTTCTGGGCTAGACAATGAGTTTGATGAACAGCTTCATTTCTACTTGTGCTGTTTTTGTGCAGAAAGACTCAAAAGTGCCCTGTTGGAAGGTTGGCCGTGTAGAATGTGTCGTAATAGAGATGGCATACTATAGTATGTTGACATCATAATCAATGTATATTTATAACATTATAACCATGTACTACAGACCACGCCTGAGTAACACATATACCAGCTTAGTTTGTCTTGCACCTCATAGTCGCCTGTGAGACTGCTGTCAGCAGGTTCCAGAGTCTGTGCTGTTGGCACACACACGAACCACACCCATGCAACTACAGCACTGCTTCATGTGCCCGTCGTGCCAGCACGGGGAGAGGTGATGCCCGAAGAGCCAGTCACTGTCACTTTCCTGTCTCTTCCCTGGTGAATGTCTTCTGATGGAAACTGAGGTGTAACACACAGATCTTCAAACTTGATGGCCACTCCCATGTACTCATCCCCAAGCGTCTGCCACAGACCTCTTTCCCTGGTCTTCCAACCGCTCTGCTTCTTCTCAGTGATGACCAGTTGGCCAGACCAGTGGCCGCTGCCCGTGCATTTACATATATTCTCTCAGGCACCTTCTGTTTCCACAGGTGGGAGATGGCAGAGTGCACCCCTGAAGCTTCTCCTATTGCAATAACTCTCCTTGCTATTCTTTTTGAAAACCACACTTGAATGAGTATGGAGGGTGACACTTGTTTATTTTTAACTAGGATTCACGAACTTGGAGCTTCCCTCATAGCTCAGTTGGTAAAGAATCTGCCTGCGGTGCAGGAGACTCTGGTTCAATTCTTGCGTCCAGAACATCTGCTGGAGGTGGGACAGGCTACCCACTCCTGTATTCTTGGGCTTCCCTTGTGGCTCAGCTGGTAAAACATATGCCTGCAATGAGGGGGACCTGGGTTTGATCCCTGGGCTGCGAAGATCCCCTGGAGAAGGGAAGAGCTACTCACTCTAGTATTCCAGCCTGGAGAATTCCATGGACTGTATAGTTCTTAGGGTTGCAAAGAGTCGGACACTACTGAGTAGCTTTCACATGAACTTATCCATAAATTAAGTGCAGAGTTTCCCGAGAAAAAACTCAACCAGCATCCTAGAGGGTACCCCGACAATCGGACTCGACCCCTTCACCGACCATGTTTACACGACTCCCAGTGGCACCAGACCCCTGGACGCGTACGGGAAACAGGACGTGTGTAACAGGGTCCGAGTGGCGCAGGTAGTAACCTATCGAAAACGACCCAGACGGACTGGGCTCAGGAACTACCCGGACTATCATGAGTCAAGTACTACCTTTTAAGATCCACGTGCCAGTGAACGACCGTGTCCGGTCCCTAGGTAGCGACGGTCCCGGGTCGGGTCGAGTCAAGTCAAGACAGGGAGTCAGTACAGGTTGAGAAACACTGGGGTACCTGACGTCGTGCGGTCCGGAGGGACAGGTAGTGGTTGAGGACCTCGAACGAGTTTGAGAACAGGTAACTCATCCACTACGGTAGGTTGGAAGAGTAGGAGACAGTGAGGGAAGAGGAAGACGGAAGTTAGAAAGGTTGTAGTCCCAGAAAAGTTTACTCAGTCAAGAAACGTAGGTCCGGTTTCCTGACCTCAAAGTCGAAGTTGTAGTCAGGAAGGTTACTTGCAAGTCCTGACTAAAGGAAATCCTACCTGACCAACCTAGAGATTGCAGTCCAAGGAACTCTCAAGGGTCTTCTCCAACACCACAGTTCAAAAGCATCACTTCTCCAGTGCTCAGCTTTCTTTATAGGATCCAGTAGCCTATCAATTGTGTTTAAAAAAAAAAAAGCATATATTTTCTGCTGCAAACGTCATGGCCTGCCTTCAGATCCCAGGGTCCCCCTGCATTGCTATTTTTAGACTCCAGCATGTTGCATTCTTTACAAAACCTGTTTTCCCACCACGCACACCTCCAACAACAGTCTGACAGGTCATGTGATGTACGTGGGCGGATTCCTTTCACTACACTCAGTGTCTGCTGCTGCGCCCCCATCCCATGGGTCGGTGTGTGGACTGAATGTTGGTGTCTCCCCTGCACCTCGGTACTGAAGCCTTAGCCCCCTGTGATGGTATCTGGATGGGGGTCTTGGGAGGTAATTAGATTTAGTGAAGTTACAGTGATGGAGGCCATGATGGGACTAGTGTCCTTCTATGAAAAGGAAGACACTGGAGCCTGTATCTGTCTCTCTCTTGAACCCACTGAGGAAAGACCACTGAGGACACAGTGAGAAGGTAGGCAATTGCCAACCTGTAAGAGAACCTTACAGGGAACAAACTTAGCCAGCACCTCCGTGCAGACTTCCAGCCTCCAGACCTGGGAGAAACAACTATCTGTTCTTCAAGCCACTGAGCCTGTAGTATTTTGTAACAGTCACCTGAGTTGACTTAAGAAAGTCAGAGTCTCAGACTTTTCCAACAGCAAGGCAGAACAAGTGTGGCTGGATGCTGAAACTTTTAGGAAACGTAGACAAACTATTAGGTCCAGGACAGGACCTGGGCTTTAGGATATTCTGTCCATCTCCTCCAACAGATAACAGATGATTTTTAAGCAGTCTAAGAGCCTGTCGTGGACTCTCTCTCATTTGTCCCTTGTCTTCCAGGAGACCGTCTGTGACACTCAGCTGCTGTGCTCCTCTTCCACGAGCTTGTATCTATATTTATATCACATGCCTCCCACATCTGGTCTGCATGGACAAGTTTGTTCCCGTCCACTGGGACACCCCTTTCAAAAAGCCACTTCTGCGTCATGGTCACCGTTAAGCTCTGCCGTGAGTGAAGGTCTTGTGTTGTTGGCATAGAAATACACCATAAGGGCAAATCTTTAGTAATAATCCTGTTTTCTCCATTTTGTACACTCACTGTTTTCTTTTTTTTCCTTATGAAATCAAATGCTCAGTACCTTTGTACCTTAATCATTCACCAAGATGCATTAATGTATGAGTAATTTAAGTGGAAGGCTTACTTTTTAAATATTACTGAAATTTTCTCTTTGAGTATTGAACATACTTTAGTGAAAGTGAAAGTGAAGTTGCTCAGTCGTGTCTGACTCTTTGCAGCCCCATGGACTGTGGCCTACTAGGCTCCTCCATCATGGGATTTTCCAGGCAAGAATACTGGAGCAGGCTGCCATTTCCTTCTCCAGGGGATCTTCCCAACCCAGGGATTGAACCTGGGTCTCTCGCATTGTAGGCAGACCCTTTACTGTCTGAGCCACCAGGAAAATCTCCTCATAATACCCAATACCCAAGAAGTCAGCATTTGTCTCAAGTCTCTCAAATTCAATCTACAGTAGAGATTATCTCTCAATTTACCTGATGAAGTGCTTGTCTCACCAGCTTCTGGATTCTAGGAGTGAGCAAATCTGCTCTCAACATTTGAGACTCTTACTTGAGAAATGAATTACTCATTAGTGGATGTCTGTCATCTGGTAAACCACACAAATCTGGAGATCCAGGAAAGGGTTTTCAGTTATTTTAAAGGAGAGGGTGGCTCCATGCCTTTTGAAAGGAATAATTACCTTCAAAGATAAAATAGCTTCTTGCTCAGTAATAAACAGCACTCATCCTTTTTGCCTGTGGGGAGATATTCATGGAAATTTGGAGATGCCAAAACTAATCTCAGACAGAGCAACTGGGGACTTCCCAGAGTAGGCTGGGAAGTGGCTGAAGGCTACACTGTTCAGTTATTGCATCAACAGTATCCTCCTGGAAGCTGGTACTTAATTCCACCCATTGTGTTTCTTAGGAATATCAGTCCTCCTTAGATGAATCCCAGCAAATGTTGTCCCTCTCAGTTCAAATCCCATGTCTCTTAAGCAGACAAGAAAGGACTGGGTAAATCATCTGATTAAAATCATGTTAATATTTTTAAGGATTGAATCCATAAAGTCTAGATTGAGTGAATGTATGTATATAAGGACACACGGATGCACTCTCCCACTTAATAAATGTCACCTTAATAAAAGTCAGCTTAATAAATGTCACCTGACAAAGAAGGCAGGAAGTTTAGAATTTGTTGTTAAGTCGCTAAGTCAAGTCTGACTCTTTGCGACCCTGTGGACTGCAGCACACCAGGCTCTCCTGCCCTTCAGTATCTCCTGGAAATTCCTCAGTTTCATGTGCATTGAGTTGGTGATACTATCTATCTCATTCTCTGCCATCCCCATCTCCTCCTGCGCTCAGTCTTTCCCAGCATCAGGGTCTCTTCCAATGAGTCAGCTCTTCACATCAGGTGGCTAAAGGACTGGAGCTTCAGCTTCAGCATCAGCCCTTCCAATGAATATTCAAGGTTGATTTCTTTCAGGATGGACTGGTTTGATCTCCTTGCAATCCATGGGACTCTCAAGAGCCTTCTCCAGCACCACAGTATCTAAAGGTGATTGTCTTCTAAACTACTTTAGAGTCAGGAGACATTGATAATGTGCCTGAGTTCACTACCGCAGTCGTGGTTAATCCTCTGATGGTATTTGCATTATTGCCGCTTCCAGCACTCTACCGTCACAGTGAAAGTTTCAAGTGTGAGAAGACGAAATCAGGAGGAATTTTCTCTTTTTCTCCAGGATTGTGTATCACTACAAGGAAAACAAGGATGTTCTTGGTGTGAGCCCACATCCCACATAATCCCGAGTGTTTCACCCATATAGGACCTCGGCTTGTATGTTTCGTGTGCACCCCTGTTATGCAAAAGTAAGAAGAGCGTGCAAAGACGTTTGTAGTTTGCCCCAAGCCTCAAAGCCTGGTCTGGTGGAGGAAGGGTCCACGTAGGGACGTGTAAGCATGACACTGCATGTTCTCCATGCTCCTGAGGATGCCGTCTGGAGGGGAGAGGCCAGGGAACACTGAACACGCATGAAACGGGGCAGCTGCTCTCTCCGACTCCCGTGTCTCTGGAGCGCGGTCAGCCAGGCTCTGGGTTCCGTGACCGCCCTCCCGTGCTGCTGGCCGTGGCCTGAGCGCCTTCTGTGGAAGGACAGC
Organism: Cephalophus harveyi; assembly: GCA_006410635.1. Lineage (NCBI taxonomy): Eukaryota > Metazoa > Chordata > Mammalia > Artiodactyla > Bovidae > Cephalophus > Cephalophus harveyi. The sequence goes on along the minus strand of SJYT01074550.1, from coordinate 44,379 downwards.
AAGCTGACGTGTGCAGACACGCCCCGGACACGAGGAGGCAGACAGAGGCTGCCACCGAGGCTGCAGGCAGGAGGGGTAGCAGAGCAGACAGCCTCGCTGGGAGGAGACCCACGCCCTTCTTGTCTGCTTACAGAGGTGGAAGTTTCCAGAACTTGTTACGAGTGCTGTTTGCTGGCTCTCTTCTCACTCGCATCCATCACAGGCGTGTCCCTGATCCCGTAACGCATCAGAGGCACTGGTGCCGGAAGGAGCAGGTGCAGATTCTGGGGAGGAACCACCCAGGGCGCTGGGTGACTGTTGACCGCGGCAGGTCAGAGGCCATAGCTGCTTCCAGCAGTCCTGCGGGGGCCTTCGGGAAAGGAAAGGGTGGCTTTTGAAGGCACTTTACGCTTTTTACCTGCTAACCACCCAGAATGTCTTAATATAGCCCTGCTTGTCTTCTTGGAGGCCATGGAGGGCCTGGCCCTTCTCTGGGCTCAGTGTGAGTCCAGGACTCTTCCAGCAACTTCTAACTGCGGCACGGCCCACTCTTGCAGACACTCCTGACACGCTCCGTCTCCTGACTGAACCCTGGTGCCTTTGCTGTTTGTTTCTGCCTGAAACAGCTTCCTCTTGGGTTGAAAACCACAACTCGGCTTTTTTCTCAAGAAGCGTTCATGCTAACGGTGGGAGGCTATAATCAAGAGTTGGGCTCCAAAGAGAAACATCCTTTTCCTATCACAATGGAGACATGCCAGACTTTGGGGAGAGGGAGGGTTTGGGGTTAGGCATTGGGTTATTCTGTGAACATTTGAGAGAGACCCTAGCTAGGTGGGCTCCAAGAGCTGATAATTACACTAGTGAGCCAATGGAGGGTATTCTCAAGGCAAAGGCCACACACACACACACACACAGATACCCACACTACATTAACACAACTGGAATTATAAGAAAAAATAGCTAGCTTTGTGTCTAAATAAATATCATAATCAGAATATATCTGCTTATTATTTTCTGATGAGGAAACTATTTGATGTTCTAATATTATCATCACTTTGTCAAGTCCCTTTCTTTAACCTATTATTACCAAAATTTGATAACATTTGCTAATCAGTGTAGCATTTCCAGAGGAATCATTTAAACAATTTTAAAGCATTAATGAAAATGTCTGTGGCATCAGTGAACAGTGATGGTTGATGGCACATTTCAGAGTACAGTTCATTTCAGGACTACTCATTTTATGTTTAAGTATGGGACACAAAATAATTTTACTTTTAAATACATTTTCTCCCACTTGTTTTCTTTTGTGCCTGTCTTTTTCTTCTTTTTTTCCCCCAACCTTTTCAAAGTGGCCAATTTGGCCTCACAATAGAAATCAAATGCATCTTTGAACATCTAAATTTACTTTAAACTGACTCTGTAGAAGGAAGGTCTCTATAACCCTTATAGAAGCAATATTCCTTCTTTTTTTTTTTTTTTTTTCCCGGCTCCTTAAAAGTGCTTATCAAGATGAATGAGAACAGTGGTGTGTAATTTCAAAGATGAAATTGCTTTTCTCTCCACCTTTCCCTGAGCATTTCAAGGTCACAGGTAAGGGAGGAAGCCTATAGCCCAGCCTTCTCCTGGGTCCCTTTCTGGGCACATTTATGCTCCCAGGAGGAACGCCCTGTGTTATTTCTCCTCTGGAGAGTGGGTGTGAAGTTCTGGCTCATGCACACATTGCTGGATAGAGCTGAAGTGTTAGGGCCAGTGAGTGACATCCCCGTCTGCTCTGTGTCCCCAATGCTGTCTCCTGGTTCAACTGCTCAACCCCCTGAGTCATGAAACGCGTGTCCTCTGAAAGGTCAGGGAGGGAGGTCCAGGGTCACGTGACACGGCCCAGGGCCAGGAGCCCTGAGAGGAAATCACCTTCAGGGTGCAGGGTGGCAGATGGGGGCACAGAATCACACCAAACTGTGCGCTCTTTGGTTTAATCATTGACAAAGTGTCAGAACATCCTGTCCTGCCTTTTCCACCCAATCCTCTGAGGCGTGCCGCTATTTCAGGCATTAATGCGAGGACCATCTAGTCAGGCCCAAATATTCTTCAGCTTCCATTATGATTAGTTAGTATCAGTCACATAAACCCTTTATGGAAGATTGGGCTTCCCTGGTGGCTCAGCTGGAAAAGAATCTGCCTATAATGCCCAAAAGCTGGGTTCGATCACAGGGTCGAGACGGTCCCCTGGAGAAGGGAGTGGCAGCCCACTCCAGTATTCTTGCCTGGAGACTCCCATGAACAGAGGAGCCTGGTGGGCTACAGTCCATGAGGTCACAGTGAGATGGACAGGACTGAGCAACTAAGCAGGAGTCACGCGGTCCTGTCCGGCTCATTGTGAACCATGGACTGTAGGCCACCAGGCTCCTCTAGCCATGGAATTCTCCAGACAAGAATACTGGAGTGGGTTGCCACTCCCTTCTCCATCTACCTGCAAGACAGGAGTCCTGGACTCAGTCCCTGGGTCAGGAAGATCCCTTGGAGACGGAAATGACAACCTACTTCAGTATTGCTGCCTGGAGAGTTCCATGGACAGAGGAGCCTGGTGAGTACAGTCCATGTGGGTGCAAAGAGTTGGACATGACTAAGCAACTAACACTTCCATACTTTACAGTTGATTTACAGTGTTGTCTTATAATAATTTCTACAGCAAAGTGTCATAATTTGTACAACAGTGACTCAACTATATACATATATATATATTCCATCCTGTATATATATATATATTATATATATATTCCATTCTATATATATATATATTCCATCCTGTATATAATGGGCTGTATCCACTAACCCCAAACTCCCAATCCTTGCCTTCCCCGCTCCCTCCCCCTTGGCAATCTGCTCAGGATCTTTTGTCTCTGAACCTATACTTCTCAAGTGTTTCATGGACCTGTGCTCTGCTTTCTAGAATCCATGACTTTTTTCCTCCAAATTTGAAAAATTATATTCAAAAGATTAAAAGAAAGAAATGCTAAGCAGAAGGACATTTCACTCAATATATATATTCCATCCTGTATATATATATATTATATATATATTCCATTCTATATATATATATATTCCATCCTGTATATAATGGGCTGTATCCACTAATCCCAAACTCCCAATCCTTGCCTTCCCCGCTCCCTCCCCCTTGGCAATCTGCTCAGGATCTTTTGTCTCTGAACCTATATTTCTCAAGTGTTTCATGGACCTGTGCTCTGCTTTCTAGAATCCATGACTTTTTTCCTCCAAATTTGAAAACTTATATTCAAAAGATTAAAAGAAAGAAATGCTAAGCAGAAGGACATTTCACTGTCCCCAAAAAGCACAGAATCACACACTCAACAGAGGTTATTTGGGGCCACATACAGGCCTCCAAGTGTCCTGAGCCAAACCAGCGGAAGCATGTGTTACAAAAACATGTGATCCTCATGGACTTCTGGTGACAAAACCGAGCTACTGCATGGAAATATTATTTTCTTTCTTTCTTCCTTTGTGTCTTTTAAAGGGAGGTGTGTTCTTCCTCTCTGTGAAATTCCTACTTGCCTGCTCATCATGAAGTTCAGTTTGGCAGTGTCTGCGATTAACCTTGGTGCGTGTCACACACGGTCGCTTATACACACTGACACCGGCAAGGGGGATGCTGCATCTACGTCTCCTTTTATTTGCTTCATTTTCATTTGCACTCTAGCTGATTGTGGCTGATCCGTAATGTTGTGTTAGCTTGGAATGTATAGCAGTGTGATTCCGTGTGCATGTGTTGTTTGCTGTTGTGCGTTTTTGCAAGATGCTGCGTCCTGCACAGTGAGGGCCTGCTGTATATGGTGGTGTGCATACCTTCACCTCTGGCTTCGCCTGGGGGCTCACTGGCAAGGAATCCACCTGCGAGGCAGGAGCCGCAGGAGATCAGGGTTCAATCCCTGGGTCGGGAAGATTCCCTGGAGGAGGACGTGGCACCCCACTCCAGTGTTCTTACCTGGAAAACCCCATGGACAGAGGACCCTGGCAGGCTGCAGTCCATAGGATTGCAAAGAGTTCGACAAGGACATGACTGAAGCAATTTAGAATACATGCATGCATATGTTAATCCCAACATCCTAATTTACCCCTTCCCCCATGTTCATTTGCATGTTTATTTTTTCTTTTGCTAATTGCTTCCTGATCTTTTGTCCTTACTACCTATTGCTGGTCTTGATGTTGAACTACTTTAGAACCTAGACAGTGAACATGTGTTTTTTGCTGTTTGGTGCCTCTTTGCATTTATCTGCTTGTCTCTTAACTTTGCCCTACCTATTTTTTCCATACTTAAATATTATGTCTTTCTCCATATATTTTTTATTTTTGGAGGAGGGGATAATTCCAGGTCTTTTCTACGTTATCCACCACTGCTGTATTGTTAAATTATTTCAACAATATTGACTGAACTATAATGTGTACCTGAAAGATAATTTTTGTTCCTGCTTTTTCAAGAGTATAAGATACAATTTTTTTGTGTTTTCATTTGAAATTCTTTTTCCACATAAGGAATGAGAAAGTTTCTATATTTTTTTCTTTTTAGATACTTGTCAGTTGAAGGGACAACATTTATTGAAAGTTCAAAGTTTCCCCAGAGTTGAAAGGCCATCTCTGTCAAATATGAGATTTGCGTGCAAAACTGGATCTATGTTTAGCTTCTTATTCTGTTCCTCTAATCCTGCCATCAATTGCTGTGCCCAAACCGTACCATAGCACTCTAATTACTTAGCTTTAAAATACATTGTATTATCTAGTGAGTCATGTGATACTCTTTGTACTTCTTTTCATAATTCTCAACCTTATTTGTCTCTTTCCTTTTCTGGGTAAGATTTAGAGTAACTTCTGTTGTGTTCTTAAAATGGCATGGGAAATCTCTGTTAAGATGTCATTAAATGAAACTGGGAAGGCTTGGTATCTTTATGAAATGTAACTTTCCCATCTGATATGCTTGCAGTTTTTCAATATATACATCATATGTTTGTACACATAACACAACTTTTAAATTCTATTTTAGCAAGAGATTGTGAAATGAACATGATATACAAATGCTGAATTTTCAACTGATAGAAATATAAGACCTGAGTGTTCAGGCATTCTGCTCAGGCAAGAGCCTCCATGTACCCACCCCAGAACATTAAGTTGTAACACTGAGTAAAGGGCTCAGAGATTCCCTTCTTTTATCTTAGAAATATTCCATTTTAATCCACCATTTGTGAATTAATGGAATGAATTGCCACATGTTCTGATCTTGAAGGTTTGAAGTTCTGAAAAGTTCTTGGGGAGAATGAAGTTTAAGCTTCCTATTGCCTGCTGGTCGTGGAGGTGTTTCTTTTCATTTGGTGGAAAACAGTCTTTCACACTTCAAGGGCTGGCCTTACCCTCTGACATCCCTGGATCTTCTGTCTCTTGGCTTCACCACTGAGCAGGTTATATCATTGCTCAGTCTTCACATCTATAGTGAAAATTCCCTAATATTTTTAACATGGACTCTGTACAGGCTTATCGCTCTGATTCTTCTGTGAAACAATAGCTTGATGACCCAGGTACTGCCATTGTTCACCGTCTACAAAGGAGGACTTGAGGCAGTTCAATGATTGTGAGCCCTCAATCAATGCAATGGAGCCTGGAAGCATGCCCAACCTGCATGACATACCATGCGGGTCTCACATGACCTCTCACCATGCACTTTATGTTATTTCTCTTTCTGTCCACCGACAGGAGAGGTCAATAAACGCGGGCACCCTTCGTTGAAGGTGGGAAGATTGCTGATTTCAGTTAGGGTCACCAGTCGAACTTCATCCAAGAGAGAAATGAGCTGCTTTTGCCGCGCCCAGGCATCCTATATTGGGACTGATCCCATCAGTTAGTATTCGTTCAGTTGGTAAGCAGAGGCTGATTCTTTGCGACCCCATGAGCTGCAGCCCGCCAGGCCTCCCTGTCCTTCACTATCTCCCAGAGCTTGCTCAAACTCATGTCCATCGAGTCAGTGATGCCATGCAACCATCTCATCATCTGTGGCCCCCTCCTCCTCCCACTTTCAGTCTTTCCCAGCATCAGGGTCTTTTCCAGTGAGTCAGTACTTCGCATCTTACAGCCAAAGTATTGGAGCTTCAGCTTCAGCAGTCGATCTTCCAATGAATATTCAGGGTTGATTTCCTTTAGAATTGACTGGTTTGATCACTTTGCTGTCCAAAGGACTTTCAAGAGCCTTCTCCAGCACCACAATTTGAAAGCATCGGTTACTGGGCACTCAGCCTTCTTTATGGTCCAACTTTCAGCTAGTATTAGTAATGCATTTAATGAATCACATTACATAAAGCATATAATGAATCATACTTGTTGTATTTTAAAATAAATTTCAAATAATTGTGTAACTGTAGCTGGGATGACAATAAAGTTAGGGAATGAAGAGAAAGTCAAGGATGAGTTTGATTTGCAGTGTTCAGGAGGTGAAGTCCTGTTCTCTAGTTCAGAGAACAAGTTTGACTCTAAGTAACAGGCAGAGAAAAGGAAAAGGAACTGAATAGATGACCAAGGAGAAATACAAGTGCCACTAATAACCATGGTGGTGTTCTTTCTGCATCCAGATGGAGTAATTTATCCACAGTGATGGAGCCAGTTAGGGGTCTATTTGCAGTTCTGTGTGTAGACATGGAAATGGATAGGGGGTGTGCACGTGAGCCTGAACCTGGATGTGGATGTAGATGTAGGATCAGACAGAGGCAGAGGCACAGGTGATGTCAATGCAAGTCAGGGTCAGAGGAGGGTACAGCTGCGGATGCAGCTGGTGGCGCAGTGGTAAAGAATTTGCCTGTCAGTGCAGAAGACATGAGAGAAACAGGTTCAGTCCCTGGGTTGAGACGATCCCCTGGAGGAGGACATGGCAACCCACTCCAGTGTTCTTGCCTGGAGAATCCCGTGGACAGAGGAGCCTTCAGGGCTACCGTCCACGGGGTTGCTCGCAAACAGTCGGACATGACGGAGCACATATGCGCGCACACACACACACAGATATAGATACATAGACACAGACTTAGCTAGAGACGGCGAAGGTCTTTACCCCTCATTTACTCCTCAGCCTCTACCTGTTTGCGGCATTGTTTCATGAAGAACTCTTCCTGAATAATCGGGTCCCCTCTTGCCACCACCTAGCCCGACTGGCGTTCGGTGCGGTCAGACTTCCCTTCTTCTCTGTGACTCGACAGGAGGCATTTAGTTTGGGCACCTGTGGTCCCTCCCCGAAGCGCCTGCAGCTCTGATTCTTGCTGTCCTGCCAGTGTCTGCGCCCCTCAGACCCTGCCCTGGGTCCCTCCTGCTTCCCGCTCACTCGCCGTTTCAGAGGATCCTTGCCCACCTCTGCGACTTCAAGGCTGCTTCTTTGATGATACGAATGAAAGTCTCTCTGCATCCCGGGCCCCGCCAGCTGCCGCCAGCATTTGGGCGGCCGGCCCCCGGGATGCTGACCTGCTAGGTGACACATCCCGTGTCCAGGAGCAAAGCCATCATCTTCTCAAATCCCACCCCCGGGCCCTCTGGCCTTGTGCATTTTAAGGGCCCGACGCCAGGCCGTCGTCCCGGCAGGGCTGCGGGGCCGTCCTGAGCGCCCCCTCTCTGCCTCTGTCTCCTTCTCCCGACAGCTCCGCTGGCGCCCCTCCTGCCCGCCTCGGGCACGGCCCTCCTGCCCGCTGTCTCCGTCACCTGCGCGGTGTCGGCCACGTGGCTTCTCGCCCGGGCCGGGCTCCAGCGCCCTTCCTCCCCTTCCCTGGCCTCAGGGGCGCCTTCAGCCCCCGGGGGCAGTCACAGGCTCTGGCTCCCGGGCCTTGCTAGGCCCGCCCTGCCTCCTGCTCCGCTGTCCCCGCTCACGTCGCCTGCACGCCGCTGTGTGTCGGGAACTGTTCAGTTATGACCCCGTTCAATCTTGTTCCGACCCCATTCCATTCGCAGAGTAACACCGTGACTCGCTCCGCGGCGCCAGCCTCTTAGGCAGGGCGGGGACTCGGGGCTGTGCTCCTTTTCCTCTGTGTCCCAGATAACCAGCTCATGGTTCAAATTGTCCCCTGCTGGCAGCATCTTGTCGTCCCATTCACAGGCGACCCCTCCTCCGTGCCTGAGCGAAGATACCCTCTGCCCCACAGAAACCTCCCGGCTCCCCACGTGGGCACCGGGTGGGGTCTCCCCAGCCTGCAAGAGAACGTCCAAGGCACTCAGGTCAGCAGCCTACACAGGACTCCATGGGAAGAACTCGGAGGGTAGGGCCGTATCTGACCTTCCTCTGGATGTAACCTCCACCCTGGGGTGATAACCACACCTTAAAAGTGTATGAACACAACCATGTAAGAGTGGTCTCAGCCACCGTGGGAAGAACATAGCTTGCGCCATTTGCAAATGTATGCACATTTAGGCACTGTTTTTGTTCACTATTAGTCACTAAAGTGCATATGTTTAAGCAGAAGAATGTAGCTCAATGAGATTATGAAAGTGAATAATATATACACATATATATAGACACATATAAAACACCTCATTTATGAAGTTTTAATGATTATGAACCTAAACCATCCCAAAGAAAAAAAAAAGTAAGAAGACAAAGTCAATATCTGAGAAGCCTTTACACATCACTGAGGCGAGAAGAGAAGCGAAAGGCAAAGGAGAAAGGGCAAAATAAATGCAGAGTTCCAGAGAGTAGCCAGGAACGATAAGAAGACCTTCACTGCACAGTGTAAACAGCGGAAGACAATTGAATGGGAAAGATGAGAGATCTCTTCCAGAAATCTGGAGGTATCAGAGGAATACTTCATGTAAGGATGGGCCCGATAAAAGACGGAAATGGTAAGGATTTAACAGAAGCAGAAGAGATTAAGAAGAGGTGGCAAGAATACCCAGAAAAACTATACAGAAAAGCTCTAAATGACCTGGATCACCACCATGACGTAGTTACTCACCTAGAGCTATTTTTGTTTTATTTTGTTACATATTGTATTTTTTTATTTTAAATATTTTATTACAATTGACATTTGAATATGAATAAAAATTTGAATATGTACTAAAAAATTCAAAAAGCAACTTGGATTTTATTTTTTAACTAAATATTATATCAATCATTTCCCAATTTATTAAACGTTACTTGTAAACCTAATCTTATGGTTGTCTGTTACATAGTACATGAATACACATTTTATTTTCATTAGAAATTTCTATATAATTTTAGATGCACATCAAAATTCATAAGGGTTATTGCGTTATGACCAACCTAGATAGCATATTGAGAAGCAGAGACATTACTTTGCCAAGAAAGGACCGTCTAGTCAAGGTTATGGTTTTTCCAGTAGTTAATGGACAGGGAGGCCTAGCATGCTGCGATTCATGGGGTCGCAAAGAGTCGGACACGACTGAGCGACTGAACTGAACTGATTGCTGATATCATATTTAATTAAAACTTCCTTGGGTCTGATTTGTAAAATGGAAGCACAAGGTCAAATTGCTTAAACGTTTTGAGCTTCTTTTTCCAAGTATCCAGTTACTGTGACAAGTGAGTGTGCTGGTCGCGTGAGCAGAGTTGCAAAGGCCTCTTTCCACAGCTTAGATGAAAGCTACTTCACAAGGTGTTTTACAGTTTTGCTTTGGCAAAATTAGAAAGAATTCTACTATACCCCATCCCCCTAAGTCATGCTTATGTTTTTATTATTATTATTTTGTTTTGTTGGGTTTTGCTTGGTTGGTCTTAAGCAATTGTCTGTGGTATTTTGGGAAGAAGTTATAATCTAATAAATAAGCTTTGGTTTGCCTGGAAGGGAGAGTCAAGCTCTGCAACCTGTCCCTCTAGTCCCAGTTCCTCAATATAAAGGAAACATTTATTCATATAATTCTTAGAATACTCCAGTACATTGTATGGTTCTATATTTGTGATGACACCTACTTATGGCCAGCTACCAAACAAATTTGTACATTGTCCAAATTCAAGACTAATTATTCAAGAAATTTGTTTTTGATCTTGTGTCTCTTTTCTTAAAGAAGGCTGAGTGTTTTTATAACTAAAGCATCATAATATTACCCTGCCACCTAGGGGTATTGTCAAAGAAATTTATCCACACACAGTAAAAGGTGATACAGTGTGTTGCCCAAAACAGAAGAAATCTGTTACTACTATACATAATTTAATAACTAAGTTCTATACTAATTATAAAACATCCACTGTCATGATAATATATTTTATCTCTTGCAAAATAATCTGTGTTTTGATAAGCATATGAGGATGGGGGGATGGAAATTAGGAGAAAGCCCCCTTTTAGGACTATGAAATTTAAAAGTGAACACATTAAGAACAGAGCCTTACTGTGTGAAAGTGAAAGCGTTAGCGGCTCAGTCACGTCCAACTGCCAGCCCATGGACTGTAGCCCGCCAGGCTCCTCTGGCCATGGGATTCTCCAGGCAGCAATACTGGAGTAGGTAGCCATTCCCTTCTCCAGGGGATCTTCCGAACCCAGGCACTGCACTAGGGTGTTCTGCGTTGCAGGCAGATTCATTACCATCTGAGTCAGCAGGGAAGCCCATTACCTGTAGTTCAGTCAATGAGCATGCCTGACGCTTTTGACCTCACGGATTGTCGTTTTCCAGGCTCTTCTGTCCATAGGATTTCCCAAGCAAAATCATTGCGGTGGATTTCCATCTCCTTCTCCAGGGGACCTTCCTGACCCAGGGATCGAACCTGAGTCTCCTTCATGGCAGATGTATTCTTTACTGTCTGAGACACCAAGGAAGCTACCACGGAAGCCCCATTACTATGCAATGGGCCTGCAAATAACAGAGACGCTTTCCCAAGCTCTCAGAGCTCTTTATGTACGACTTCCAATTTATGACACTTAAACACTCAGAAGACAAATGTCTGCTTAGAGTGTGGTTAATTGTGCACTGCTTAGAGGTGAACAATAAATCTAGATCATAATATGGACATACAAGACCCAGGGATCGAACCTGAGTCTCCTTCATGGCAGATGTATTCTTTACTGTCTGAGACACCAAGGAAGCTACCACGGAAGCCCCATTACTATGCAATGGGCCTGCAAATAACAGAGACGCTTTCCCAAGCTCTCAGAGCTCTTTATGTACGACTTCCAATTTATGACACTTAAACACTCAGAAGACAAATGTCTGCTTAGAGTGTGGTTAATTGTGCACTGCTTAGAGGTGAACAATAAATCTAGATCATAATATGGACATACAGTACAACTGATCAAATTATTCACACCACTGAAATTAATGGAAACACACCATCCAAATCATTGAGTTCCTTTTTCTTTTCATTTAGGTGGAAAACATAAGAGAAGAAAATGACCTACAAAAACAAATCCAAAAAAATTAAGAAAATGGTAGTAGGAACATATCTATCAATAATTACCTTAAGTGTAAATGGATTAAATGCTCAAACCAAAAGACACAGACTGACTGAATGGAAACAAAAACGAACCCTGAATACATGCTGTCTCTAGGAGACCTCCTTCAGACCTGAGGACACACAGACTGGCAAATTACTGACTTCTTAGGGCTGCCTTTGCATGCTAAATCACTTTAGTTGTGCCCACCTCTTTGCGACCCTATGGACCATAGCCCACCAGCCTCCTCTGTCCATGGGATTCTCCTGGCAAGATTACTGGAGTGGGTTGCCACGCCCTCCTCCAGGGGAGCTTCCTGACCCAAGGATCAAACTTGCATCTCTTAAGGCTCTTGCCTTGGCGGGCAGTCTCTTTACCCCTACTGCCACGTGGGAAGCCTGTGACAGTCGTTAGCCTCTACCTAACAGCTTTTCTTTTTAATCCCCTAAAAATAAGGTTTCCCTGATGAAATTTACTGACATGTGAAATCTAAGCATTCAGCCCTAATAGTAATATCTGCATACTCTGTGGATATGGAACTCTTGCCCCGAGGGGTCTCAGAATTAAGACACATTTGGGGAGAGAATGAACACACACAAGGGACAGATATCAGAATTCTTAAAGAAGGCACACTTGGCTATTATTTAGAGCTAACAAAGCAAGCAAACCAAGTTCTGATTAGAAATGCATAACTTTTGAGTTACGACAACATCTCTGTCTGGAAACCCAGGCACGCTGAAGGAGGGACTCAAGCGGCCAAGTGGCGGGGAGGCCAACTGTGCCCGGTGTGCCAAGGAAAAGGCACACGCGGCGCAGGTCTCTGCTGAAGAAACTAGCAAGACCTAGGGACGCAGAGTCTGCGGCGTCTCGTTCCATCCTCATGCTCTTTCCTGCAGTTACTCAGCCCAACACATGTCGAGATGCTCTCTGGACTCAAAACCATGCCATGACTCCTAGTAAATAATATGAACAGAGGCTTCCCTGTAGCTCAAACGGTAAAGAATCTGCCTGCAGTGCAGGAGACCAGGGTTCGGTCCCTGGGTCAGGAAGATCCTCTGGAGAAGGGAACGGCAACCCACTCCAGTATTCTTGCCTGGAGAACCCCATGGACAGAGGAGCCTGACGGGCTACAGTCCACGGGGTTGCAAAAAGTCAGACATGACTGAGCGACTAACACACACACCAGTGTGAACAGAGAGAGCCTCCCATCCTCACACTGGGGAATCGCCCACACCTGCTTTCTTCTCTTTCCTCTCTCCCGGACAGGGAGAGGGAAGGGGAAGGTGTAACTGGTGCGGGTTTTGCTTAGCTGGGGGCTTCTCTTCCTCCTGACAGGCCTTTGTTCCTGTACCGAGCAAGCCCTAATTACACCCTCTCCACATCGGGGCCTGTGTCTGAGGCAGCTATGCAAATGCCACGTGCCTTCTCATTATGACCTGTCTCTTTGCAAGCGCATCACTTTCAAGAAAAGTGGAGGGTCCTCCTTCTGAGCGAAAAACACACTTTCTTTATCTCCATGTTAGCCTTACCAGTTTCGCTCCAAATCTTAAACACCTAGAGGACTGAGAAAAATGCTACGTTTGATGGCCAGAAGCGCTACCATTTGAATTTGGAAATTCACCACAACGTGATCCAGTCGCTCACCTAGCCCCTCGGGTTGATGGCAGTTTTGAGCACGGGTCCTGGGAGGGTGCCTGGGAACTCTGCTCCCCCTGACACCCCACCACCACCCTGGGCCAGTATCATGCCATCACGGAAAATGCAGTCTCTGCATGCCAGAACCTCAAAACCAACCTGAAAGAAGCTCAAATTAGCTGAGCCCTGCTCCACTTGCATTTTTAGAGGGGTCTTTGTGCTTTTTAATTAACAACGTATTCAAATAACCATTCATGCAAAGGTATCCAATGACTAGGCTAGGTCTTAGTATAATTCCAGTTGTCAGACTGTTAGGAACACAGTGGAAGGTGCTCTGTGATATTTTGGTGTAATATACGGATATTTATAAGCTCATCTCACTTTCATAATATTTTTGGCAATGACATTATTCCAATGGCTTGTTCTTCTAATTCTGAGACTCAAGTCAAAAGCTGATGAAGCACCATGAGTAAGAATCTTTGGGTTTATTTAAATTTTTTATGCAGCTCAAAAGATTCAGCACAAAAGAGAAATGACAGAAACAATTTGTTTTACAATTTATAACATTTCTGCCTGTTAAATAAAACAATCTGAGCAGGAGGTAGTGATTAGTTTTATAAAGGTAAAAATATGCAAATTTTATAAAATTAGTATAAATTACTAAGTGAGCTATAATTTGATATTTGCTGGCACAGGAAAAGTTTTCCTATTCTCAGCATCCATTTAGTTAATAGACGATTTACTATGTGTTTCATAAACAGTTTTAAAACTGTTTATAAAAATCAAATACCTACATATAATTTCAATATGTATGTAGATACATAACATTTTGAGTAAATAATACTGTGGCATATATTTTCAAGTTTTCAGAAGTTACTATAAAACATATAATGTGTGCGAATACCCTCAGTTCCTTTAATCATGCATTATATTGAAAGCACTGACGTTAATTAGTCTGTCTTTGTCTTTGCACACTTTTCTTTCTTGATTCGTGTTTTAACAATTCACTTATTCCTTTCCATATCATAGAATCATATCTATAAAGTATTCTTTAATGATAGAATCAAATCATATTTCTATGATTATTGTAGATCACGTGCATATGTCACTAAACTAAAAATCTTTACTGAAATCAAGCATCTTTGTTAATAGGCAACTCTATCCTCTACTTGAACTATCCTAATTAATTTGTCAGCCTCACTGTGTGACACCAAGATCCGCTCACTTGTTACCAGTAAATGTACAGAGGGGAAAAATAGATTGCTCGAGTTCTGAAATAACTATTAAATTGTGTTTATCATTGATAGTATTGGATTACTATCGGCACATTCAACTGATAACATATGGTTTACATAAAATAATTTGCTTAAACCAAAGATCCTTAGGGAAATGGTTGATGAGGCTTCTAATAGTATAATTCTGAACATTTGTCTGCTTCATAAAATCACATCCAAGTGTATATGATTTACCAAAACAGTGTTCACTGCTTTCTCCTTATAAATCTAAGATTTCTTAGGGATATCACTGGAAACTTCTGTGAGAGTGGCAAGGAATGCCCCAGGGAGCCAGGGTTGGTGGAGACACCATCATCTCACCTAGTATTCCTTCTAGACCCGCCCGTCCTCCCCAAGGAACCCCAAGTGCAGCTCGAGGGCGTCCTGAGGACTCAGGAGCACAGGCCCACAGGATACACTGCAACTCCTCGCCTCCCAAGGCACCTCCATGGCATGAATTTATTCCAGATATTTTTCAAAACAAATGCTTGCTTTCATTTAATATTAAGTGAATCAGATTTTCTTTGTAAAACTATATCTCCATTTAAATTATTTAAATTCAAATGCATTTGAGCAATTCTGTAAAGTAGCATGAACATATCAGAATTGTTCTATTTTTTTCACTACTGTCAAAATCCAGAATGGCTACAATTAACATATGTGAAATAGATTGCCAGTCCAGGTTCGATGCCTGAGACAGGGTGCTCGGGGCCGGTGCACTGGGATGAACCTGAGGGAGGGGATGAGGAGGGGGGTGAGAGGGGGGTTCATGATGGGGAATACCCGTGGCTAATTCATGTCAATGTATGGCAAAACGCACTACAATATTGTAAAGTAATTAGCCTCCAATTAAAATAAATAAATTAATAAAAAAAAAAGAAAGAAAAAAAATCCTACCACGTTCAGTTCAGTTCAGTTCAGTTGCTCAGTCAAGTCCAACTCTTTGCGACCCCATGAATTGCAGACGCCAGGCCTCCCTGTCTATCAACAACTCCCAGAGTTCACTCAAACTCATGTCCATCGAGTCGGTGATGCCATCCAGCCATCTCATCCGCTGTTGTCTCCTTCTCCTCCTGCCCCCAATCCCTCCCAGCATCAGAGTCTTTTCCAATGAGTCAACTCTTCCCATGAGGTGGCCAAAGTACTGGAGTTTCAGCTTCAGCATCATTCCTTCCAAAGAAATCCCAGGGNCCCATGAGGTGGCCAAAGTACTGGAGTTTCAGCTTCAGCATCATTCCCTCCAAAGAAATCCCAGGGCTGATCTCCTTCAGAATGGACTGGTTGGATCTCCTTGCAGTCCAAGGGACTCTCAAGAGTCTTCTCCAACACCACAGTTCAAAAACATCAATTCTTCGGCACTCAGCTTTCTTTACAGTCCAGTTCTCACATCCATACATGATCACTGGAAAAACCATATCCTTGACTAGACGGACCTTTGTTGGTAAAGCAATGTCTCTGCTTTTCAATATGCTATCTAGGTTGGTCCTAACTTTCCTACCACTTTCCTACCATTTAGGGTACTGAATCCCTAAATGATAAAAGTTTCCAAAAATGTGAAATGATGCATTGAAGGGCCATTTATGAGTTAAAATTTTATGGTTTTGTTCCTAGAAGGCAAATTAGTAATGAATTAAGTGGGACTTGGTGAACCAAACTCTGGGGAAAGAAATGGCAAGCCACTCCAGTGTTCTTGCTTGGAAAAATCCCATGGACAGAGGCGCCTGGTGGGCTGCAGTCCATGGGGTGGCAAGGAGGGGGACATGACTGAGTGACTGAAGGCACAGTGAACCAGAAGAGCATATCTGTCACTCAGTTCGGCTGCTGTGAGTGCGTGCTAAGTCATTTCAGTCGTGTATAACTCTTTGTGACCCTATGGATGTGTAGTCCACCAGGCTTCTCAGTCCATGGGATTTGCCAGGCAGGGATACTGGAGAGGGCTGCCATCCCCTTCTCCAGGTGACCCTCCCAACCCCGGAACTGAATCCAAGTCTCTTACGTGTCCTGTTTGCAGTACAGGGGCAGTGACTGTACATGTGTGCACCTGTGTCTCTCATCCTGGAACTATGTCTTATACGTAGCAGAAGCACAGATACAGGGAGAATAAATGAACGTATATATAAGTTCAAATGAAAGTCACTCAGCAGTGTTCAGCTCCTTGTGACCCCATGGGCTATACAGTCCATGGCATTCTCCAGGCCGGAATACTGGAGTGGGTAGCCTTTCCCTTCTCCAGGGAATCTTCTGAACCCAGGGATCGAACCCAGGTCTCCCACATTGCAGGCAGATTCTTTACCAGCTAAGCCACCAGGAAAGCCCAAGAATACTGGAGTGAGTGACATATCCCTTCTCCAGGGGATCTTCCTGACCCAGGAAGCAAACTGGGGTCTCCTGCATTGCAGGCAGATTCTTTACCACCTGAGCTATCAGGGAAGCCCATAAATGCATAAGTAAATGTTAAAAACACATTTGAACGTGTTCTTGGGAATTGCTGTATGACTCAGGGAGCTCAAACCGGTGCTCTATGGGAACCCAGAAGGATGGGATGGGGTAGGAGGTGGGAGGGAGGGTCAGGAAGAAGGGGACATGTGTATACCTATGATTCATGGTGCTGTGTGGCAGAAACCAACACAACATTGTCAAGCAATTATCCCCCAATTAAAAATAAATACATTTTTAAAAAGGAAAAAATTAAGTGCTTTGAATCATAATTTTAGTCAGCTTTTTGTGTCTCATATTTATCCCTTCATTGCTATTTGTGAACCTACTGTCCCCTCCTTCCTCTACCAGAGTGTAAGAATATCTAGTTTAGGAATGGTAACTTACCAATTTTTATACTCACACAGAGAAATCACAAAATAAATATTGACTGAATGCAGTTAAGCCCACTTTTACTCCAAGGCATTGTCACTCTTGGTCCATTTGGGAAGTGTTCAATGAAAGGAAGACTTTCTTGGAGGCTTAATATTAATAGAATTCTGGCCTAAGTGCCAGTCAAATTCACATTTGAACCGCAGTTTTCCTGTTTGTATACATAGAAGGATGCCAACGGAAACCGAAAGCCCCCAGCTGGCACCGGGCTGGGTGTCGCGGGGCAGGGACGTGCCCATCCCTCTGCAGGGATATCTGGCTGTTCCCTGACCCCCAGCTTCCTCTGCCTTCTGCCAGGGTGGAAGCAGCGATCACCCTATCTCTGCTCACTTATTTCACAGCAAGGACCACTGGCTAAAAATGTAGACCAAGGTTCACCCTGCAGAATCCTCAGCTGGGAGATTTTAAGGCCACAGCCCTTGCCGCTCACTTGCACGCGGGGGTTTGGTCAGTACACCTGAAACGTCAGAACAGCGGCCTTTCTCTCCCACAGTAAGAGACTACCCCAAAGCCTGAGCTTCTAACCAACAAAACCTCTGTGGCAAGGAGTAAAAGCTCACTTTCAGAAACATTAAAATTTAACTCAGCCCTTCAATCAGAGGAAATGCATCTTACTATAAATACAAGAATCCTCTCTAGAGGAAATAGCAAACGCTACCCTGGTAAATATGTTTGAGACCATAGACGTCTAATGTCTAGGTGGCATTCTATGAACATTGAACATACATAAAGCTTTTTAATAGAAAGAGGGGACAGCCTGGATTAAATGAGTTTTCATCATATTTGTTAATTCCAAATTATGGATGCACATGATGAGTGGAATACACACCGATTTAATTAAAATCGCCATTTTAAAAAGTGTGCATCAGAAGTCTTCAGAGAGGAGTTGGGTTTGCTTGTCTGCTTGTTCAGGGGTGGATACACCAGCTCAGAGGCTTCGGTGCCATCTGGTCATAGGTGGTACCAATGACAGTAATTCTTCCTTCTGCAGGTCTCTGAAGCCTTGCTCAGGAGACCCGGCAATGCCACGCAGGATTCACTCATCTCAGGAAGAAGACCAGACTCCGAAGGGCAATTTGGGACTTCTGGGGCAGGTGAGAAACTGCAAACAAAGGTAGATGGCGAAGCGGGGAAAATCACCCGTGACTTGCCAGTGTCATCGGTTAACCTGCTCCTGCAACTGCGGTGCAGGGAAAGGCACCTAATTCCTGACATTCGCTCTGCATTTTCACTCGACACGCTGGTGCACAGAACATCTTTCATGTCCGCGTTCCCTGTGGCACTTCCTAAGGACATAAACACAGGGAAATAGCATCTTGTCCTGTGATGTCAAAGGCTGCTATTAACTAGATAAAGCCGGTTCCAGACCTTATTAGTCCAGTCTTGTCTCTTGGCAAGCCTCAGACCTCAGCATGAGAAAATGCGAACTCTGCTCACCTCTCTTTGATTTCCAAGTCAAGCAGGGTTTATGTATAAGCCCTCTGGCACCAGGCTGCAGTGTAGAGGCCTCTGTCTGTACTGAGAGTTAACACAAGACAGGTCTTTAAATTGATTGGACTGCTGGAATGGGCGCAGGGGTGTCGTGTGTGTGTGTGTGTGGCTGTGAATCCCTCCATGGTATTCCCGTGCTGTGAAGCTGTGAGATCCTGACGTGGGGTCTATCATCTGGATAGACTCGTATGAGTCAGGGAGCCTTGTTATCACAATGATGTTGACAAACTCAAAAGTACAAATAGGAGAGGCAGCAGTGATGAAGCAGCTGAAAGGGCTGATTTACGAGCGAGAATGAAAAGAACCATAGATAATCGTGAACAGCGTTCTGTCTTGCTCGCATAGCGCTTTGGGGGAATTCTCAACAGGAATGTTGGCAGAAAAACTCCGAAAAAGATATCTGGAAAGCAATCAAAGTCAGTGTGAAAATTTAGGAGAAACTGAAAAGAAATAAAGGATACAATTTGGTTAGGTAAAATTGGGCAACACCTGGTTTGGTCTGTGACTCAGAAAGTGATAGTGTTGTTCAAAGATCTATTCTTATAAAAAACGAATTGAAATTATAGTGAATGAATATTATATATTTACATTGCAAACAACCAACTCAGAAATAAATACATGACATGTAAATCGTAGCACATGTTGGAATGTGAATTATCTGAGGAGCTGGAACCTTAACACGTTAGATCTGATAGAGCAAATCTCAGCAGACAGGTCAGGGATCAGAGTGAATTGCTGTTGCCCAAAGGGGTGATCAGTATCATTTTCCCTTTCCATCGCTTCGCTCTATACTCTATTACAGAGGATAGCTGTTTGAAGTCTGATCCCTGGGAATAAAGTAAATATCAATCAGGGATTGATATCTGCTGACATCAGGGAACAGAGAAACACCTGATTTGCTTATGGAAGTGCAATGCCACAGGAGCTCGTGTTTATATGAAATAAATCATTTAGGATGCCTTACAAGAAGGCATCATAATTTTCCTCCAAGCAACTTTGCCTTGGCCATCTTTTCAGATGCTTTCCTATGAGCTGAGTTGGACCCAAGTTCATTTTCACTGGCCAAGTACCATTGCTTTTTAAGGCAATGGGATCAGTGACCAGTTTCCTAAGGACGAGTTGTGTTGCTTAGTCGTTAAGTCACATCTAGCTCTTTTGCGACCTCACAGACTACATTCAGCCTCTCAGGCTCCTCTGTCTTCAGNGTACCATTGCTTTTTAAGGCAATGGGATCAGTGACCAGTTTCCTAAGGACGAGTTGTGTTGCTTAGTCGTTAAGTCACATCTAGCTCTTTTGCGACCTCACAGACTACATTCAGCCTCTCAGGCTCCTCTGTCTTCAGTAAAGTGCTCGGGTGCTGTGACCACAACAACACAGAGGAGCCTGTCTCCAGCTGAGCGCCTGGAAAGCGATCATCATCCTGGTAGACTCCGCGGGTCTTAGTCAAAATATTTGATGAGCTGTGTGTAAAAGTGTGTGGGTGTGGGGAGGCGACACTTTTTTGAAGACAGGAGGTTACAGATAGAGGATCATACAGGCTACATTATAATCGGGGACCAAAATCTGGTGCAGTTTTCAGGAACTCATGATATTTTGACATATCTATTAAAATAAAAACCTACCACCTGATACAAAATATCCGAGTCTGATAAAGAAGTGGGAAAGGCACTTGGTTCTCAGGGTAACACACACTGTCACTGAACTTCTCTTCCTTCCACAGTTTTTTTTCCAGGCAATAATCGCCCTTCTCATTTTGAAGAAATGCAATAAATTTGAGACGCCCCTCCCCTCCAATTCATATAATACATCTGCTCAGTTGTGTCTGACTCTTTGCAACTCCGTGGACGGTAGCCCATCAGGTTCCTCTGTCCCTGGGATTCTCCAGGCAAGAATTCTGGAATGGGTTGCCATTCCTTTCTCTAGGGGACCTTCCCAACCCAGGGATGGAGCCTGGTCCTCCCCGCTTTGCAGGTGGGTTCTTTACCACCAGCGCCACCTGGGAAGCCTTATTCCATAAATATGTACTTCTTCAAATACTCATTTCAGAGCACTCATTATTATCAGAAGCCAAAATAAAATGTCATACTTTGAACAGTTTTTTTTCAGAAGTCAGTCCAGAGGAAATTTTTGTCTTCCCTGGAAATGCAGATGAGCTGGTTGGGGGGAGGCTGGGTGGGGTGCAAGGCTCTTCCACCCACTTTTGTGGGGTTGGGTTAGAAAACGATTCCTCAGCAGTTGCTTTGCTTGGGTAGTGGTGCTTTTCTGTTTCTAGTTCCCCACAGTTAATATTGTTATAGGAGTGATCACAAACATCTCCCCTGGTGTTGCCTTCAGGCCTCCAGGGCACTGTGGTTCCCATCCTCTTCCTTCAGAGGCCGCGGGATCCCAGCTCCCCATCCTTGCCCCCGTGGTGTGCTCAGAATGTGGTCCTCCCCTTGGGGGGCACTGGATCCTGATTAACCCCCGTCTACCCCTCATTATCCATCCACTTGGCAAGCCGTGCTCACTGACCTACATCCCTGACATCAGATAGCTAAATCACCCTTTAGGGAGCTCCAAGTCAATTCTGAAATAGTAACTTTGAAAAATTATTCAAATCTTCTTCCATTCACAGAGTCCAAAAAATTAACTTTTTTTCCCACTCGAACCAAGGAACAGCAAAAAGGAAACGTTTGAGAATCACTTTCCAAACAGAAACTTACAAAAAATAAATAATCTCAAAATAGCTGAAGCCCATTAGGAGACACTGACTTTGTGGACATCAAACTTCCACCTGCAAGATAAGAAAGCACGAGGAAGCCCTGCTGAGGGTGACCTGACAGAGCTGGAGACGAGGTTGGGGAGGAGCCCACAACGCCAGCGACCCCGGGGAAGGGAGAAGCCGGTGCCTCTTGCAGTGTCTTCACCTACTGGACACAGGGACGCGTTCAGACAGACAACACAGTTCCACGAGTTCTCATTATTTACGGCCACGCTTCCTCATCACAGCACAGCTGGACAGAGAGTACTTTTACCTTTCCTTTATCTCTGTGCAGAAGGAGAATGCCAGCTGCCTTGGTGTTTGGTTTGTGGCCCTTCAGTTGCTGAGACTGTAAGCCCTGCCGCCCAGGAGCGGAATGCCAGCGCGGAAAGCCTGTTCGTGCAGAGCACCCCAGGTGCCCGCGGCCGCGCAAAGAATGCAGAGATGCGGGGTGTCTCATGCCTCTGGGATGCGGGGGGTCTGAGTATTTGTCTGGTTTCCACCTGAACCAACACTCCTGGGGTGAGCAGGGGCAATCTAAGATGGGTCCCGCCTGCAGAGCCCACCCAGTCCAGGGAGGGGTGTTCGGCTTGGCCCTGAACCGAAGCCTCCTCTCCCGGCTCCCCTCCCTCCTCCCCCGGCTCCTCTCCCTCCTCCCCGGCTCCCCTCCCTCCTCCCCCAGGCGGGCTGAGGGGACGCAGGAGTCCAGCGGGAAGGACTGCAGGTGCGGGGGGCGGCCCCTTCCTGAGCTACCGGCCGCCGCCTCCGCTGCTCCGCTGTTGGCCCGTGACAGCAGCTAGTCGGCAGAGCCATCAGCCTCCGGCGTCGCCCTAGCCTGAATGATTGTTCCTCTCCCTGTTCCCACTGCGGCAACACGACCTGTGTTCTTCCACCTCGAATCTATTAATGCCAGGCAGAGGTCTTGGGACCCCAGAGAAAGCGCTGGCGTCTCTCACCCTTAAAGGACAAGCAGAAAGCGCGCGGCAGGTGGGCGCGCGGCGGGGACAGGGGCGGGCGGCAGGGTGCCGAGCCTCTCGCGACCTTGACACTGAGTGCGTGCCACCCGAGGGTGCTGGGAAGGGTTCTTTCCCTTTTTCTAAGTAGTGACTGAGATGAAACACCCGCCTCTTGCATCTCACGTGCGTCTGGGTGGTGCACAGCCTGGAGGAGCAGCCGTGCACGGGGCAGGCGTGCAGCGTAGGTTGGAGCCGAAATCCCACCAAATCCCGGAGGTAAGAGAAAGGGCTTCACCCTGCCTTCCAGCTTTACATCTGCAATAGAGGGAAAAAGGGGGAGAGGCATTTTAGACAAACGCAGGACCAGGGCTGGGGCCCAGAACCAGCCTGCGTCAATCCACAGGCCGCGGCAAAATTGGGCACCTGGTGGCCGCAGGCCCACTGGCCTCTCGTCACTGTGACCCAGTCAGGTTTGGTTTTGCCTGGCACTTGTGACATAAAATTCTATTTTTTCCTTTCTTGTTGTTTGGTCCCTTGTGCTAAGGCTCACAGGACATGACTGGTGCAGTTAAACATCTGAGTTTAGACTGGGCAGTCATTCACGTGTCCTCCCCCTACCGCCTTCCTCGACGTGCTCATGAGCACTCACACACACACATACACACACACACACACACCACACACACATACCCACCTCGCCCTGCCTTCTCCATGTCAGTAAATGAGTTGTGATTGCTTATATAGGCTTAATAGTTCACAAGGCAAACGCCTTCCATTATGGCGCATCGAGCTGCCATAACGGGGCTGGAAACTGCTGCCACCGAGGTGTTAAGACGTGAGTTCTGCTGAAAATGATGCCAGCGCGAAGGACCAGGATTCATTAAATCGGGCAGCCTTTCTCATTAAATGCGCAGATTGACAGTCGGGACTAACTGTCAGCTGCGGTTTCCTTGGCGTCCCCCTACCCAATAATATATATATAGACGTTTTTGCACAGGTGCTGCTATATTTAAAACAGAATAGTGAAATTATGACTATTCGGGGGTTGGTAGATGCCTGCTTTGTGTAAAAACAGTGTTCTTTCTCCCTTTGTTGCTTTTCTGAAAGAAGAGGGGCCCTGAGAAGAGGCTAACCCCCAAGGCTTCTAGCTAGGTCAACGTATCAGATAGAATGGACCCATGTTACCTGGAAGAGATTTAAACATTAACCATGAACCCAAGACACTCGCTACTCTGGCTTTCTGTTTTCTCGCCACTTAATTCATGCATGTGTTCCACTTTCACTACATCCAATAAATCCTTTATGGAAAATTCCTTACAACACGACTAAGGAGGAAGCGTCCAAAAAGTCACATCCCTCTGTGTGAAGAAACGTGACTGGATGAAGGAAAGGCACAAACTCATTACAAAAATATCATTTTTCCTCAAAGATCTGAGGCCCCTAGGTGACTGCTTTGCATCTTAACATAAAATATGTAATGTAGAACCTTCTGGTATTAACAGATAGCACCAGAGTACTCTGCCCTGGGCACTTTGCAAAGATGCAAGATAGCTGTGCCTTGAGGTAGGTAAAGAAAAAAAAGAAAATATTTCTTCCATAAATATGGGATCTCGATCATCAATGAACAAATATCCTGGAAGGCACTGTCAATATGAAATGTCATCTAGGGGCAAAGATGCTTTTCTGATTAAAAAAATAATAGTTGTGTAGATGTGTCTGTGTACATGNAAGAAAAAAAAGAAAATAT
The DNA here is from genome assembly GCA_006410635.1 of Cephalophus harveyi. Taxonomy (NCBI): domain Eukaryota; kingdom Metazoa; phylum Chordata; class Mammalia; order Artiodactyla; family Bovidae; genus Cephalophus; species Cephalophus harveyi. The sequence goes on along the minus strand of SJYT01074550.1, from coordinate 20,283 downwards.
TTCTTCCATAAATATGGGATCGCGATCATCAATGAACAAATATCCTGGAAGGCACTGTCAATATGAAATGTCATCTAGGGGCAAAGATGCTTTTCTGATTAAAAAAATAATAGTTGTGTAGATGTGTCTGTGTACATGTATAGGAAATACTCCTCAAGAAAATAAAAAAATGCAATTTTCCAGAGAACAACCCTAAGGACCCACTCCTTACGGAGAGATCTTTTACTGAGAAGTGGCTTGCACGGCTCTGTGATCTGTTTCTGTTCACTTCCTATTATCCACTTCCTTAAATGTACCCTCTATTAAAAAAAAAACAAACGGTATGAGAGGGACACTTCTGTCTATGCAATGCCTCCTTCCTTTCATGCACTTCTGTTCTAGAAGAAGTGCTTCAGTTTACAATAAACTGATTTTTAGTTCACAGCCTCTTTCCCTCATTCTGTCAGGAGTTTGGATTTCTCTCTTAAGGTAAATTCTCTAAGGCCCCTTGAGCTACTACGAACTTGAAAGCACTTTCTCTGGGAAGCTTTTTCTCATTTCTTTTTTCGCAGCGAGGATTATTTCAAAAGGTTGCTTTTTACCTTTGTGTATAAACATAGACAGATACGGATATAGATACAGAAAGCCTGGGTAACGAAGCACAGGCGCACTCCCTTACATTCCCTCCGTGTCACCTTCCCTGTGACTTGCATGCATGCCTGTCTCTTCCTGTCGCTATTCCCCTAGGGCAGGCAGAAGGATTCTCCTCTTTTTGTGTGTGCATCACTGACTACCCTTATCAAGTGCTTTAAAAAATAAATGATTAGAAATTTTTTAAAAAGTCTTCACCTTTGTCCTTGGATCTGAGAGTATGACTTGAACATTCTTTCCAAGTCTAGCACAAACCGTAGTAACATGTGCAGTCTTAAATCAACGGTATCTTCATGATCTTGACATCCACAATTCTGCAAGTCAAGCCCAGACTTTAAACAATGCCCTTCTTTAATTACATAAGAGATTTTGAACTCATATTGCATGAAAGAGTCCAGAATATCCAATAATATGCTACAAAAGTACTTGGCTAAATATAGTTATTTACAAGGATAAGCCAAATCCCTTAAAAAATCTACAACTTTTTGCAAAATGATTTGAAAAATAAATATGTCCTGAAAATCACTCATGGTTTTATGTCCATAATGGGTTTTCTTTGGAATAAAGTTCACAAGCAAAAACTTGTGATATAAATTAAATGTATTTTCCGTGGAGATGCATTAAACACTGCAAATATTTTTATGTGGTTCAAAAATGTGTGAGATTAGTATATATTGTAATGCTGACATTTTAAACTGAGAAATAGATTGTTCATCAAATAGCATTGAGAAAACTGATTTGCTGTCTCAAAAAAAATCAACTTCAATATACTTTAAATAGTTGAAGCTGTGCACAATGTTTTTCACTGACTACAATAAAATAAACTAGAAATCAATATTAGATAACTAGATAGCTCTCCAAAATTTGAGAAATAAACACTATACTTCTAAATAATTCATGGATCAAAGAGTCACATAGAGAAATGGAACATAAAATGAATTGCAATTAAAATACATCATATACAAATGTATAAGATGGAGATAAAATCAGCCATTAAAAAGAATTCATTTGAATCAGTTCTAATGAGATGGATGAAATTGGAACCTATTATACAGAGTGAAGTAAGCCAGAAACAAAAACACCAATACAGTATACTGACACACATATATGGAATTTAGAAAGGTGGCAGTGATGACCCTGTATGTGAGACAGCAAAAGAGACACAAATGAATAGAAAGGACTTTTGGACTCTATGGGAGAGGGAGAGGGTGGGATGTTTTGGGAGAATGGCATTGAAACATGTAAACTATCATGTGAGAACGAAGCACAAGCCTATGTTCGATACAGGATACAGGATGCTTGGGGCTGGTGCACAGGGATGAGCCAGAGAGATGATGTGGGGTGGGAGGTGGGAGGGGGATTCGGGATTGGGAGCTAATATACACCCATGGTGGATTCATGTCAATGTATGGCAAAACCAATACGGTATTATAAAGTAAAATAAAGTAAAAATAAAATTACCAACAGTGTAAGAGGGTTCCCTTTTCTCCACACCCTCTCCAGCATTTCTTGCTTGTAGACTTTTGGATAGCAGCCATATAATGAGTGATGTTGAGCATCTTTTCAAGTGTTTGTTAGCCATCTGTATGTCTTCTTTGGAGAAATGTTTGTTTAGTTCTTTGGTCCACTTTTAGATTGGGTCTTTTATTTTTCTGGAATTGAGCTGCAGGAGTTGCTTGTATATTTTTGAGATTAATTCTTTGTCACTTGCTTCATTTGCATTATATTCTCCCATTCTGAAGGCCATCTTTTCACCTTGCTTATAGTTTCCTTTGTTGTGCAGAAGCTTTTAATTTTAATTAGGTCCCATCTGTTTATTTTTGCTTTTATTTTTTGAGCTGCAGGAGTTGCTTGTATATTTTTGAGATTAATTCTTTGTCACTTGCTTCATTTGCATTATATTCTCCCATTCTGAAGGCCATCTTTTCACCTTGCTTATAGTTTCCTTTGTTGTGCAGAAGCTTTTAATTTTAATTAGGTCCCATCTGTTTATTTTTGCTTTTATTTCCAATATTCTGGGAGGTGGGTCATAGAGGATCCTGCTGTGGCTTATGTCTGAGAGTGTTTTGCCTATGTTTTCCTCTAGGAATGTAGTAGTTTCTGGTCTTACATTAGATCTTTAATCCATTTTGAGTTTATTTTTGTGTATGGTGTTAGAAAGTGTTCTAGTTTCACTCTTTTACAAGTGGCTGACCAGCTTTCCCAGCACCACTTGTTGAAGAGATTGTCTTTTCTCCATTGTATATTCTTGCTTCCTTTGTCAAAATAAGGTGTCCATAGGTGCATGGATTTATCTCTGGGCTTTCTATTTTGTTCCATTGATCTCTATTTCTGTCTTTGTGCCTGCTAAAACTTACACAGGAATAAATTACAGAGGAAAAGAAAAGTAAACTTAATCATAAAAAAAGAAATGAGAAGCTTAACAGTAGTGTTCAATGGAATTAAAAACAGAAAAAAAGAAAAATCAATGGAATTAAAGGAGATTGTTTCAAAAGGATCAATGAAACTGATGAACCTTTTAGCCAGACTGATCAGAAAAAAAGAGAGAGGACATAAATTACTAATATCAGAAATTAAAAAAATGACATCACTAGAGAATCTGCAGATACTAAAAGGAGAGCAGACAATATTAATACTAAAGACACAGACAGTGCACAACGTCAGAGACTAAGCAGATTTATTGAATGATACAAAGTATCAAAGCTCATTCAAGAAGAAATAGATTACCGGAATAATATTATATATATATATATATATATATGTATAAAATAAAGTTTTAGTTTAAACTATTATCACTGAATTCAAGTATCTTTACTGGCAAATTCTGTCAACACCTGAGGAAGAGATAATACCAATACCAGTTCCACATAACCTCATCCAGAAAATACAGGATAGAGAAAATTTGCAAGTTTATTTTACTAGCCCAGCGTTATTCTGATATCAGAACTAGACAAAGATAGTCCACAGAAACAAAAAGTATAAATCAATAGCTCTAAAAAAAGTGAGGAAATGAAATCTAGCATTATTAAAAAACATAATAAATCATGATTAAATGGTACTTTTCAACAGAAATACAAGGCTCAGTTAACATTTGCAAACTGATCAATATAATTTGCTATATGAATATGCTGCAGGTGGAAAAACATTATCTCCATAATGTTTGTTTGCTTTGCAGACAAAGCATTGACAAAATCCAACAACTTGGCACCCCACTCCAGTACTCTTGCCTGGAAAATCCCATGGATGGAGAAGCCTAGAAGGCTGCAATCCATGGGGTCGCTGAGGGTCAGACACGACTGAGCGACTTCACTTTCACTTTTCACTTTCATGCACTGGAGAAGGAAATGGCAACCCACTCCAGTGTTCTTGCCTGGAGAATCCCAGGGACGGGGAAGCCTGGTGGGCTGCCGTCTATGGGGTCGCACAGAGTCGGACACGACTGAAGCGACTTAGCAGCAGCAGCATGCTTTATTAAAACAAAAAAAAAGAAAAATAAGCTTCCTTAACTTGAGAAGGGCAAGCTGCACAGAACCATAGCTATTATACTTAACAGTGACAGACAATACTTTCCTCCAAGGTTGAATAAAATGCATTGATTGATTGAGAATAAAAACAAGGATGTTTCCTATCAACATTTCTATTCAATACCTATATCATTTTTCTATTGATGAGCCAACAAATCATCAAAAACTTTATTTCTTAGGATCGCTTGTATGTATTATTTTATCTATCTATGGGTCAGAAGTGAAAATCCAGGTAGCAGCAGGACCCTGTTGCCTGGAGGCCTGAGGGGTGAACCACTTCCTGCCTATTCAGATTGTTTGCAGAACTCAGATTCTTGCAGTTGTGGGACTGAGGTCCCCAGGGTCTTGCTGTCTGTCCTTGAAGGCTGTTTCCACTTTCCTTGAGTCTGCCCACGCTCCTTCACTAACGGTCCCTTTCACCATGTTCAAAGTCACCAACAGTGGCTGAGCACCAGAGGTCTTCTCTTTTCTTTCTCTCAGCCATGTTAACCCTACATGAAAGTTCGGTTCAGTTCAGTCGCTCAGTCGTGTCCGATTCTTTTCGACCCCATGAATCGCAGCACGCCAGTCCTCCCTGTCCGTCACCAACGCCCGGAGTTCACTCAGACTCACGTCCATCGAGTCACTGATGCCATCCAGCCATCTCATCCTCTGTCGTCCCCTTCTCCTCCTGCCCCCAATCCCTCCCAGCATCAGAGTCTTTTCCAATGAGTCAACTCTTTGCATGAGGTGGCCAAAGTACTGGAGTTTCAGCTTTAGCATCATTCCTTTGGGGAATGATGCTAGCCCTACATGAAAGGACTCCTGTAATCTTAAATGCCAGCGTGATTAGATTGTGTCCAATTGGATAATCCAGAATAATCACTTTACCTCAAAGTCCATACTCTTAATCACATCTGCAAAGTCCCTTTTGCTACTTCAGGCAACATTTTCACAAGCTCTGGTAATTAAGGTGTGAGCATCCTTTTTTTTGGGGGGGCGGGGGGAGGGTTGGGCATTATTCTGCCTACCAAAATAGCATGTGGAGGAACTATCCCATACAGTATAGTAAGGGAAACAGAGAAGTGGCATTATAGGAGATTAAAATAAAGACTAAGATTATTTCTATTTATAGACTAGATTATCTATGTCAAAATTCCAAGGCATCTAGAAAAACAGTAGTAGATATTATAAGAGTTCAGCTATATTGTGGTATTGAAAGCCAACAAAAAGAATTGCATTCTTATATACTAGATATATTTTTATATACTAGATATAAACAATTAGATAGAAAAATTTCAAAGATAAAATTTTCAGTAAGGCCAAAAAACTTGAAATATTTATTGACAGACCCAACAAAATCTTTTGAGATTTGCAAAATAGTAAACTGAAGAGAAAAATCAAAGAACTAATAAATATATATTTATGCATGCATACATATATGTTAGTCATATATATACACACATATATACAAAAGATTATCCAACTTTTTTTCATGAATTGGAAGTCTGAGTTCTGTTAAGATGTCAGTTTCCCTTGAGCGTGCGTGCTAGGTCCCTTCAGCTGTGTCCACCTCTTTGGACACATAGTCTACTAGGTCCACTGTCCACGGGACTCTCCAGGCAAGCGTACTGCAAGGGGCTGCCATGCACGCCTCCGGAGGATTTGCCTAAGCCAGGGATTGAACTTGCATCTCTTATGTCCCCTGGATTGGCAGGTGAGTTCTTTACCACTAGAGTCACTTGGGAAGCCCCAATTTCCCCTCAGAGGTTTATAAATTTAAAGTAATCCTAACTAAAATCTCTGTAGGCGTTCTTATTGAAAGCAACAGTTAACCTAAAGTTTATATGAAAATCTAATTTTGCCATCACTGAAGTCTCCAAAAGTATAAAATAAAACAAATGAAACAAAAAAAATTTTTCTTTAGAGCAAAAAGAGACTTTTCAGACGCCAAGAACTCCGAAAATCCATCACTCCTTTCAGTTCAGTTCAGTTCAGTTGCTCAGTCATGTCCGACTCTTTGCAACCCCATGAATTGCAGCACGCCAGGCCTCCCTATTCATCACCATCTCTCAGAGGTCACTCAGACTCACGTCCATCGAGTCAGTGATGCCACCCAGCCATCTCATCCTCTGTCATCCCCTTCTCCTCCTGCCCCCAATCTCTCCCAGCATCAGAGTCTTTTCCAATGAGTCAGCTCTTCGCATGAGGTGGCCAAAGTACTGGAGTCTCAGCCTTAGCATCATTCCTTCCAAAGAAATCCCAGGATTGATCTCCTTCAGAATGGACTGGTTGGATCTCCTTGCAGTCCAACGGACTCTCAAGAGTCATCTCCAACACCACAGTTCAAAAGCATCAATTCTTTGGTGCTCAGTCTTCTTCACAGTCCAGCTCTCACATCCATACATGACCACAGGAAAAACCATAGCCTTGACTTTCCAGAGAGAGACAACTTCTGGAGTAAATTTCTTTCTGAAATGAAAACAATTTAAATTTATTTTAAAAGACCATATTATTGGTCAAGGAAAAACTGACCTAAAAGTTAGCTCCATCCTGTCAAAATCATTATCTTTAGCATGCAGCAACCAAGGACTTGCAAAATCATTTTCTTTAGCATGCAAGAACCAAGGACTATTCTTTTTTTCCATGAACTCCATGAAAACTACAGATGAAGAACTTCAGCCAATCAAGCAGTGACTATGGAAACTAAACTCCAAACGTATGAGACTATGACGCCAACTACTGATTAGGATGACTGGACATAACCCCACAAGCGGAATCTGCTTTCACGATGTGAAGGAAGGCACCCAGCCAAGATTTCACAAAGATAAAAACGAACACAATTTTTGTGACTAGGATAAATCTTTTTAAGTGGAACATTAAGAAAAAATAGAAAGATATTTAACAAAATAATGCTAATGCTAAAAAAATTTCTCATAAAAATGATGCCATATTTACTATTACTTGTAGAAGGTATTAATAGATACTACCTAAATAATGAAAAGATGAAGGGTGCTAAATTAAGTTTTAATTATAAAGGTAATCACTAAAACGAAAAACCCAAAATGCCAGCCTTTTAAATACAAAAATCAATTCACCAAAAAAGCACAAAAAAGTTGAACACCTATTAAAGTCTTTACACATAAATAATATACAAAATCATATGAAAGGACTAAAACAAAACATATTTATTATTTTGATGAATGTAAATAAACACATTTTAAAGTGAAACCCAAATTTATATTGTTCCACTTAAAATGCTGTGATTTTAAAACTTTAAAACAAAAGAACAAGCACAGAGCTGTAAGAGGAAAAGAGAAAGCAGGTGACCTAAATTTAAAATCAAACAAAATAAGGAGTTCGGGTGAAACCTTTAAACAAGATTAAAAAGAAACTATAATATAAAAATGAACTATTGATAAGAAAGATAGAGCAGTTATGAACATCTATGCAGGAAAGAGCATAGTTGCCATATTAATGAAGCACAAATCACAGAAACTGCGAGAAGTGGAAGAGCCATAAGCATTAATAATATCATTAGTAAAGGAGATTTGCCTTATATACAGCAAATACTGTCTCCAGGAAACAGAGATAATGTTTTCTTTATATCTGATTGTGGAATGTCCACTGAAATAACCCAGACACTAGGGCACAAATAAAACATAAGAACTTGCAGGGCTTCTTGTGTTTCACTATTGAGTGTAATTCTGGCTTTTGGGCAAAAGCAGACACATTTTATCAATTGGGAAATGGCCATCTGTTTTTGACTTATTAATTTTTTCTAAAATCATGAATAGTTGTTGAATATTTCCAAATGCCTGTCAGCATGTATAGAGATGAGCATATTTTTCTTTAGATCTTTAATATTATGGATTAGATCAATAGCTTTCCTAATATTCAACCATCCTACCATCTGGAATCAGCTCAAGATTATTAAATAATTATGTCAGTAAAGTGTTCTTTGATTATGTTTATTCATTTCACATTTAGGATTTTTCATATATACACATCTATATATACTGCTGATACGTTAGTATGCAAAATATCCCTTTGACTATCAGCATGCTCACTAGAAATCAGCATCATTTAACCCTGGGGAGGAGGCACTAACCAACGCAATTAGACAAGGAATAAAGCAAGGTGAAGAAAACTGGAAAAGATGAGATAATTTCCTCACTGTATGATCATATGTGACATGAAAAAAATGAGGGAATCAACAAAGCACTTTTGAAAATAACAGCAAAATTCAGAAATTGTGTAAAGTGAAAAAATAATTTATATATAAACTGATATATATATATTTATTTACACATATATATACCTGAATAGTGGAAAAGTGCCCATTTAAAGTAATGAAACCCAAATATACTCAAATATAAAATGACTAACTTCAAGAGGAAAAAACAATACTTACTTGAGCTAATCTTTCCAATATTATACAAAGAACACAAAAATAATCGAACACAAGAAAGGCATACCATGCTCTTGAACATGAATATTCAAAGCTAAAGACATATGAAGTTCTTACAATTTAATTGACAAATTTCACATAGTTCCAGTAAAAATATGCCAAGAGATATTTTGGGAGCAGTAAAATTAAAGGATCCTAAAGCTCATATGGAACGAAAAGACTCAGAGAACACTATGAGAGAAAAGCCAGTGGAGGGTGGACAGTCCCACCAGATCTTAAAACACATAATAAACTCTCCATTAATAAAGTCTTAGGGTCCTGGCACATGAAGAGATAGACCAAAGGAAGTACCCTGAAATGCCCTGGACTTTGGAATTTTATTAATATGGCAATTAAGTAAGGGGAGTAAAGATAGAATTCTCATAAGTGGTATTGAGACAACCGAATTGATTTATGAAAACAGGAATGTTGGACCCATTCTTTACACCACACCCCAAAAAACTTCAAATGGTTCAAAGATTTAATTATAAAATGTAAACTTATTAAAGGACCAGAAGACATGGCAAAATGCCTTAATAATCTTGGAGAAAGAGCTGACTAAAATCAAGAAGTCATAAAAGAAAATATAATTAAATTTTACTGCAAAAGCTAAAATTCACTATATGAACCAAAAAATAAAAAAAATAATAATAAAGCTTGAGATAAATGTCAAACTTAAAAGACTTTTTACAATACATATCACAAGCCAAATACCGTTCTCCCTAATAGACAGCATTTCCCTCAAGCTGATAAGAAAACACCAACAACCCAACAGAAAAACAGGCAATATATATAAACTGGTATCTCAAGAAAGGAGATATAACTGTAAGAAAAGATACTCAACCTCACTTTTACTAAAGGAAAAGCACATTAAAGTTACACTGAGGTGCCAAGCTCTGCTTACTACATCGAAAAAATCTGAAAGTTTGATCATGTACTTTCATTGAATTAGTGAAGAAGAGAGCATTCTAAACCAGGACTATCAGAAGTGTAAATTAGTACAACCTCTGTAGAGGGCAATTTGGCACATTACTGAAAATTACAAACTCCTATGCATTTTGACCCAGCAATTCTACCTCTGGAAATTTATCCTAGCGTAACAAAAAACATGTGTATATGTGGTTATTTGCTATGGCATTATTCCTAATAGCAAAGTTGTACCGATATCAATAATTGTTAACAAAGTACAGATTTATTAAATTGCCAACTACATAAATCAATACAAACATAGAATACAGTAAAATAAAGACAGAGAATACAAATAAAAAGTCATAATAGATTGAAAAACTTTTAATACTGCTTAAATGTTAAGTCATCCAAAATGATATACAGATTCAATGCAATATCTATTAAAATTCCAAAGGCATTTTTTTTTCAGAAATAGAAGACATCTTAAATTATGTGTGCAATTTCAAGGTGCCCCAAAGAACCAAAACAATCTTGAAAACAAGAAATACGTCTGGAGGTGTCCACTCTTCCTTATTTCAAAACATGTTGCAAAACTACAGTAAGCAAAAGAGGGCAGTACTGAGATTGAGACAGAAATACAAACCAACAGAACAGAATAGATGGCCCAGAAATCAAGGTGTATGTGGTTAAATGATCTTCAACAAGGATGTAAAGATCACACAGTGGAGAAAGAACTGTTTCTTCAACAAATAATGTTGGGAAAACTGGATGTCCATACGAAAAGGAAAATTGTACCGTTATCTTACACTGCTTACAAAAATCAGTTCCAATTTTGCCAGATGAAAAAGTTCTGGAGAGAGATCTGTAGCAGAACAACGCGAGCGTAGCCAGCAGCACTAACGGCACACAGACTTACTAGAAGCATCCTGAAGATTTATTAAGTGAAAAAAGGGAAGGTGAATAGCATGCATAGCATTCTACCTTTTAAATAAAAATGCAGACATCAAGACCACTTGCTTGCTTTGGCTAGAATACACAGGAACATATTTTGAAAGTTTTCTCAAGAAACTGACTCTTGATCTGTTAAGGTCCAGAAGGTATATGGTGAGAACTCTGCAAATTGAACTGGGGTACAGGAGAGTGACATTTTACACTGTTGACTTGTATTCATTTTTAAGTCAGGAGAAAGTAGTGAATTTCTAAAGTTATGCTTAAGACATTGAGAATTTTTTTAATTGTTATGAAATCAATAGATTGGAAGTACTAGTTGGATGAAAGTACCATTTAGGAAAATAGTGTTGAGAAAAGGTGGACTTTTGTTTGGGTTTGATAGCCTGCACAGGGTTTAGTTATCAACGCTCTGTCCTGAGAACGTGGCCATGGAAGCCGGTGACTGTCTGGGCTGGAGCAAGTGAGCCCTGGAATATTGACACACGAGTGCTGAGAACGTGGGCCATTGGTGCCATCTTCCAGACGGCTGCCCAAGGCCTCAGGAGACAGGATATGACGAACAGAGCAGACCAGAGGCTGACCGCTTTAGCGATGGGACGCACCCGGAGGCTTGTCCATGTCCGTAACGAGGACCCAGCACGGTACCCTCTGAGGAGCTCGCCTCAGTGGAGCAGGGTGTTTGCAGAGGGGCTGGAATAGAAATGATGTCAGGCTGCAAAAGGAACAAAACGGTTCTCTCCCCTCAGTACCCCGTTTGCTTGTCTGCAAAATGGGGCTTTTGAGAAGGTGAAATGAGTTACCACCCGTAAAATGCCAACAGGGCAGGGAACGCAGCAGGTGATACATACAACAGGGGGGAGCAAAAACCGCCCCCTCTGCAAGGGCTGCTGCGGACACGGCATCTTCTGGAACGGCAGGAGTCCGTAAGAGCAAGGTGTAGTGGGGAAGGAGAAGTTGAGCAAAGAGGGCATTCTTGGCTCAGTGGGAGCTTTGAGAGTGGGGAGAGAGTAGCTGGTGGAGCCAGTGGGAGCTTGGGGTGCAGGTGATGAGTGGGAAGGGGGGCCTGAGGCTGCAGCTGGTGTCAACAGGAATGGAGGACTTTGAGGGCCTTTGCACAGAACCAGAACATCACAGACATGCCCACTGCACTTGTCTGTGCCAACTCTCTGTCGTCGGGTACTTGGGACGCCTTGTTGGCAGGACTCTGGGGTGACAGATGAAAGGGCTCAGGCGCACCATGCTGCGCCCCTTCTGGCTGCGGTGGGTACTGCACTTGCCTGTGCTGGGGAGCTTCACAGAAAGGATGCGATTGTTACGGCAGGCTTCTGTCATTGTGGGAACTGTCTACTTCGCCCAGTTATTTCTTCTTTCCCTCATGGGGATAGGAAGTACAACGTTCTAAATGAATGAGAAGGGGAAAAGGATAAACATTCCCAAACTTTACAAGTAAGTGATTTATAGAAAGTGAAAGTGAAGTGGCTCAGCTGTGTCCAACTGTTTGCAACCACATGGACTGTAGCCTACCAGCTTCCTCCGTCCCTGGGGTTTTCCAGGCAAGAGTACTGGAGTGGGTTGCCATTTCCTTAAATGATTTATATATTAGGGGCAGATTTCTGCTGTCTTTTCCTATATAGTTTATATCTATGATAAAAACTGGGTAAAATTATTTTGTACTATTGCAGACTGAAAGATATACAAACTTTTTCCCCCCCATATTTCTTTATGTACCAAAATACTGTGCTTCTTTTTTAGGGAAAAATGAGTGTACTCTCTTCTATGATAGGTTTCTTCGTACCAGTACCTGAAAAATTGCTATCAACTTACTTCCCAAGGACATTTGCTACACCTGAATGGACACTTGTTACCAATGCACAGTTTTTCAGCCATGATGGATTATAGATTTTATTTAGTTTATTCACTAGGACTTGTATATACAATTGAATGTTATCTAGTCTATTTTAACTTGGTGGCTTTATGAAGAGGTACCTAGTTCAGGCATTGTTAATTAAATTTAGGAATGTTTACAAGACATTTTGGAGAGGGAAGTGACAACCCACTCTAGCATTTTTGCCCAGGAAATCCCCTGGACGGAGGAGCCTGGCAGGCTATAGTCCATGGGGTTGCAATTAGTTGGACATGACTTAGAAGCAGCGCGACTGAGCATGCTCAAGACCTTTATTTCTAAGGCACTAGGGATGCCTGGCAAACAACCCCGTCAGAAGGCCTCAGAGGCTGGTATGAGAAGCTCAGTGCCATCCATTACATTTAGACCTGTGTCTTTGTGGAATCTGAAGGAACTGCCTCCCTTTGACAATCTTTTCTTTCTTTTTTATGAGCCAGAAAGAACTGATGGTATCTTTGGAAACCTGTCCAGCCAGTATGAAGGGAGAGACATATAAAGCCTGTCTACATACAGATGTCTGAAAGTACAGCATCAGCAAGTCGATACTGTAATCCTTGTCCTCCGTTGCTTCAGTTTCCTTTATAAGTTTCCTTGTAACCTCAGCTGGTGTTGGAGAGTCCCATAAAGTTCAATGAGCGCTTGCATAACATTCCGTAAATTGAATTATCTTTGCATCAGTGGGTAAAGCACAGATTAGCTGGGGGCAAAAGGTTGCAAAAGAATAAATCAAGTGGACCTGCTGCTCTTTCCTAAGCAGGATGTGCGTGTTATATGCAACAGAGTGTGAAGTGCTCACCCAATTCTCCAAGGGTTGCAAAGGTAAAATCACGGGCACAGGAGTCAAGCATCTCATTTCAACCTTCTCTTCATGAGGTTCAACAAAGAACTCCAGCTTCTGCTCTGGTGATTGTGAGCATCTTCCCAGGTTAGGTGACCCACGGCCACCACCTATGCCCGTGCTGGTGGAGTTAATGTAGATTGTAGGACTTAACCCAGCACGCTCCCTCACTCGGTGGACAGCGGCTTCGGTAAGAGCTTTCAGGAGGGCATCCTTGGAAGTACCCAGCCCAAGACTGCCTCCTCACATGCAACTGCAGGTCACGACACTTGGTGCCTGCGGTGGGTGCTGAATTGTTTAATTTTCCTCCTCCACGAAAGTCTGGCCCTGGTTATGCCTTCCCTGGTGGCAAAGGTGTTCCCACTGAGAGGATGTGCAAGGAAAAACCCACAGGCGACACATGGAAATCCTGTTAGCGACGCCATGGCAAAGTGCAGACGGCAAAGAGGAGGGGGCTGGCCCACCCGCCAATGATACTGCCGGAACAGTTCAATTAGCGGGTGACGCACGTTCTAAATCACCAAGGCAGTAAATCCTGGACCGCGTCTCACATGCTGAGGGTCTTCGAAATTTTCTCTGTTCCGTTTTTAGCATGGGGGGGCGGGGTGGCAAACAGAAATAGTTATGTAGGTTAGAACCAAAACCTCACCTAAAAGACAAATTCTTGGGGCTGGCATTAACATTTCACTGATAATGCTCTTTTCATAAATCTTGGCATTCCTGTTAAATTATTCATACGGTGTTCTAGGAGAACATATGACATTTTTTTTAAAAATGTATTCTTCACAGCATCTTGCAATCAGCCAGAATGTCACTCCATGGGTTATTTTTCTGAATCTCACCATCTGAATGTTCTGAATAAATTTTACTTTATTCAATAAGTTTCACTCTTGTTTCCAAGCATTCCTTTTATGATTTCTACAGCTTCACTTCTATTGTATTACCCTCCTATTTTATTTCTTTCCCTTCATCTTGATCTCCCTTTATATCTGCTGTGCGCTTCACTTCACTGTTATTGCAATCTATCATTTCAGCTTTGAAAAAAAAAAAGAGGATATTTCCTATTATCTGATCTTCCCTAGATGTACTTAACTTTGTGACACTCGTATTTCTCTGAGTGACCTTTGTGCTATAACTCTTTGGTGCTACATCTTGAAAGTGCCTCTGACAGATTCAGCAGGTGCCCTTTTAATTCGCATTCTGGAACCACCCTGCCTGTCTTGAATACACTTTCTGCCAGCCCCGCATTGTCTGCACTTCCTAAATCAGAGGCAGCACAGTCACAACGCTGTCAAATGCTCCCTCCGAGGGGCCTCACGCATTTTTTCTTCTTGGAATTGTCAGATGACTTTTTCGTTGCTATTTGCCTAAGGAAATCTAACGTCAATGTAATGGAAACATATAGACATCCTCATGTAGCCTCCATCTGGGCAGGTGGGTAGATATATGCCTTGCAAACCATCAGCTGAAGTCTGCCTTTTCAGGGTAAGAAATCTCTGTGTGTATCCGGTCACGTCCCTCTTCCGGGTCCCGAAGTCCTGCCTTGGGACTGTCCAGCGAGGAGGGTTGTCTCGGGATTCTGGACCATACCATTTTTTACCAAGTTTGGTCTGAACTGTGACCCATTTTTCAAGCCAGTGACAGCCCTGTCCTGGCCCACTGACCCGATATAGCTCAGGGGCCTGCCCCATTTTCCAGAGGATGCAAATGAACCCCTGAATCCAAAACCAAATCCCAGAGAACGTCAGAAGGCTCTCAAGAGCTGTCTCCCCTCCACCATCTGGAACCAGTAAGGCCCCATTTGAATAGTTTCAAGCTCTAGTCTGGTCCATGATGTTAACTTTTTTCAATAAATTAGAATAAATCATTCAATAACTAACAGATTAGAAAGCCTCCAGTATCATTCTTAGGTAAGTCATATTGAAATGAGTCCCTTGGTGTGTAACAAAAAGATTTCTGTTATGAACCGCATCGAACAAGGAACTCTGTGGTTCTTTTAAATAAACAGTTACACAATACCTGAATGATTGGTGACTTTTAATGGGAAGAAGTAAGAAAAGTGGGTGAGGCAGGACCTGTCTGACTGATGATGCTTTTTGGGGTGATTTTGAGGCCGCTTATAAAGAAGATCTTTCTCTACAGCCGAAAAGAACTCCTGACAACAAGTCTAATGCTCTCCTGGAGGGTAAAAGAATTAGGTGTTTGATTATGTTAATCCTATTGAGATGATGTGAATTTTTTTTTTATTCAAACTGAATAAATGAATAAATTTTCTTCCAGCTCTGAGAATGGGTATAAGCGAAGTGACTGCTCGGGGATCACCTTGGGGAAGATACAGCGAGCTCTTCCAAGGTTTGAGGTTCAGAGTTTTCCGTCTTCTCAGCTTCTGTGGTCCGCCCACTGCCCACGAGGGCTGCACTTGAAACTATGGGTAGTACAGTCTTGCCTCCAGAATAAGTCAGCTTCTTCCCTGGGTTCAGTCTTCATTTCCTCTCCACCAGACACTATCATCGCCATGGCTACTGAGACTGCAGATCGCTCTCAACTTTCCGAAAGCTCAGACCCTGACACCAGCCGCAGTCTCGCCATCGCTCGCGTTCCTTTATCCCAATTAACATGCTGTTCTCGCTCTCTCTACCTTCCTTTCATCTCATCTCTCACCTAGTCCTTCCAAATTCCTCAATATCAGGGCAGACACATTTCAACCCTTGATGCTGGGTCCCCAGGGTTGACCGTTAGTGCCATGCGGTAGCAGTCGTCCTGAGATGACCCCCTCCACCCCTGAGGGCAAGGCCTTCCCAACCCCCATCGCCCCTCCCTCTTCTTTTCTTTCTCATCTCTGCTTTCAGACGTCTTCTCTCACATCTCTGCTTGTGGACATTGCAACAAAGGGTTTTACATTAGGTTCTCTAGAGGGTCGTATATTTGGTTCATGTAAATTGAGTTTTTTTCCATTATATTGACCTGAGCATTGTTATCAAAGTGGACCTGGAAAATACCCAGGTGCAGAGTGAACGGCATAAGAGGAGGACACAGACAAAAGAACCGTCCGGACTGATGTGACATACCCCCAACCTCGGGAGCCTGGCAGGAAGCTGAGCGGCTCTGGGGATGGGGGAGTGGAGCTGAACCCCAAGGTTGCTTCCTTGCTCTGCTGGGCCATGGGGTGATTCAACATAGAAGGTGAAGCAGAAAGCAAGGACAGGCTGTGGCTAGCAACATGATGAGATGAACCTTATCAATGAGAAAAACGTGGAATTTGCAGGTTTGGGCTCTCTGGCAGGTAAGTTGGTGTATATCTGAAGCTTAGTAGAGAAAACTGAAATTAAAAAAAAAAAAAGATTTGACAGTTGCCAAAACCATATGCGTTAATGTAGGCTTGACTTTCAAGTTTCAGAAACTGTTCTTTAAGGAAATAGATAGCAGTGAAGATTTTAAGACATGGCATCAGGGACAGGAACAAGGTGGATCTCATGGAGAAAGCAAGCTGACTCCAACACTCGGAACTCCTCCAGCGTGAAGGACTCTCATTCTGGGTTGTTCCTGCTGTCCTTGAAAGGCAATACTATTCATTCTTCATTCTCTTTCTCCATCCACGTGGTACCCACGTCTTGTGATCTTACAAGAGACATTTCCAGCTCAGTTCACAAACTGACCAAACACAAATCCTTAGGAAAAGGAATCTGATTGATCCAGCGTGGGCCGCATGTCCAATTCTTGCCCAATAAGCTACAGGTAAGGAGATGGAATTACACTGTCTGAGTAAGTCTAGCTCAGGGCCTACCTTGAGAATAAAAAAGTGATGCCAGGAAAGGACACTGGCTCATAGGATGAGCAGATCTCTACCCAAGTGATAAATAACTTCACTGTGGAAATGAAGGGGTGACTGTGAGTGTGGATGAAAAGGAAGTATTTATACTAGTTGCAAATGGAAGGGGGGAAAGTGGAAAGGGTGGCAGATTTTATTTTCTTGGGCTCCAAAATCACTGCTGATGTTGACTGCAGCTATGAAATTAAAAGATGTTTGCTTCTTGGAAGGAAAGCTATGACCAACCTAGACAGCATATTAAAAAGCAGAGACATCACCTTGTAGACAAAGGTCTATAGAGTCAAAGCTATGGTTTTTCTAGTAGTCATGTACAGATGTGAGATTGTTGTTGCTGTTCAGTCACCCCTTTGGGTCTGACTGTGGCCTCACGGACTGCAGCACATCAGGCCTCCCTTTCCCCCACTAAATCCCACAGTTTGTCCAAGTTCATGTCCATTGGATCGGTGATGCCATCTCATCTGCTGACCCCTTCATGGATCACTGCCTTATCATGGCAAAAGGACTTTCATAACTCAATGGAACTATGAGCCATGCCATGTAGGGCCACCCAAGAGGGATGGGTCATAGTGGAGAGTTCTGACATAAGGTGATCCACCGCAGGAGAGGATGGCAAACCATCCCAGTATACTTGACGTGAGAATCCCATGAACTGTATAGAAAGACAAATGTGAGTTGGACCATATAGAAGGCTGAACACCAAAGAATTTATACTTTCGAAGTGTGGTGCTGGATAAGACTGTTGAGAGCCCTTTGGACTGCAAGATTAAGCCTGTCAACCCTAAAGGAAATCAACTCTGAATATCCATTGGCAGGACTGATGCTGAAGCTCAAGTTCCCATACTTTGGCTACCTGATATGAGGAGCTGACTCATTGGAAAAGACTCTGATGCCGAGAAAGACTGAAGGCAAAAGGAGAAGGGAGTGGCAGAGGATGAGATGGTTAGAGAGCGTCATCGACTCAGTGCACATGAATCTGAGCAAACTCTGGGAGACAGTGGAGGACAAAGGAGCCTGGTGAGCTGCAGCCCATGGGATCAAAAAGGGTCGGACATGATTTGGCAACTGAGAAACAACAACAACGCTAGTTGAAATACATCAAGAATCTCATGTTTTTCTTCTCATAAGCGGTTCTTTCTGCAATAAATTGTGTTTTCAGTTTTACTTCCCTACCTAATTTTTACTCATTCTTTAAGTGTCAGCTTGACACCTTTCCTTATAAAAATGCATTTAGTTGCTATTCAAAGAGATCACCTACTTTTCTGAATTTGAGCATAACTCCATCCCTTTGTGTACTAAATCATTCATGGGTGTGTATCAGTCTAGATCCTCTAAACTTCATTTTCTGTGTAAATAGGTCATGCTTTATTTATCTTTGTGCCTTATGTTTCTTCACAGCCACTGGACCAGCCCGTAAGTGCCTCCATCCAAGTGTAAACCCCTTGAGGGGCGTGTTTGTTGCCTACTATACAGTCCTAGCAGTTGTGAAGGCACCTAGCAGAGCAGAAAGCACAAACCTTCACCTGACGACTGGCTGAGCCCTCAGTCTCCACCGTGATTACTGATGCATCCTGAGTCCCCACCGTGATTACTGACACGTCGGGAGGTCTGGAGTTATGCTGACTAAGTCAACCATAAAATAGAGATTTGTTACAAAAAAAAGAGAAAAGCTCATGGTTTCTTGAAAATGATTTTAAACTTTCTAGAGAATGAGCTTTCTTTTATTTTATTCCAATTCCAGGATACTTGATAGTGGCATACATAAATAAATTCTCCCTTGAAGCATTAGCTTATAAGCTTAGATCTAGAACATATGTGAAGTAAAATATGAGGTTGTTTTTTTAATGAAAAGATACACAAACACACACACACATTAGTCTACTAAATGTGAATGGAGAGCCTCTTATTTCCCATAACTAACTTTTATAGGATCTGTAATTTAAACTGACCTGCGTCTACTGTGAGAGAGAGTTTTGGCATTGCCATAATACCGTCTTGTGGCAGGAATGGGGTCAGCATAGATGGGAAGCCTGTTCCCTCTTCCTGTAGAGTGAAGAGAAGCCACAGAGGGCAGTGGGGACAGCATAGGTGTCCTACATTTGCTAAGTTTGCTAAGTGGACCACCTGAGGAGAAAGGGCACTCGAGTCAATGAAAAAGGAATGTGCCAAAGCCTGCAGACAGGTAGCAGTTTTTCTAGCACGTAAACCCTTTATGGAAGATTGGGCTTCCCTGGTGGCTCAGACAGTAAAGAGTCTGTCTGCAGTGCAGGAGACACGGGTTCGATCCCTGGGTCAGGAAAATTCCTTGGAGAAGGAAATGGCAGCCTACTCCAGTGTTCTTGCCTAGAGAATTGCATGCACAGAGGAACCTGGTGGGCTATACTCCATGGGGTCGCAAAGAGCCAGACACGACTGAGTGACTAACACTTTATATTTTGATAAGCCCAAGGTGCTTTTGAACTGTGGTGTTGGAGAAGACTCTTGAGAGTCCCTTGGACTGCAAGGAGATCCAACCAGTCCATCCTAAGGGAAATAAGTCCTGAATATTCATTGGAAAGACTGATGTTGAAGCTGAAACTCCAATACTTTGGCCACCTGAGGTGAAGAGCTGACTCATTTGGAAAGACCCTGATGGTGGGAAAGGTTGAAGGCAGGAGGAGAAGGGGATGGCAGAGGATGAGATGGTTGGATGGCATCACCGACTCAATGGACATGAGTTTGATTAAACTCCAGGAGTTGGTGATGGACAGGGAGGCCTGGCGTGCTGCAGTCCAGGAGGTTGCAGAGTCGGACATGACTGACCAACTGAACTGATCTGAACTGAAAGCCCAAGATCAATTGCCCTTGTAGAAGTGCAGGAGACCTCCCAAGTTCAGAGCCCTGACTCCTTTAAGAGCTTTTCATGTCGATTCTGTGATTTCATGGCCCTGGGAAGAACTCCAGTCATAAAAATTTAAGATGCAGATATCTTATTTCACAATTTCAAAGAATATGAAATATAATCTCAAAAATCTCTGACATACAATTCACTTCAGCCCATCTATCTTCATGATAAATTTGACCATGTGCTGAGTACCACGCTGGGTGGACAGTAGGAACCAGGACAGACAGGGTCTCTGGCTTCACAGAGACAACAGTCTAGTGCCAAGGAGAGACTCAGACACGGTGCCACCTGGGAAGAGGAACTGGTTCATTCTATTGCTTTTCCATTACTGCCGTAACAATTTGCTTTAAATTCAGCAGTATAATACATTGCAAACATATTGTCTTATA
>SJYT01074546.1:18936-49796 GCA_006410635.1 Cephalophus harveyi | reverse complement strand
AAAAAAATATATTTTTCTTGTGAAAAAAAATTTCATGATCTACTCTCTTAACAACTTTCATACATATATGGTGATAGCGGTTTAGTTGTTAAGTCATGTCTGATACTTTTGCGATCCCCTGAACTGTAGCCTGCCAGGCCCCTCAGTCCATGGGATTTCCCAGGTAAGAACACTGGAGTAGATTGACATTTCCTTCTCCAGGGGTTTTTCCCCACCCAGGAATTGGACCCAGCCTCCTGTATTGTAGACTGTCTTCTGTATTGCAGGTGGATTCTTTATTGACCAAACCAACAGACATTCTATATAGCATATACTAGTGTTAATTATGTGAAATATCAGGCTGAATGAAGCACAAGCTTGAATCAAAACTGCAGAGAGACATATCAATAATCTTAGATATGCAGATGACACTACCCTTATGGCAAAAACCAAAGAGGAACTAAAGGGGCTCCTGAAAAAGTGGAAGAGGAGAGTGAAAAAGATGGCTTAAAACTCAACATTAAAACAATGAAGATCATGGCATCCAGTCCCATCACTTCTTGGCCAATAGATGGGGAAACAATGGAAACAGTGATAGCCTTTATTTTCTTGGGCTCCAAAATCACTGCAGATGGTGACTGCAGCCATGAAATTAAAAGAAGTTTGTTTCTCAGAAGAAAAGCTATGACCAACCTAGACAGCATATTGAAAAGCAGAGACATTACTTTGCCGATGAAGGTCCATCTAGTCAAAGCTATTGTTTTTCCAATAGTCATGTATGGAAATGAGAGTTGGACTATCAAGAAAGCTGAGTGCAGAAGAATTGATGTTTTTGAATTGTGATGTTGGAGAAGACTCTTGAGAGTCCCTTGGACTGCAAGGAGATCCAACCAGTCCATCCTAAAGGAAATCAGTCCTGAATATTCATTGGAAGCACTGATGCTGAAGCTCCAATACTTTGGCCACCTGATGTGAAGACCTGACTCATTGGAAAAGATCCTGATGCCAGGAAAGATTGGAGGCAGGAGGAGAAGGGGACAACAGAGAATGAGATGGTTGGAAGGATGACCAACTGGATGGACATAAATTTGAGTAAGCTCCAGGATTTGGTGATGGACAGGGAGGCCTGGCTTACTGCAGTCCATGGGGTGAGAAAGAGTTGGACATGACTGAGTGACTGAACTGAATGTTAACTATATTTATCATGTTGTACTTTATATATCTAGTACCTATTTATCTTATAATTGAAAGTTTGTGAAACTGAGCCAGGACCCTGAGGGGTCCTCTTGGGCACAAAAGCCTTTCTGCTTCACCAATTACTTGATTGTAGGAAATAGGCTTCTTTTGGCCTTCTTCACTTTCCCTGCATTTCACAGTGCAGATTCAAACAGTTGCTAATCAGAGAATGGAGAAACAGGGTGGGAGGAGCA
This sequence comes from Cephalophus harveyi, assembly GCA_006410635.1. Lineage (NCBI taxonomy): Eukaryota > Metazoa > Chordata > Mammalia > Artiodactyla > Bovidae > Cephalophus > Cephalophus harveyi. The sequence goes on along the minus strand of SJYT01074546.1, from coordinate 48,387 downwards.
GTCAAGAAAATATAGTGCTGCCTTGAGGTACAGTCCCGGTTTCTCCTCAAGAAATATGTTGTACATAACAGTGTCTTGAGTTCTTCTGCAGGAACTAAGGCTCCCACCCACATGGAGGTTAGATAACTTCATGAAGACCACCAGATTCTTGGAGCTTTTCCCTGTTACCTCACCACCAATCAATCAAAACATACGCTGCAGCCCTCACCCCAAATTTTGCCTATAAAAAGTTTTCTCTGAAAACTCACTGGAGAGTTTCAGACTTTTTAGCAGGAACTACCTGTTCTTGCTTTGCCTTGCAATAAACCTTTCTCTGTTCCAAACTCTGATGCTTGGATTTGTTTGGCATCACTGTGTGTCAGGCACACAAACTTGTGTTAGGCAACATTTGTACCTTTTGATTGTATTCATCCAATTCTCCCTCTGAAAGACCCAGCCTCTGGTAACCACAAATCTGATCTCTTTTTCTACTACTTTGTTCTTTATAGGTTTCCTTACTTATAAAATAGGGATAATATTACCTATTTCATTCTATTGATATAGTAATTGAATGAAGGAATGTGTCAAAGTTTCTTAAACTTTAGTCTGCTGAAAAATCACCAGATATATGTGTTAAAATGCAGAATTGGTACCAGCCCATATATTCTCAAGCAGGATACCTGGGATACCTATAAGAAAATGAATTTTTAATGAGTCATTGTGATTTTAATGTATGTAGCTAGAGGGAAATTTGAGAATCATTAATAAGTGTAATTAATTACTACAATGTCTCACATATTAAGGATTCTATTGATGCTAATTAATAGGGTTATTTTTAATAAGTACCATGGTGTTGGAACTCTATATATAACATATATATAATATTATATATTATAACTATAATTATAATATTATATAGCTGGTGATATCTATGAGTCTTCCATCACCAGACAATAGGCTCTCCACAAAAGTGGATTTGAAGTGACCCTTGCACCTAGTTATTGTCCTGTCCATTTATGAGTCATAATGCCTGTGCTGAGTGTCTAATCATGCTCTCTAATTGTGAATCTCAAATTCTTCTTGTGTTAATGTTGATATGTTCCATACAAAAGTCTCAGTCTATTCACGGTTTCCCGGAATTACATCCTTAAACATTTAATTAGATTTGGACAACACAGAATTCAGCAACTGAATGTGCAGTTTTCTGCTATTTGTGTTTTTAAATGTTTGGAGCAAGTTTGAATGGCTTTGGAAGTGAATCAAGCACTCCCCTCCTGACTGTCCCACTTTGGTTTTTTAAATGCCTGAGAATGGCCTCTTACTCTGTCCCTTGTCACTCCATTTTGTTTTTCTACTACGGCCCCACTGATAAAGAAAATTCTTTCACTAGGAATAAAATAAAGGTAGCCTGTTTAATCTAGGTAGTGGCCTGATATGTGCTCAGTTTTCATGCAAATATTTTTATCATATTAAAATAGCTAGAAAAGCATACTTGGTAGAAAAATCATTGCTTATTACATAAATTAGTATGCTATAGACTTGATTTCCTATGAACTAAAATGGTAATTAATAGAATCATGGAATTTATTGATTTCAAAAACTTTAATAGAACCACTCAAAAGTATAAGTAGAATTCGATATAACCAAAATTATGTGATTTCTGGGAATTATTCACAGATCATTCTTCATGTGACATTAAACATCCATGTGTAGGTGATGATTTCCTTGACTGAAGACACAGCAATTAGATGAACCGCTTACTGAAAGCAGAGTACTATAGCAAGTCGTCCCCTTAGAAAAATATGTCTGAAAGTTTGTCTCAAGGCAATTGTTTATTCACAGAAAAGAGAATAGGTGGGTGTGGCTCCTAGCCACTGACTAAGCCACTCAGCGTGGCATGGACAGAGTTGTCTCGTGGCATCATGCGCCTGGAAGGAGGGGATAAGGAGCCAGAAGTAGGGGGATGAGCATTGGAAGAAGAGTTGACTAGATTCAGAAAGCATGCTTAATTACTTTACAGTTGTGTCCAGGTTTTTCTCTGCTGCTCCTAAATAATCTTAAGCAACACATTCAACTGTGAGCTATGCCCAAGAGCTGGTTAGTAGAATTATCCCTACCCTCTGGCCCTATCCATTGGGTAGAAAACATTAGAACAACTAAAAATGAAATTAATGTGCTTTGAAATTGATTTTAGCAAGAGGAGAAATTTAATTATTTGCTAATGTTAAATTTTAAAGTATCATTTATTGATAACTTTATTTTTTAAACTTTTAAGTTGAGATGATCAAAAGAATATTTTAGAAATCACAAATCTAAACCAAGTTGAAAAAGTTACACAGCTACTTATATGCTGTCTAGTATCTCCTATATCATGATATTGATAAATGGCCTTCAAAAATAATTGTTATTTATTTGACACCCCATTTATTAGATAGAGACGTGATGGATTTGATATCTGAAACATATTCATACAAGTTGACTGTAATGGAATGAGAGAACATGGGGAGAGCTGAAATTGGACAAGACCAAGAACTGATCTAGAGTCTAGGCTAGGGGAACTGATGGAAGAAAAACACTGTACCCTTCAGAAAAAATTCTTACTTGAATTTCAAAACCATGATAATTAGAGCATACTCTCATCTAATCTGGGCTGATATATACAGCTAAAAGGTCAGATCTTTTGGTTCAGTACACTATACTACATTAATATTTGCAATTAGAAAAGTAGCCCAGGCCTGTTCCCTGGAATGTGAACCTAGTATGAAGTATGCATCCCCAGGCAACTGGAACAGGAGAAGCCTAAAGTCTCTGTGAGATTGAACGCTACAAAAGAATTTTTGCTTTGAATTATTTCAGCTTGTGACTTTCAAATCCTACAAAATATAACCACATTCTAGTGATAAGATAAATGTCACCTCTGCCAAGTTTAGCCAATGAGGATGCCCAGCCTTTAACTAAGGCCTTTATCAGAGCCCCAGAAAATCATCTTCTTCTTTCAAATATGGAGAAAAAAATAGTATAGGTAAAATTTACTGAATCTTCAAATTTCATAAAAAAATAATTTATGTATTTCAAAAAGAAAGGGGGACTATACAGGATGAAGTTATTCTATCTATTGAAGTAATATTGTGTCTGCACCTCAGCTGTTGAGCCAATATCTATTATTATTGGCTTCAGTTTTTGCATGAGCTTCAACAAACGTTTCATTCTATTAGATCTCACTTTTTCACATTTTCAAATATAGATTTTATTCTACTTTCTTTTCAAGCTATATTCACGAAGAGATGATGAATGACTTGACTTGATGGGGAACAATCTGTCATTGTCCCTAACAAGAGATAATGCCTTGATCAAATTATTTTTAGTGTCCAGATTTCATCCACAAGATAAACTATATTAACAGCTACTTGAAGTATAGTAGATAATCCTAAAATATGCTTAATAGAGAAGTAGCAGCACGTCTGTAGTTAATACTTAAAAACAAAAGATGCCATAGAGGGAAGTGTAAATTAGGAAAAGTCATCAATTTGTGTGTCAAGGTGAATGGTGCAAACAGAAGCACAACTAGAAAACACATTGGATAAGAGACAGGTTGGAGGGATTGTGGAAAGTATAATATGGAAAAATGAAAGCAATTCTGAAAATATTTGAAGATATTTCTGCGAATGTTGAATCTCCTCCAAAATGTTTTAATAGAGGTAAAAAGACTCCCCTCCTTTGGAAGTGAACTCTTTAAAGAGGTGTAAAGGGCTCGACAGACAATATCTCAGAGTGCTCTTTAACATGTGAATCCAGTAACCTCCCTGGCTTGGAGGGCTATTTCAAGGGGAAGGTTATCAGCTTCACAGAAGACTTTTAGTTTAATCTGACTTTCTGAAAGAATGTAGCTGTCTGTTGTAAGCATACCACAAAAATACTCCTGGGAAAGAGTAACTTCTTCATTGGAATTTGATTTGGACAAGCCTTCTTGAAAAACCGTTTGTTTCCAATATTTGCAATATTTGCAGTTGTCTGAGGGCATAATGGCTCAGTCAAATAATTCTTAAGTTTTTAAATAGCTGTATTTATATTCTAAGTAAATATTGTTTTCAAGATTATATACCATTTAAAAAAACAAGCAACAAGTACCCAAGGCACAGGAATTGTACTATACTAATCCAAAAGAAAAGCTATGGCCAACCTAAACAGCATTTTTTTAAGTAGAGACATTACTTTGCTGACAAAGGTCCATCTAGTCAAAGCTATGGTTTTTCCAGTAGTCATGTATGGATGTGAGAGTTGGACCATCAAGAAAGCTGAGAACTGAAGAATTGATGCTTTTAAACTGTGGTTTTGGAGAAGACTCTTGAGAGTCCCTTGGACTGCAAGGAGATCAAACCAGTCAATCCTAAAGGAAATCCGTCTTGAATATTCATTGGAAGGACTGATACTGAAGCTGAAGTTCTAATTCTTTGGCCACCTGATGTGAAGAACTGACTAATTGGAAAAGACCTTGTTGCTGGGAAAGATTGAAGGCAGGAGGAGAAATGGATGACAGAGGATGAGATGGTTGGATGGCATCACTAAGCCAATGGACGTGAGTTTGAGCAAGCTCCAGGAGTTAATGATGGACAAGGAATCCTGGTGTGCTGCAATCCATGGGGCCACAGAGTGGACATAACTGAGCAACTGAACTGAATCCAGAAATTCTACTCTTCTCTTAAGGGCCAAATTCTGCAAGAATGAGTGGTTAGAATGAAAAATACAGCAAATATTATAATAATGATGATGTTTCTGATGAAGTTATTAGTCAATATTTTATATGAATATCACTTTATGAATGTTATCTAATGATATCTGTCAAATATATTTATGAAAATATTATATTATCCTAATTATACAAATCCTGAAAGATGATGTTGTGAAAATGCTGCACTCAATCTGCCAGCAAATTTGGAAAACTCAGCAGTGGCCACAGGACTGGAAAAAGTCAGTTTTCATTACAATTCCAAAGAAAGGCAATGCAAAAGAATGCTCCAACTACAACACAATTGCACTCATCTCACATGCTAGTAAAGTAATGCTCAAAATTCTCCAAGCCAGGCTTCAGCAATACGTGAACCGTGAACTCCCTGATGTTCAAGCTGGCTTTAGAAAAGGCAGAGGAACCAGAGATCAAATTGCCAACATCCGCTGGATCATGGAAAAAGCAAGAGAGTTCCAGAAAAACATCTACTTCTGCTTTATCGACTATGCCAAAGCCTTTGACTGTGTGGATCACAATAAACTGTGGAAAATTCTGAAAGAGATGGGAATACCAGACCACCTAACCTGCCTCTTGAGAAATCTGTATGCAGGTCAGGAAGCAACAGTTAGTTTGGAAGGAATGATGCTAAAGCTGAAACTCCAGTACTTTGGCCACTTCATGAGAAGAGTTGACTCATTGGAAAAGACTCTGATGCTGGGAGGGATTGGGGGCAGGAGGAGAAGGGGACAACTGAGGATGAGATGGCTGGATGGCATCACTGACTCAATGGACATGAGTCTGAGTGAACTCCAAGAGATGGTGATGAACAGGGAGGCCTGGCGTGCTGCTATTCATGGGGTCGCAAAGAGTCAGACACGACTGAGCAACTGAACTGAACTGAACTGAATTATACAAAATAAAAATAGAAGTAAAGTATCTATTAACTTTAACAAGTGTAAGTTTGGTCAAGGATGGAATTGTCTTAATGTAGTTGTAACTATAAAGTGAAGTTGCTCAGTCATGTCCGACTCTTTTTGATCCCATGGACACCAGGGTCCTCCGCCCATGGGATTTTCTAGGCAAGAGTACTGGAGTGGGTTGCCATTTCCTTCTCTAGGGAACTTCCCAACCCAGGGATCGAACCTAGGTCTCCCACATTGTAGACAGACGCTTTACCATCTGAGCCACCAGAGAAGTCACTAACTATAATCATATACTTAAAGAAATAGAATGTCACAATTTCTATTGTCAAAGTGCTATACGGAACTTGTAAGTACCTAATAAATAGAATATTTCAAAATGTATTTTATTCCACATCAATAAACTTGTCTGAAACGTCATACATAAATTTGAACTAACATATATTGCAGTAAAGTGGTACCAGAGTGTTGAAAGACAGGAGGGCTGTCCTGTTTTATGTTTTGTATTGACCAGTTCAAAATTCATGGCTATTCATACTTTAGGGGCTATAGTTAATGTGACATAGTAATAATGAAGACAAATGTTTCCTTTTATAAAATAACCCAAGAATGTTACTACTCTTAGTTACAAATGCTCATTTTTTGTTTTGTTTTGGTATTTTTAACTTATTTTGAATATTACGCTGGAGCTACCTGATATTCAAAATTTTTAAAAGGTAATATTCCAAAGAAACATACAGATTACTATATGTAAAGTAGATAGCAAGTAAGGGGTTGCTGTATGACAAAGGAAACCCAAAGCCCTCTGTGACAATCTGTAGAGGTGGGAGGGAGGGGGGGAACTAGGGGTTACCAGAGGGAGGGGATATATATATACCTATGACTGATTCATGTTGATGCATGACCAAAGCATCACTGTAAAGTAATTATCCTACAGTTAAAAATAAAATATAATTTTTTAAAAAGCTAATATTACAAGAGCAATTAAATTTAGTCATTCTATGTCGCTGATGTAAATAGCGATCTAAGTATTTTATAACAATTTTGTGTTTACTTTTTGCTTCATGATTATGAACTCCATTTATTCAGCCACACTAGAAATCGACAAGTGTGGCTGTTGTTAGAAAGTAGCACTGCAAATATCATTTTTGTCTCTTGACCCTTCAAAAGTCAAATAGTGTTCATTAATGTGTTCATTCATTTTTAAGCCACTATCTAATGATTACTATGTACCATACCTCATTTTCAACAAAGAAATGAAGTAATGAATATGTCATTCATTCAATAAGCAGTTACTGAAATTTGTCTGGAACTGTAATGTCCTAAATGCAAAAGAAAGGGCCCAACAGATAACAGTTTCTGATTAAGTAACTATTGATTCAGTAACTCCCAAAAGAAATGCCAAATGCCTGCTCAAACATTATAAAGCTTACAATTTACCAGTACATACAAAAGCTCCTTTTAAAAGAAAGAAAGTAATTTAGTCACTCAGTCGTGTCTGACTCTTTGTGACCCCATGGACTGCAGCAGGCCAGGCTTCCCCATCCATCACCAACTCCCAGAGTTTACACAAAATCACGTCTATCAAGTCAGTGATGCCATCCAACCATCTCATCCTCTGTTGACCCCTTCTCCTCTTGCCTTCACTCTTTCCCAGCATTAGGGTCTCTTCCAATGAATCAGTTCGTCACATCAGGTGGACAAAATATTGGAGTTTTAGCATCAGCAGCAGTCCTTCCAATGAATATTCAGGACTGATTTCCTTTAGGATTGACTGATTTGATCTTGCAGTCCAAGGGACTCTCAAGAGTCTTTTCCAACACCACAGTTCAAAAGCATCAGTTTTTCAGTTCTCAATTTTCTTTGTGGCCCAACTCTCAAATCCATACATGACTACTCGAAAAACCATAGCTTTGATTAGATGGACCTTTGTTGACAAAGTAATGTTTCTGCAGAGGTAATGAAGATATAATAGCCATTTCATACATATGGGAGGAAGTTTTAAACTTATTTCGTAAAGGTAATATTTGACAGAATTGCTTGTATCAAATTTAATTTAAAAATTCTTTAGAACTACAGATTTGCAGGTCAACATATTCAATAATTCCAACAGAGCCAGTTTTATTTGTTTGTTTTGGGTATGCAGAACTGATCTAATTAAGCTTCCTTCATCTGAGTAGCAAATGAAATTATTAAACAATGTCAAAACTATGCTAGACTTAGAAATTGACTGTAATTCCATTACATATAAATATAGATGTAATTACTTATAGAATGAGAGAAGAGTATAAACAGGGATGAATTGTGAAAAAGCAAGAGTTATGACAACCACCTCATACTCCATAGAAATATTCATTGGGTATAGTTGTGAATGTAGTTGATATACCGTTTCTTTGATTTTTATTTCCTTTAATTTTCCCTTTTTGGTTAAGGGTATTTTTGAAAGTCATAGCTCAGAATGTAGCTGTTTCAGAGTTGGATAAAAATCATAATCATTTCTTTTAACTCAGAACAAAGAAGAATGGATCAAGAAATGTGAAGAAGTAAACCACAAATGGAGTGGAAGCATAATGACAAAACAGTTTCAAAAACAGAAAAAAAAGACCAATATATTAATAAATATCAAAGTCCACCATTAAACATGCTGCTAAGTCGCTTCAGTTGTGTCCGACTCTGTGCAACCCCATAGATGGCAGCCCACCAGGCTCCTCCATCCATGGGATTTTCCAGGCAAGAGAACTGGAGTGGGGTGCCATTGCCTTCTCCAACCATTAAATATAGATAGTACTTAATTGTTACAGAATAGGTTCAAGCAGAGAAATAAAGAGTAGTTCATAAATATCTGAGTACAATAGCAATCATAGATCTGAATACAAAGACGGATTAATTAACTGAATAAAGTTCGGAGTGGTGAGTTTTAAAATATTATTTCCTGTTCTTAAAATTATTTCTAGTATTAACCTGCATTTTTAAATTACCTTGAATTACATTATAGAATAGTAGTATTTCTTCTAGTTATTTTATTTTAAGGTAGTGGTATAAAAGCAGTTAGATTCTGACTTTATTTTTGGTAAGCATATGTTCCATTGCTTCAAAACTAGTTATTTCAGATATGAAATTATTTTAAGCTGAAGAAACTTTTTACACAGAAATACTGAGTCCATTATTAGGTAATTAGCTGTGACACACAGGGCCACTGCTGGTCTATATGATGCCTTTCTAGTAATTTGTGAAAGGTATGAACTCCTCAAGACAGAAGCAGTTCCAATCAGGGGACATGACCTAGAGAATGGTATGTTAGCTGGATTTCAAACCCCTCATCACTCTCAGCTGGGCTCTGTGGCATTAGAGTTAGTAGCTCAGTCATGCCTGACTCTTTGCGACCCCATGGACTATAGTCCTCCAGGCTTCTTGGTCCTTGGAATTCCCCAGGCCAGAATACTGGAATGGGTAGCCAGTACCTTCTCCAGGGGATCTTCCCAACCCAGGGATTGAACCTGGGTCTCCTGAATTGCAGGCAGATTCTTTACTGTCTGAGCCACCAGAGAAACTCAAGGATCCAAGGGAACAAACTGCTTAATAGAGTCCAAAAACCCAAAGATACTTTCCCAGTGTTTTAACCTGTGGTTAGATTTGTATTTCACAGCAAGAAATCAATAGTAAGCTTTCAATTTTTTTCTGGATTCTTCCAAAGGGCCAGAAGTGAAGTTATGTCAAACACTCTTTTTTTAACTTACATGATTATCAATGACACTCTTTTGCTTATTTTCAAGTATAGATAGACAGCTGAGGCTTAAAGAGTTTATCTATATTTCCTGAGATTACCAGTAATATCAGGGTTATACTGAGGTCTAGTAACTTCAAATTCAGAGGTCTTTGTACTAAAGCTCAACCATCCCAAAGAGGCAATGGAAAATAAAATAATCATTCTTCCTTTATATTTGAAAGAAGTTCCCTAGTGCAATTATTCTCACTGTTTAGTATCTAAATGGATACTTTATGATATATTGTAACCAAAACAATTCAGTAAAACTTTATACTTGGTTACCATCTTTCACTCAAAAGATGCAAGCAGTTACTTAATTTGTCCATAAACATAGCACTGGGATTTTTCCGTAATGATTTTGAGGAAAATGTATCAACTAGTTTCAACTTTTCAAAGGGTCAATAATTTTCCAGAGATAAACCACAAAACTTTTGAACTTTGAATTTTGAAAATCATAAGATAGAAATTAGCTTAATATTTTAAGTAGAAAAGTGTGATATCTGTTTAAAAGTAATGGTAAAACATCATTTACTGATATTGTGGTAAGATAAGGCAAGATATTATATTTAATAATATCATCAAATATTATGATACTATTAAAACTGTTAAACTGTGATTGATAGTATCTTTTTTCAAGATTAACTATTGTCTAAGCAGATGCTGAATTTCATGTACAGAAGGCATTGAATTTAATAGTGTATATCTAAATAATCTTAATTCAATGAATATAGAAAGATGGATGTCTAATTTTTGCTTTGACAGAAAGTTTTAATTGCTTAAACTTCCCAAAGAGTATGTGTTTGCAATTTGAAAAATCTATACTGGAAAAGGTTTAGGAAGACCACACATTGACATAAAACTGTTGTTTAATCAACAGCTATTTAGTTCTGGGAAAATGCTACATTTGCAACCAGCAAGCTACCTGTGCCTTTTGTGATTTTTCACTCCAGGACTATGTACGCAGAACTGAACAAGCTTGTTATAAGTAGTTACTCATCATCTTTGGCACTGACTATCTATTGTAGCTATTATTGTACTGTCAAGCAAAAGGACTATGAACAATAAACAAGCAAAAGAGTAGTTTACTTAGGGTTTTATAATTACAATTTGGGGATCAGAGATTCTGAAAGAATTGAGAATAGTGTCTCCACTTGGGTGGAGGGAGGTGATGAATAGGATTTTGAAAGAGGAAAAGGAATAAGTTAATTCAGGCTTATGTGAATTGTTACCAATAATTTGGATTAGCAAGTAAAATTGTTCGGCACGTATGTTCAGGTTATGAACCCATCTCACTGTTACAAGGGAAAAGTATATTTTCTTTAGGCCAGAAAAAGTCCAGTTCTCAGCATTATTCTTTCCTTTTGGCAACTCAGCATCTATTCAGCAATTTTAATTTAGATATTCAGCAAAAGTCAGGCACAGGAAGCAAACATGGAGGTCTTGGGTCACAGCTCAGTCATTCCTGACATTGTTCTTTTCACAGTCACCTAACAAATGAACCCACATCTTAGTGATTGACAGAGTCTATGAGTTAGGAGATCAGGTAGGCCCAGAAGCAATGGCTTCTTATCTTGCTCCATGATGTTTGGATGTCAGTGAAGAAGACTAACTGCTCAGAATGACTCAATAGCTGGAAAAGAATATGATCTAGGAGCTTCCTCACTCTCATGTCTGGTGGTTAATGACAGCTGTCTTCTGTCAGCCTGAATACATATATGTGATCTTTCTATGTGACTTGAGCTTCCTCATAGCATGGTGTTCTTGGTTAGTTAGACTTCTTAAGATGATAACATAGGCCTCCTTTGTTACTGACTACTAACAAAGTCAGTATTCCAACTAGTAAGGCAAATTATTTTTCTACAGTAAATCAGACACACATCTAAATCAACACATACACACACACATAAAATACATGTGGCTTCTCCAGTAGCTCAGCGGAAAAGAATCTGCCTGCATTGCAGAAGATTCAGATGTGAGCGAGATCCCTAGTTTGGGAAGATCCCCTGGAGGAGGGCATGGCAACCCACTTGAGTATTTTTGCCTGGAGAATTCCATGGACAGAGGAGCCTCACAGGCTACAGTCCGTAGAGTTGCAAAGAGTTCGACAAGACTGAAGCAACTCAGCACAACACATACAAATTTATATAGAGATGATCATTTAAATTATTTGGTTTCATAAGCTAGTTTTCTCTTTTACTCTGTAGTTATTAGATAGAAATAAGCTATTTTGAGAAAACTGTCTTTCTCATTTTCCAGCTAGCCTTTCATCTTTCCCCCAGCAATTGGCTGAATGTTCCTTATGATCCTACTCGTGAGGAGCATAAGGAACATAAGACTATCAACATAATCCAGTAACACCATGGTTCTCTTACAATGCCTCATATATAAACTCAACATAATAAAATATTAAAAGATCCTTTTATCTCTGAGATTTGGCCAATAAATGCAGAGCACCTCAGCCAGCACACATCTATGGTGTCTGTCTAGTGTAGCTCAGGTGAGTTTGGAACTGAGTGCTTGAAGTTAATTAAAAACTGCATCACAGAGCTAATAGTTGGTTGATGTAGCTTGGATGCACCTTATTTCTCGCAAGCAAGTTTCTCTGCTTACATTGACATACCATATTTCTGTATATAAACAGCATCAATTATGTGTAATTACATATAAAATAAGGATATTATCATCATTGTTTTGAGCACCTACATTGTACTAGGGCTTGACAGCATAGTGATTAAGATAGTATAATATGAAAACACACTATGTTTAGGAGGATGTCAACTAGTTATATGATCTTAGGCAAATTATTAAACTTTCAGGGACATAGTTTCTTTATAGGCAAAATGAAAGAGAAATAGTAGTATTTAACCACATGGTCTCATTAAAAGTACAAGATAAAGTAACACATATAAATTGCTTAGAACAAGTGTCAATAAGTATTTAGGATATGTTAACTGTTAAAATTTTATGAATGATGGAATAGCTGCAGTGAGTTTAAGGCACACAGTTAAAAACATGGAGCCAAGATTCAGTCTTAGGTTTCCTTAGCACTAAAATCACACTCTTCTAATTTTTTTAACTCTTTCATTGCCAATGATTTTACTGCCTTGTAATTTCTGATAGTGAACAGACTATCAAGTCAGACTGCTGAGGTTTAAATCTCAGCCTGCTATCTACCTTGAAAAAAATTAACTCGTGCAAACTTGAAAAAAATTAACTCTTTCTACATCGGGTAACATGTTTCTTAACAGTGGATAACAATAACACCTAGACTGGTTGTGATAACATATTAAATAACTGAAGTGCCAAAAATAGTTCTCCATGCACAGTAAGTGCTATGTGTAATACTTATATCATCAAATAATTATCCTCATTATTTACCACTTTTTTTAGGATTGTTTTAGGTATCACTTTTAGGTCTAATCTCAATGATGATTTATTGTCCTTAAGAGAAAAAAAATCTCACATAATTCATTGTTGTTGTTTAGTTGATCAGTCATGTCTGACTCTGGGTGACTTCCATGGACTGTAACCCACCAGGCTCCCCTGTCCATGGGATTTCTCAGGCAAGACCACTAGAGTGGGTTACCATTTCCTGCTCCAAGGGATCTTCCCAAACCAGGGAATGAACACTTGTCCTGCACTGCAGGCAAATTCTTGATCACTGAGCCACTGGGGAAGCCCCACATAATTCATAGATTCCTCATTATTCCTATCAATACATATTTGGTAAGTATTTATCAAATGATGTTAATTTTCTGATGCTAAAATATGTTATCAGAATATTGATTTTTTTCTTTAATTTCTTGACAGTAAAATGACTACAGTGTGGTTTTTAACATTATTTGATAGATCTAAATTTCTAATACTTTGGTTTTCTAAAATGATTACAATTTCTTGAGTCCTAGAAATCAATTCCATAATATTTAAAATCCTTATCATCTCACACTAATACTATACTTTGGTCCATAGAAATCCCATAATGCAGTTTTCAAAAAGAATTAATGTACTTGATGGGATGGGGAAATCCTTTCAGAGTGCATGTGTATATCAGATCATCACATTGTATAGTTTAAATATCTTACAATTTTATTTGTCAATTATACCTCAGTGAAGCTGGAAAATAAGCAAATTAATATACTCTATCAAATATCCTGGTCTTAACTGTAGGAATTGCTTAGATACAATAAGAATATAGTTCAATGAAAATTTAGAGGAATATTAGCTAAATTTGAACTAATTTTTCCATTCCTTTTATACTCACACACAAAAGCAGAAGTCATTTTTCAAGGATACAATTATAGTTACTTTTGCCATAAGAATAGCTTCTTCAGGAGCTCTTAGTAAGGATGCTGGTGAGTTGCAGAAACCTAAGTAAGTCCAAAACAGTAACTTGTTAGATTGTCAATGCCAAAGACATAATCTTTTCTTTTGGGGGAACTGTTTCCAGGTGTAATCAGAGCTTCTTAAAGTTTAACAGGGAGCTGACTTAGACTGGAGAACTTGGGCAAGTTCATATACTAGTACTCAAGAAGAAATACAGAAAAACACTAAAAGAAATGCCTTAAGCTATAAAATCAGCTTCTGCCTGAATGGTATTGCTGTTCTTTTTATTTCAAAGGGAATAGCATAATGAGCTCATTTCTTTCCAGGTTTATTTTATATTCACTAGGAGAAAGGAAAGAAAGAATAGGAGCTTAGAAACTCTTGAGTATGGGTCTAGATAAATCCATTTAAAGTTGGGGGACATGCCTTCAGCAATGGAATGAAACTACCACATTCAAGAAACACATGGCACTTCATTTTACTCATGGGGAAGATAGTAGATGCCCATGAAATGATGGCTTGTCAACAATTAGACAATTTAGACTACAAAGAGAGAGATTATATCTGAATTCCTTTATAACTTCCAAAAGCATTCAGGGTATTTTACATACTCTGATATTACATTCACATAAAAATGAGCCATATAAATCACATGGGAAGTATTAGTCAATCAATGACAAAGGCATCCTATAGAATAAATTGAATATGGGAGACTATTTGGTGGTATCTCTGTTCTATATTTAAAGATTTATTTTACTTATTATTTTTTTCAGAAAGCTTCCCACTACTTTAAGGTACTTAAAATAAGTACTTAATACTTAAATAATATTATCTTTGTTATCTCTTTCTTTAAAAAATTGAGAAAATTTACTATTTCTCACATTCTTCTTTTTGGAGATATATATATATATATATATATATATGTACTTTTATTAACTCTTTACTGATAAGCTATGATTTTTACTTTTCCAAAACATAAAATATGCAATTATTTGTATGTTTTATTTAAATCCCTCTGGACCAGCCCTTTCTGGGAACACACCCCACCATGCCTCTAATTTATGCTTTCCAAATAAAATAGAAAACATTTGCATATAGTTGCTGATAATAGTCTCTTATGATCCTATGTATTGCTATGTTGTCTGTTGTGATCTTTCCATTTTCATTTCCAATTTCTAATTTTTTTATTTGATTTTTCTCCCTTTTAATATGCTATCTAGGTTGGTCATAACTTTTCTTCCAAGGAGTAAGCATCTTTTAATTTCATGGCTGCAGTCACCATCTGCAGTGATTTTGGAGCCCCCAAAAATAAAGTCTAACACTGTTTCCACTGTTTCCCCATCTATTTCCCATGAAGTGATGGGACCAGATGCCATGATCTTCATTTTCTGAATGTTGAGCTTTAAGCCAACTTTTTCACTCTCCACTTTCACTTTCATCAAGAGTAGAGTTAGGTTGTTTATTTGACTTTTTTCTTGTTTCTCGAGGTAAGCCTATATTGCTATGGACCTTCCCCTTAGCACTGCTTTTACAGTGTCTCACAGGTTTTGGGTTGTTGTGCTTTCATTTTCATTTGTTTCTATGCATAATTTCTTTTTTGATTTCTTCTGTAATTTGTTGATTATTCATCAGCGTGTTGTTCAGCCTCCATAATTGGAATTTTTAATAATTTTTCTCTTGTAATTGAGATCTAATCTTACTGCCTTGTGGTCAAAAAAGATGCTTGGAATGATTTCAGTTTTTTCAATCTAGCCTTGAAGATTTGTGGCCCAGGATGTGATCTATCCTGGAGAAGATTCCATGTGTGCTTAGAAAAGGTGAAATTCATTGTTTTGAGGTGAAATGTCCTATAGATATCAATTAGGTCAAATTGGTCTATTGTATTATTTAAACTTTGTGTTTCCTTATTAATTTTCTGTTTAGTTGATCTATCCATAGATGTGAGTGGGGTATTAAAGTCTCACACTATTATTGTGTTATTGTTCATTTCCCCTTTCATACTTGTTAACATTTGTCTTACATATTATGGTCCTCCTATGCATTCCTATATACTAACAATAAGAAAATAGAAAGAGAAGTTAAGGAAACAACCACATCCACCATTGCAATGAAAATAATAAAATACTTAGGAATATATCTACTTAAAGAAACTAAAGACCTATATATAGAAAACTATAAAACACTGGTGAAAGAAATCAAAGAGGACACAAACAGATGGAGAAATATACTGTGTTCACAGATTGGAAGAATCAATATAGTGAAAATGAGTATACTACCCCAAAAATCTATATATTCAATACAATCCCTATCAAGCTACCAACGGTATTTTTCAGAGAACTAGAACAAATAATTTCACAATTTGTATGGAAATACAAAAAACCTTGAATAGCCAAAACAATCTTGAGAAAGAAGAATGGAACTGGAGGATTCAACCTGCCTGACTTCAGGCTCTACTACAAAGCCACAGTCATCAAGACAGTAATGGTACTGGCACAAAGACAGAAATATAATTCAATGGAACAAAATAGAAAGCCCAGAGATAAATCCATGCACCTATGGAACCTTATCTTTGACAAAGGAGGCAAGAATATACAATGGAGAAAAGACAATTTCTTTAACAAGTGGTGCTGGGAAAACCGGTCAACCACTTGTAAAAGTATGAAACTAAACACTTTCTAACACCATACACAAAAATAAACTCAAAATTGATTAAAGATCTAAATGTAAGACCAGTAACTATAAAACTCCCAGAGGAGAACATAGGCAAAACACTCTCCGACATAAATCACTGCAGGATTCACTATGACCCACCTCCCAGAATATTGGAAATAAAAGCAAAAATAAATAAATGGGACCTAATTAAAATTAAAAGCTTCTGCACAACAAAGGAAACTATAAGCAAGGTGAAAAGACAGCCTTCAGAATGGGAGAAAATAATAGCAAACGAAGCAAAGGACAAAGAACTAATCTCAAAAATATGCAAGTAACTCCTGCAGCTCAATTCCAGAAAAATAAACGACCCAATCTAAAAGTGGGCTAAAGAACTAAGCAGACAATCCTCCAAAGAAGACATACAGATGGCTAACAAACATATGAAGAGATGCTCAACATCACTCATTATCAGAGAAATGCAAATCAAAACCACAATAAGGTACCATTTCATGCCAGTCAGAATGGCTGTGATCCAAAGGTCTACAAGCAATAAATGCTGGAGAGGGTGTGGAGAAAAAGGAACCCTCTTACATTGTTAGTGGGAATGCAAACTAGTACCGCCACTATGGAGAACAGTGTGGAGATTCCTTAAAACTGGAAATAAAACTGCCATATGACCCAGCAATCCCACTGTTGGGCATACACACTAAGGAAACCAGAATTGAAAGAGACATGTGTACCGCAATGTCCACTGAAGCACTGTTTATAATAGCCAGGACCTGGAAGCAACCTAGATGTCCATCTGCAGATGAATGGATAAGAAAGCTGTGGTACATATACACAATGGAGTATTACTCAGGCATTAAAAAGAATACATTTGAATCACTTCTAATGAGGTAGATGAAACTGGAGCCTATTATACAGAGTGAAGTAAGCCAGAAAGCAAAACAGCAATACAGTATACTAATGCATATATATAGAATTTAGAAAGATGGTAACAATAACCCTGTATGTGAGACAGCAAAAGAGACACAGATGTATAGAACAGTCTTTTGCATTCTGTGGGAGAGGGAGAGGGCAGGATGATATGACAGAATGTCATTGAAACATGTAAATTATCATATGTGCAATGAATCACCAGTCCAGGTTTGATGAATGATACAAGGTGCTCGGGGCTGGTACACTGGGATGACTCAGAGGGATGGGATGGGGAAGGAGGTGGGAGCGGGATTCAGGATGAGGAACACATATACACCCATGGAGGATCCATGTCAACGTATGGCAAAACCAATACAATATAGTAAAGTAAAAAATAAAATAAACAATTAATTTAAAAAATAAAAACATAAGTTTAGCATTTGAAAAAAAGAAAATATTATTTTCTCAAATTATCTATTTCTTTTCTGTAGATACTGAAGAAAACATTCATTCTCAATAAATTTCAGTTTCTGCATTACATATTCCCTCAATTTTTTCTTAATCTAATTCATGAAGCATAATTCATCATCCTCTTTCATCCCTCTATTCCATCTTCAATCCTCAGCAGGCAGCATGTTTCTCATTGTAATTCCCTAATTTGATATATACATATGCAGGTCTTTCAAGTAGGTCTTATTATTCAGTAAGTTTCATGGGCCACAAGAATAGCAGGCAGATAGTAAGTCAAGAAAGATCAAAAGATACTCCCTTGATGAGAAAAGGAGTACAATAATAAAATGTGAAGTTCACTACTATAAGGAGTTATACAACTGCCTAAAGGGAGCAATCCACATAAAACCACTTTTACTTATGACTCCTACCGCAAGCTTGAGGGTTTCCCAAAATCACCATGTTTTAATTCACTAGAAGGACACACAGAGCTCACTGAAAGCTTTCATACTCACGATTATGGTTTATTGACATCACAAATGAAAATTTGTCAGAAGACGCATGGAGCAGAATCTTGTCCCGTCTTTCTCTCCCTGTGGAGTCAGACCAGTGTTATTCTATTGACATTGGTATGTGGCTACACATGGAGTATTACTAGACAGAGGTGCTCCCCTGAGCCTTGATCTCTAGAGATTTTATGGAGATTCCACCACATATGCATGGATGATTAGTGATGTGAGTAAATTTAGTCTCTAGTCACTTATGAAGTTTAATTTTTAAGATTTACTATGCCTCCATCAAATCCCTTTGATCAAATACAAAGATAAGTAAAGTAAGATAAGTTTAATTAATCAACTCAAATTTTACTTGGGGAGACAGAAATGCAAACATTTTCGGAGTACAGGATTAAATGCACAAAGATTCTACAGGATATCATCTATCATACTTTGTGTGTGTGTGAGTGGTTTGGCAAGATTTCCAAAATACTCTGCATGCAGCAGTAGTAGAGAAACACTATTTGGTGGAGGATGCTATGGAAGACCCAGATGTCTTAGCATCTGGAAAAGAGGCAATAACTGTGGTAATGTGCATATGAATGGATCACTGATAAGAGGGTCATAATTAATGAAGTTATAAGGATATTGAATATTAAGATGTTCTTTTCATGGACATTCAGCTGTCTTGTGAAACTAGCACAGTGCACATAAAAAAGACCACACAAGTGATTTAATAATTTCTATTAGGAATTTTCATTAAGTTGTCAGTAGCTATTGTTTGCTAGGTGATTAATGATGGCCATGCAATTAAAAGATTACTTTCACAAAATATTGTAATTTATCTTTTGGGGAGTGTGTGAGTTCAGAGAATAGACCACTTACAACTGCTTCCATTATGTTACAAAGATGTCTTTTAGAGGCAGCCATTTTCAGATTGCTTTAATTACATTTTAGGGCAGTTTTAATTTGATTAAGATTTATGGAATACAATTCACCACCTTTCAAAGAAAAAGAGAGACTCAGTAGACTTGCAATTAAATATAACAACAGAGAAAACAGAGAAAGTAATGTGCAAGGCATATTACTAGATGTATATCCATTTTTAAACTTGAAAAAATTTTGTCAGAAGTAGAGAAAAAGACATTTTGCATGACCATTGCTTGCAGAATTATTTTATCACGGGAATATATCCTATCTTTTTAAAAACGAAGATGAGAAATAGAAAAAGTAGCTTATTATATAGCCAATGTCAAGTCATATAAGGAGATTTATATGTTAAAAAAAAGCAAAGATTTATCAGAGTTCAGACAATGGTAAATAGTATGGCAAATTGAGCTCTATATGCATTTTTTCTTTTCATTTACATTATACATAAAACAACACGTAGAAAGCAGTTAGTGCTTGATAACTCTTTAATAATATTTTGGCTAATCTTGGACATTGGTAGTGTAAAGAGAAAAAAAAAGGTCTATACATTTAAAAAACTAAAACTTATCATTTTTTATGTCATGGAACCAAGGGATTATTTTGATACAACTGACTGAGCTGATGAGTTATTTTGGTATCATTTAGACTGTTCATTTTTTCAAATTCAGGGTCATAATTCAAGAGCATGTGTTAAATTAAATTTAGTTAAATAAATTTAGTGTAATAAGATAAATATAACATGCTAGTAAAGTAATGCTCAAAATTCTCCAAGCCAGGCTTCAGCAATACGTGAACCGTGAACTCCCTGATGTTCAAGCTGGTTTTAGAAAATGCAGAGGAACCAGTGATCAAATTGCCAACATCTTCTGGATCATGGAAAAAGCAAGAGAGTTCCAGAAAGACATCTATTTCTGCTTTACTGACTATGCCAAAGCCTTTGTGTGGATCACAATAATCTGTGGAAAATTCTGAAAGAGATGGGAATACCAGACCACCTAACCTGCCTCTTGAGAAATCTGTATGCAGGTCAGGAAGCAACAGTTAGGACTGGACATGGAACAACAGACTGGTTCCAAATAGGAAAAGGAGTNAGTCAGAACTGAACACGGAACAACAGACTGGTTTCAAATAGGAAAAGGAGTATGTTAAGGCTGTATATTGTCACCCTGCTTATTTAATTTATATGTAGAGTACATCATGAGAAATGCTGGACTGGAAGAAACGCAAGCTGGAATCAAGATTGCTGGGAGATCTATCAATAACCTCAGATATGCAGATGACACCACCCTTATGGCAGAAAGTGATGAGCAACTAAAAAGCCTCTTCATGAAAGTGAAAGTAGAGAGTGAAAAAGTTGGCTTAAAGCCCAACATTCAGAAAACGAAGATCATGGCATCCGGTCCCATCATTTCATGGAAAATAGATGGGGAAACAGTGGAAACAGTGGCTGACTTAATTTTTCTGGGCTCCAAAATCACTGCAGATGGTGACTGCAGCCATGAACTTAAAAGACGCTTACTCCTTGGAAGAAAAGTTATGACCAACCTAGATAGCATATTCAAAAGCAGAGACATTACTTTGCCAACTAAGGTCCGCTAGTCAAGGCTATGGTTTTTCCTGTGGTCATGTATGGATGTGAGAGTTGGACTGTGAAGAAGGCTGAGTGCCAAAGAATTGATGCTTTAGAACTGTGGTTTTGGAGAAGACTCTTGAGAGTCCCTTGGACTGCAAGGAGATCCAACCAGTCCATTCTGAAAATCAGCCCTGGGATTTCTTTGGAAGGAATGATTTTAAAGCTGAAACTCCAGTACATTGGCCACCTCATGCAAAGAGTTGACTCATTGGAAAATACTCTGATGCTGGGAAGGATAGGGGGCGGGAGGAGAAGGGGACGACAGAGGATGAGATGGCTGGATGGCATCACCGACTTGATGGACGTGAGTCTGAGTGAACTCCGGGAGTTGGTGATGGACAGGGAGGCCTGGCGTGCTGCGATTCATGGGTCACAAAGAGTTGGACATGAGTGAGTGACTCAACTGAACTGAACTTGGGGTTTCTTCTTAATCCAATCACAGAAATGATCAGTGCTGGTTGTCTTATAAAATCCAGTTTTCATTGCACAATCATATCAAGAAACGGTTTGCTGTTGTTACACAGAATAATAGAAGACAGCAATTTAAAATGACTATTTTTTTTGATGTGATGTCAGCTCATTAGGCACCCATTTATGGAGCTTTTTCACCTTTCCAATTTGCTTCAAATGCTGAATGACCTTAGAATGGTTGATGTTGAGTTACTTGGCAACTTCTTGTGTTGTTATAAGAGGATCAGCTTCAATGATCCCTTCAACTGGTCATTGTCAACTTCTGATGGTCAGCCACTGAACAGCTTATCTTCAAGGTTCTTGTCTCCTTTGCAAAACTTCTTGAGCCACTATTGCAATGTATGTTCCATAGCAGTTTCTGGACTAAATGCATTGTTAATGTTGAGAGTTGTCTCCACTGCTTTATGACCCATTTTGAACTTGAATAAGAAAATTGCTCAAATTTGCTTTTTCCTAACATAATTTCCCTAGTGTAAAATAAATATAAAATAACCAGCAAATAAAGCAAAGAGTTGGATATGATTGAGTGACTAACACTAATAAGGCATTAGCAAAAAAGCATAAAGCACGAAATGTACATTAAAATGCTGTATAACATAATCACATTTATTTAAGTATAAATTCCAGTATCAAACAGCAAATTTCAACAATGCAAATCTACAGTTACTTTTGTACCAACCTTAATAATCCATTCTAAAGAAAATCAACCCTGAATATTCAATGGAAGGACTGATGCTGAAAACGCAGTGCCAATACTTTGGCAGCTTGATGCTAAGAGCTAACTCATTTGTAAAAGACCCTGATGCTGGGAAAGATTGAAGGCAAAAGGAGAAGGGGTGTCAGAGGGACAGATGGTTAGATAGCATCACTGACTAGCATCAGTGGACAAGAATTTGAGCAAACTCCAGGAGGTAATGAAGGATAGAGGAGTCTGGCATACTGCAGTCCATGGGGTCACAAAGATTTGGACATGATTTAGTGACTGAACAACTACCACCACTGGTTGGAGATTGTTCTCGGGACATTAATTCATTTCCACTTCAAAGAGGTTTTCTGTTGGTATTCACTACACTGGAGAAATCCCAGGGCAACAAATATAAGGCAGAAGGAATATGCCTGTGCATGATTCTACAGCACAAAGTGAATGAATGCCTAGGCATGAATATCTGCTGAGGATGAAGATGAAATCAAAGGTGAGACCAAGATACTATGAGGCAGGTACCATCAGATAGGATTTTCTCCTGCACCACTGAGGTCCATTCATATCTTCAAAGTGAAAAAAAGAAAGAAAGTCAAAGTGAAGTCACTCAGTCATGTCCGACTCTTTGTGACCCCATGGACTGTAGCCTACCAGGCTCCTCCCTCCATGGGATTCTCCAGGCAAGAGTACTGGAGTGGGATGCCATTTCCTTCTCCAGGGGATGTTCCCGACCCAGGGATCGAACCCTGGTCTCCTGCATTCCAGGCAGACACTTTAACCTCTGAGCCACCAGTAAGTTAAATTTTTACACCTAAGTTTATCTTACACTTAAGTTTTTAAGGTGATAGTCAACAGCACAGAATATACTGCTTAATGATTCTTAAACAATTTTTAAAAGCTAGTTGATATTTTGTGTTATTTTGTCTTCATAGTCACAATATCTATAAACGTTTGATTTCCAGAATTTTGCCATGTTTTTAAAAATTTGCTTACATTATTCTGTAGTCCCTATAAGAAGTTATCTGTCTATTCTCAAACCAACAAGCAGCTAAGAGAAAAAGAGGAACCACATTTATTTAAATAGCATTATATTTTCATGACTTTTACAGTTAATTTTTGTGGTATCTTTATTTTTTTATTTTTTATTTTTTTTTTTTGCGCTCAGCTTTCTTTACAGCTGTCTCTTATACACATCTTATTTAGGAGGTTAGCTTTACCCCTGTTTTGATACTAAAGAAAAGTGGCACAATTATATTTTTTCTTAAACTTTCTAACAATTTCTAAGTACTTTGCAAATATTATTCAAATGATCATTTTTTAAAGAAATAAAAAGCTCCTTGAGGTTATACAGAAGATTTATACCATTAAGCTATAATATTCCAGTATTGCTATGCATTCTTACATATAATGAAAGCAGAAACTTAGCACATGCTATCAACAAACTATTTGGAAACAGGTCAGCAAATATGAGAAATATGTCAATAGCCATCAGCCCACTGCCTTTCCTGTGTTACTGTGGATTTCTACTAAATGCATACTCACCTTGTGCTTGGATACCAACACTAACACACAATTTATTGTTTATACTCTATCTCAAGTGGTTGATTAGAGCTTATTATAAAAGGTATGAAATAATCATTATACCTGGGCTCCTAGCCATGCAATCTGTACCATAGCTTGTCCAGAGTATTGGCTGATGGATAAGGTGTCCTTAACTGCCAGTTCCATCCTAATTACTCCTTGGTCACTACCCAAAGCTCATTTTGTTCATTGGCTTTATTCCTCAATCTACTGCTTAACACTTTGTCCAACTCCCTGGTTAAAATTGCAAGCTCACTCTCGCCCCTACACAGCCCAAAACTGCCCATTCAGACACAAAACTGGACCCTATCCTGTGCTCTCCTGTGCTCTGCTAAGTCACTTCAGTTGTGTCCCACTCTTTGCAATCCCATGGGCTATAGTCTACCAGGTTCTTCTGTCCATAGGATTCTCCAGGCAAGAACACTGGAGTGGGTTGCCATTTCCTTCTCCGGGGGATCTTCCCAACCCAAGGATCGAACCCACATCTTTTATGTCTCCTGCATCTGCAGGCAGGGTCTTTACCACGAGTGCCACCTGAGAAGCCCAGCTCCCTATTCTCTTTAGACCTGAATTTTAACTTCAAGAGAGGGAAGGTGTATCCTAATGATTTAGGGATGACCTGGAAAGTCAAGCTTTGCATGACCTTGCTAAGCCCCAACTAGGAATCTCCCTTTGAATGCTATTAATATAGCTAAAAATAATTTTTTTTAAAAGAGCACCAAATGCCAGAGAAACATGCTTTTATTTTATATACTTTAAAATGTTTTAAGCCTAGAATTTTGATAGCTGCTGCCAGTATAAAATATAAATGGATTTGGCAGTAGCAGAATTATTGCAATGATTCACAGGACTGTTGGAACTGTGAGCTGGAAGAGTAGAAGAGTAGTATAAATTCAGAGATAAGTAAAGTCTCCATATTTTTCAAAAAAGTGATGTATAATTTGGTAATGAACTGGATTAAAATAATAAGAAAAAATATAATCACCACTCGAGCATGATAAACTTATCAAAGAAAATGGACATTTGGAGAAAAATATAATTGGAAGACAATACAGACCTGCTGATTTTGATTTTGCTAATATTGACTAAGATATGATGAATGGCAAGTCTCTAAGCTGGAAAGGTGAAAAATTTCTAAATTTAATACCCTACCTCATAGCATATACAAAAACAAAGTTAAAAGTGAATCATTGACTAAAATATGAGATCCAAAAATATAAAATTTCTAGAGAAAAACATTGGAACAACTATCTTAACTTTATTTTTGTGAAAGCCTAGGGCATTCTCAATTCTTTTCTGATCATCTCATGCCTTGGGCATGAGTGTGACTTTTTAAATTCCTCAGTGCACGCAGGTGTTACAGAATGCCCTAATTTCCAAAAGAAACTCTCCCTACCTTTTCATTCTGGGCTTCAGGCCTTCTATTGTGTGTCTAGATTGCAGTCTTTAGCCTCAGGCAGCTGCAGATTTTTAATTTGCTTACAATGTTTTTGAGAAATGCCCGCTGCTTCTCTATCCTGAGTGAATTCCATGGTAGGCAAAACAGAAACTATCATCTTGCAGCGATAATTCAGATAATTTAGAATAGTCAAACATAATTACAAATAAGTTTGCCCTGCTTCATTTAAAACCAGGGACAAAGGTCCCACACTAGGAACACAGGCTGCCATCTTCAAGATCACCATTGTGCCAGTACAGAAACTATCATCTTGCAGCGATAATTCAGATAATTTAGAATAGTCAAACATAATTACAAATAAGTTTGCCCTGCTTCATTTAAAACCAGGGACAAAGGTCCCACACTAGGAACACAGGCTGCCATCTTCAAGACCACCATTGTGCCAGGAAGGGAGTGAGACAAGGCCAAAAAAAAAAGTCAACAATTTCTTAGTTTCCTTTTCCTAATTTATTGTTCACTTGGTTTCTGTAAACCTTTGCCTATTTCCAGAGTTCTGACAAATTGATTCTGACAGTTTCAACTTGTTTTTCAATATTTCTGTGGAAAGCTGGGAGTTGGAGTTGCTTACACCAACATTTTTTTCCCCCTAAGCTATGTTGTTGTTTTCTAAGCTCAGACATTTTTCTTTAGACTTCACTAAAATTTTGTAGGCAATTTGGGAGTGATAGCATCACCTGTGAACTTTTTTCAGAAGGGCATCTGCTAGCCTACATTTCAGTTGTTTATTCCCATTCCAGCAAGAATTTCAACCTTTACTAACACTAATATATTAACAAATATGATACCTTCTCTTTCTTCTCAAGGAGCAGAGACTGTGTATATCAGGGTGATAGAGGTCTGTGTGTCACAGAGCTTAGGATCAACATCTATCCCTTTCTTTGGGAATTTACAAATTTCAGGGATGGCTATATGGCAATAATAACCAGCTTGGATAT
This sequence comes from Cephalophus harveyi, assembly GCA_006410635.1. Lineage (NCBI taxonomy): Eukaryota > Metazoa > Chordata > Mammalia > Artiodactyla > Bovidae > Cephalophus > Cephalophus harveyi. The sequence goes on along the minus strand of SJYT01074546.1, from coordinate 22,450 downwards.
ATAACAGCTAAGCCTTTGTGATTCACTGATAAACAAGAGCATTTCTAGTTGAGAAACAGTGTTTGTCACAGAGCTTAGGATCAACATCTATCCCTTTCTTTGGGAATTTACAAATTTCAGGGATGGCTATATGGCAATAATAACCAGCTTGGATATATAACAGCTAAGCCTTTGTGATTCACTGATAAATAACAGCATTTCTAGTTGAGAAACAGTGTTAAACTTGGTGCAATTATATGCTTAGGACTCACTAGGTATGTGACACTGAATGTTTTTAATCTAAAACACAGGTTTTCAAATCATTGCCTATTTTAAAAATTAAAGTTTAAATTTTCATAAAGATGTCATATTACTTGTTTTCATCTTGTGTTGAATATTTGCATGTACAGAAAAAAATCAAAGGCTGTCAGTAACTTGGTAAAAGTTTCTCTGTGGGGGTGATTCACAGAACAAGTGGATTGTTGTAATTTCAATTAATTAATCTCTACTTCATTTATTTCATAAGGTTTTTGTGAAGAGCTTTAAAAGAGTGATTTTTCATATACCAGTTGATAGAAGGGGAAAATAAAAGCCCTTTATCAACTAATTGAATTAAAAAATTCAACTCAACCATAATCACGTAGGTGATTATAATTGCACTTTACCAACTCCAGGAATTTACTCAGACTCATGTCCATCAAGTCAGTGATGCCATCCAACCATACCATCCTCTGTAGTTCCATTCTCCTACCCACCTTCAACCTTTCCCAGCATCAGGGTCTTTTCCAATGAGTCAGTTCTTCACATCAGGTGGACAAAGTATTGGAGTTTCATCTTCAGCATGAGTCCTTCCAGTGAATATTCAGGATTTATTTCCTTTAGGATGGACAGGTTGGATCTCCTTGCAGTCCAAGGAACTGTCAAGAGTCTTCTCCAACACCAAAGTTCAAAGCGTCAATTCTTCAGCACTCAGCTTTCTTTATAGTCCAAAACTCATATCCATATATGACTACTGGAAAAACCATAGCTTTGACTAGACAGACCTTTGTTGGCAAACTAGTGTCCCTAATTTTTAATATGCTGTCCAGGTTGGTCATAACTTTTCTTCCAAGGAGCAAGCGTCTTTTAATTCATGGCTGCAGGCACCATCTGCAGTGATTTTGAGCCCCCTCAAAATAAACTCTCTCACTGTTTCCATTGTTTCCCCATCTATTTGCCATGAAGTGATGGGACTAGATGCCATGATCTTCATTTTCTGAATGTTGAGTTCTAAGCCAAATTTTTCACTCTCCTCTTTCACTTTCATCAAGAGGCTCTTTAGTTCTTTTTTGCTTTCTGCCGTAATGGTGGTGTTATCTGCATATCTGAGGTGATTGATATTTCTCCTGGCAATCTTGATTTCAGCTTGTGCTCACCCATCCCAACATTATGCATGATGTACTCCGCATATTAGTTAAATAAACAGGGTGACAATATACAGCCTTGACATACTCCTTTCCAGATTTGGAACCAGTCTGTTGTTCCATGTCCAGTTCTACCTGTTGCTTCTTGACTTGCATACAGATTTCTTAGGAGGCAGGTTAGGTGATCTGCTATTCCCATCTCTTTAAGAATGTTCTACAGTTTGTTGTGATCCACACAGTCAAATAATTTGGCATAGTCAATAAAGCAGAAGTAGATATTTTTCTGGAACTCTTAACTTTTTTGATGATCCAACGGATGCTGGCAACTTGATCTCTGGTTCCTCTGCCTTTTCCAAATCCAGCATGAACATATGGAGGTTCACAGTTCAGGTACTGCTGAAGCCTGGCTTGGTGAATTTTGAGCATCACTTTACTAGCGTGTGCTGGTGCTGCTGCTGCTTCTAAGTTGCTTCAGTCGTGTCCAACTCTGTGCGACCCCATAGACAGCAGCCTACCAGGCTCTTCTGTGACTGGTATTCTCCAAGCAAGAATATTGGAGAGGGTTGCCATTTCCTTCTCCAATGCATGCATGCATGCATGGTATGTCACTTCAGTCCTGTCTGACTCTGTGCAACCCAATAGACAGCAGCCCACCAGGCTCCTCTGTCCACAGGATTCTCTAAGCTAGAATACTGGAATGGGTTGCCATTTCCTTCTCCACTAACAGTGTAAGATGAGTGCAATTGTGTGGTAGTTTGAGCATTCTTTGTCATTGCCTTTCTTTAGGATTGGAATTAAACTGACCTTTAGTCCTGTGGTAACTGCTGAGTTTTCCAAATTGCTGGCAGATTGAGTGCAGCAGCTTCACAGCATCATCTTTTAGTATTTGAAATAGCTTAATTCGAATCCCATTGCATCACTAGCTTTGTTCATAGTGATGCTTCTTAAGATCCACTTGACTTTGCATTCCAGGATGTTTGGCTCTAGGTGAGTGATGACTTTACCATGGTTATCTGGTTCATGAAGATCTTTTTTGCATAGCTTTTCTGTGTATTTTTGCCACCTCTTCTTAATATCTTCTGCTTCTGTTAGGGCCATACTATTTCTGTCCTTCATTGTGCCCATCTTTGCATGAAATGTTCCCTTGGGTCTCTAACTTTTTTGAAGAGATCTCTAGTCTTTCCCATTCTATTATTTTCCTCTATTTCTTTGTGTTGATCACTTAGGAAGGCTTTCTTACCTCTCTGCTATTCTTTGGAACTCTACATTCAAATGAGTATATCGTTCCTTTTCTCCTTTGCCTTTGGCATCTTTTCTCTCCTCAGAGCTATTTGTAAGACCTCCTCAGACAACAATTTTACCTTTGATATTTCTTTTTATTGGGGATGGTCTTGATCCCTGCCTCCTGTACAATGTCATGAACCTCTGATCATAGTGTTTTAGGCACTCTGTCTATCAGATCTAATCTCTTGAATCTATTTGTCACTTCCACTGTATAATCATAAGGGATTTGATTTAGGTCATACCTGAATGGTCTAGTGATTTTCCCTACTTTCTTCCATTTAAGTCTGAATTTGGCAAATAGGAGTTCGTGATCTGAGCCACAGTCAGCTCCCAGTCTTGTTTTTGCTAGCAGTATAGAACTTTTCCTTCTTCAGCTACAAAGAATATAATCACTCTGATTTCAATATTGGTTATCCGGTGATGTCCATGTGTAGAGTCTTCTCTTCTGTTGTTGGAAGAGGGTGTTTGCTATGACCAGTGTGTTCTCTTGGCAAAACTCTTGTTAGCCTTTGCCCTGCTTTGTTTTGTACTCCAAGGCCAAAGTTGTCTGTTACTCCAGGTATCTCTTGACTTTCTACCTTTGTGTTCTTGTCCCCTATAATAAAAAGGGCACCTTTTTTGGGGTGTTAGTTCCAGAAGGTCTTACAGGTCTTCATGGAACCATTGAACTTCAGCTTCTTCAGCATTACTGGTCAGGGCATAGACTTGGGTTACTGTGATATTGAATAGTTTGCCTTGGAAATGAAAAGAGATCATTTTGTCATTTTTGAGAAGGCATCCTAGAACTCCATTTCAAACTCTTGTTGACTATGATGACTACTCCATTTCTTCTAAGGGAGTCTTGCCCA
>SJYT01074546.1:0-18446 GCA_006410635.1 Cephalophus harveyi | reverse complement strand
GTATTTGTTTATTATTCACTTAAACAGAGTTCTTTAACAAATAAATTCAGTAATACCATTCAGTTCAGTTCAGTTCAGTCGTTCAGTCATGTCCAACTAGAACCCCATGGACTATAGCTCTCCAGGATTCCCTGTCTATTACCAACTCCAGGAATTTACTCAGACTCATGTCCATCAAGTCAGTGATGCCATCCAACCATACCATCCTCTGTAGTTCCATTCTCCTACCCACCTTCAACCTTTCCCAGCATCAGGGTCTTTTCCAATGAGTCAGTTCTTCACATCAGGTGGACAAAGTATTGGAGTTTCATCTTCAGCATGAGTCCTTCCAGGGAATATTCAGGATTTATTTCCTTTAGGATGGACAGGTTGGATCTCCTTGCAGTCCAAGGAACTGTCAAGAGTCTTCTCCAACACCAAAGTTCAAAGCGTCAGTTCTTCAGCACTCAGCTTTCTTTATAGTCCAAAACTCATATCCATATATGACTACTGGAAAAACCATAGCTTTGACTAGACAGACCTTTGTTGGCAAACTAATGTCCCTAACTTTAAATATGCTGTACAGGTTGGTCAAAACTTTTCTTCCAAGGAGCAAGCGTCTTTTAATTCATGGCTGCAGGCACCATCTGCAGTGATTTTGAGCCCCCCCCAAAATAAACTCTCTCACTGTTTCCATTGTTTCCCCATCTATTTGCCATGAAGTGATGGGACTAGATGCCATGATCTTCATTTTCTGAATGTTGAGTTCTAAGCCAAATTTTTCACTCTCCTCTTTCACTTTCATCAAGAGGCTCTTTAGTTCTTTTTTGCTTTCTGCCGTAATGGTGGTGTTATCTGCATATCTGAGGTGATTGATATTTCTCCTGGCAATCTTGATTTCAGCTTGTGCTCACCCATCCCAACATTATGCATGATGTACTCCACATATTAGTTAAATAAGCAAGGTGACAATATACAGCCTTGACATACACCTTTCCAGATTTGGAACCAGTCTGTTGTTCCATGTCCAGTTCTACCTGTTGCTTCTTTACTTGCATACACATTTCTTAGGCAGGTTAGGTGATCTGCTATTCCCATCTCTTTAAGAATGTTCTACAGTTTATTGTGATCCACACAGTCAAATAATTTGGCATAGTCAATAAAGCAGAAGTAGATATTTTTCTGGAACTCTTAACTTTTTTGATGATCCAACGGATGCTGGCAACTTGATCTCTGGTTCTTCTGCCTTTTCTAAATCCAGCATGAACATCTGGAGGTTTATGGTTTAGGTACTGCTGAAGCCTGGCTTGGTGAATTTTGAGCATCACTTTACTAGTGTGTGCTGTTGCTGCTGGTGCTGCTGCTAAGTTGCTTCAGTCGTGTCCAACTCTGTGCGACCTCATAGACAGCAGCCCACCAGGCTCTTCTGTGACTGGGATACTCCAAGCAAGAATACTGGAGAGGGTTGCCGTTTCCTTCTCCAATGCATACATGCATGGTATGTCACTTCAGTCCTGTCTGACTCTGTGCAACCCAATAGACGGCAGCCCACCAGGCTTCTCTGTCCACAGGATTCTCTAAGCAAGAATACTGGAATGGGTTTCCATTTCCTTCTCCACTAACAGTGTGAGACGAGTGCAATTGTGTGGTAGTTTGAGCATTCTTTGTCATTGCCTTTCTTTAGGATTGGAATTAAACTGACCTTTAGTCCTGTGGCAACTGCTGAGTTTTCCAAATTGCTGGCAGACTGAGTGCAGCAGTTTCACAGCATCATCTTTTAGTATTTGAAATAGCTTAACTGGAATCCCATTGCCTCACTAGCTTTGTTCATAGTGATGCTTCTTAAGATCCACTTGACTTTGCATTCCAGGATGTCTGGCTCTAGGTAAGTGATGACATTACCATGGTTATCTGGTTCATGAAGATCTTTTTTGCATAGCTTTTCTGTGTATTTTTGCCACCTCTTCTTAATATCTTCTGCTTCTGTTAGGGCCATACTATTTCTGTCCTTCATTGTGCTCATCTTTGCATGAAATGTTCCCTTGGGTCTCTAATTTTTTTGAAGAGATCTCTAGTCTTTCCCATTCTATTATTTTCCTCTATTTCTTTGTGTTGATCACTTAGGAAGGCTTTCTTACCTCTCTGTGCTATTCTTTGGAACTCTGCATTCAAATGGGTATATCGTTCCTTTTCTCCTTTGCCTTTGGCATCTTTTCTCTCCTCAGAGCTATTTGTAAGACCTCCTCAGACAACAATTTTACCTTTGACATTTCTTTTTATTGGGGATGGTCTTGATCCCTGCCTCCTGTACAATGTCATGAACCTCTGATCATAGTGTTTTAGGCACTCTATCAGATCTAATCTCTTGAATCTATTTGTCACTTCCACTGTATAATCATAAGGGATTTGATTTAGGTCATACCTGAATGGTCTAGTGATTTTCCCTACTTTCTTCCATTTAAGTCTGAATTTGGCAAATAGGAGTTTGTGATCTGAGCCACAGTCAGCTCCCAGTCTTGTTTTTGCTAACAGTATAGAACTTTTCCTTCTTCAGCTACAAAGAATATAATCACTCTGATTTCAATATTGGTTATCCGGTGATGTCCATGTGTAGAGTCTTCTCTTGTGTTGTTGGAAGAGGGTGTTTGCTATGACCAGTGTGTTCTCTTGGCAAAACTCTTGTTAGCCTTTGCCCTGCTTTGTTTTGTACTCCAAGGCCAAAGTTGTCTGTTACTCCAGGTATCTCTTAAATTTCTGCTTTTGTGTTCTTGTTCCCTATAATAAAAAGAGCACCTTTTTGGGGGAGTGTTAGTTCCAGAAGGTCTTACAGGTCTTCATGGAACCAATGAACGTCAGCTTCTTCAGCATTACTGGTCGGGGCATAGACTTGTGTTACTCTGATATTGAATAGTTTGCCTTGGAAATGAAAAGAGATCATTTTGTCATTTTTGAGAAGGCATCCTAGAACTCCATTTCAAACTCTTGTTGACTATGATGACTACTCCATTTCTTCTAAGGGAGTCTTGCCCAAAGTAGTAGATATAATGGTCATCATCTGAATTAAATTCCCCCATTCTGGTCCATTGTGGTTCACTGATTCCTAAAATGTTGATGTTTACTCTTGCTATCTCCTGTTTGACCACTTCCAATTTGCCTTGATTCATGGACCTAACATTCCAGGTTCCTATGAAATATTGCTCTTTACAGCATTGGACTTATTCCTATCACCAGTCACATCCACAACTGGGTGGTGGTGTTGTTTTGGCTCCATCTCTTTATTCTTTCTGGAGTTATTTCTCCACTTACCTCAAGCAGCATATCAGGCACCTACTGACCTGGGGAGTTCATCTTTCAGTGTCCTATCTTTTTGCCTTTTCATACTGTTCATGGGGTTCTCAAGGCAAGAATATTGAAGTGGTTTGCCATTCCCTTCTCCAGTGGACCACATTTTGTAAGAACTCTCTACCATGGCCCATCATTCTTTGGCATGAAACTATGTGGCATGGTACATAGTTTCATTAAGTTAAAGAGGGCTGAGGTCCATATGGTCAGATTGGTTAGTTTTCTGTGATTGTGGTTTTCATTCATCTGCCCTCTGATGGAGAAGGATAAGAGGTTTATGAGAGCTTTCTGATGGGAGAGGCTGACTGAGGAGGAAACTGGGTCTTGTCCTGATGGGCAGCATCATGCTCAGAAAAATTTTAATCCAATTTTCTGTTGATGGGTGGGACTGTGTTCCCTCTCTGTTGTTTTACCTGAGGCCAAACTGTTGTGGAGGTAATGAAGACAATGGTTACCTCCTTCAAAATGTCTCATACTCCCACTGCTGTACTCAGTGCTCCCAATCCTGCAGCAGGTCACCTCTTACACACGCCTCTGCTTGAGACCCCTGGACACTCATGGGCAAGGCTGAGTCAGTCTCTTTTATGGTCACGGCTCCTTACACCTGGGTCGTGATGCACAAAAGGTTTTGTTTGTGCCTTCCAAGAATCTCTTTACCCAGTCCTGTGTAATTTCAGGTGGTTCTATGGTAGATTAATGGCGACCTCCTCCAAGGGGTCTTATGCCATACCCAGGTCTACCACGCCCAGAGCCCCTGCCTCTATAGCAGTGTGCTACTGACCCATACCTCCATAGGAGACACTCAGGCACACTTCTGGCTCAGTTTCTGTAGGGTCTCTGGGTCCTGGTGCATACAAGATTTGTTTGAGCCCTCTGAGCATCTCTGGTGAGTATGAGGTGTGATTCTAAATGCAATTTAATGCCTCCTACCATCTTGCTGGGGCTGCTCCTTTGTCATTGCATCTGGGGTATCTTTTTTCGGTGGGATCAAACATTCTCCTGTCAAAAGTTGTTCACCATTGAGTTGTGATTTTGGAGTTCTCTCAGAAGAAGATGAGTGTATGTCCTTCTCCTCCACCATCTCGGAATCATTTCTGGAATAATACCATTCAGATCACTCCAGATCAGTCACTCAGTCATGTCCGACTCTTTGCAACCCCATGAATTGCAGCATTCCAGGCCTCCCTGTCCATCACCAACTCCCAGAGTTCACCCAAACTCATGTCCATCGAGTCAGTGATGCCATCCAGCCATCTCATCCTCGGTCGTCCCCTTCTCCTCCTGCCCCCAATTCCTCTCAGCATCAGAGTCTTTTCCAATGAGTCAATTCTTCACATGAGGTGGCCAAAGTATTGGAGATTCAGCTTTATCATCAGTCCTTCCAAAGAACACCCAGGACTGATCTCCTTTAGAATGGACTGGTTGGATCTCCTTGCAGTTAAAGGGACTCTCAAGAGTCTTCTCCAACACCACAGTTTAAAAAGATCAATTCTTCGGTGCTCAATTTTCTTCACAGTCCAACTTTCATATCCATACATGACCACTGGAAAAACCATAGCCTTGACTAGATGGACCTTTGTTGGCAAACTAATGTCTCTGCTTTTGAATATGCTATCTAGGTTGGTCATAACTTTTCTTCCAAGGAGTAAGTGCCTTTTAATTTCATGGTTACAATCAACATCTGCTGTGATTTTAGAGTCCACCTCAAAAGAAGTCTGACACCATTTCCACTGTTTCCCCAACTATTTCCCATGAAGTGATGGGACCAGATGCCACGATCTACGTTTTCTGAATGTTGAGCTTTAAACCAACTTTTTCACTCTCCTCTTTCACTTTCATCAAGAGGTTTTAAGTTCTGCCATAAGGATGGTTCATACTGTTGAAATTAGAAGACGCTTACTCCTTGGAAGAAAGGTTATGTCCAACCTAGATAGCATTTTCAAAAGCAGAGACATTACTTTGCTGACTAAGGTCCGTCTAGTCAAGGCTATGGTTTTTCCTGTGGTCATGTATGGATGTGAGAGTTGGACTGTGAATTTGGACTGTGAAGAAGGCTGAGCGCCGAAGAATTGATGCTTTTGAACTGTGGTGTTGGAGAAGACTCTTGAGAGTCCCTTGGACTGCAAGGAGATCCAACCAGTCCATTCTGAAGGAGATCAGCCCTGGGATTTCTTTGAAAGGGATGATGCTAATGCTGAAACTCCAGTACTTTGGCCACCTCATGCGAAGAGTTGACTCATTGGAAAATACTCTGATGCTGAGAGGGATTGGGGGAAGGAGGAGAAGGGGACGACCGAGGATGAGATGGCTGGATGGCATCACTGACTCGATGGATATGAGTTTGGGTGAACTATAAACTTATAAACTAGTGAATTTTATATTATCATACCTATATCATCAGTTCAGTTCAGTTCAGTCACTCAGTCGTGTCTGACTCTTTGCAAACCCATGAATCGCAGCACGCCAGGCCTCCCTGTCCATCACCAACTCCCGGAGTTCACTCAAACTCACGTCCATCAAGTCAGTGATGCCATCCAGCCATCTCATCCTCTGTCGTCCCCTTCTCCTCCTTCCCCCAGTCACTCCCAGCATCAGAGTCCTCTCCAATGAGTCAACTCTTCACATGAGGTGGTGAAAGTACTGGAGTTTCAGCTTTAGCATCATTCCTTCCAAAGAAATCCCAGGGCTGATCTCCTTCAGAATGGACTGGTTGGATCTCTTTGCAGTCCAAGGGACTCTCATATCATAGCTGATTTTAAAATGAAAATTATAAAATCTCGTTTGCATCTGTCTGTATATTGCTATTTATGAGCCTGTAAATATGTGTTGTAAATTTGTAGCACTTTTTAAACCTGCTAATGGTGAAGAGATACCCGACGTCCAAGGTAAGAAAAACCAAAGTAAGACGGTAGGTGTTGCGAGAGGCATCAGAGGACAGACACACTGAAACCATAATTACAGAAAACTAGTCAGTCTAATCACACAGACCACAGCCTTGTCTAACTCAGTGAAATTAAGCCATGCTGTGTGGGGCCACCCAAGAAGGGCGGGTCATGGTGGAGAGGTCTGAAAGAATGTAGTCCACTGGAGAAGAGAATGGCAAACCACTTCAGTATTCTTGCCTTGAGAACCCTATGAACAGTATGAAAAGGCAAAATGATAAGATACTGAAAGAGGAACTCCCCAGGTCGGTAGGTGCCCAATATGCTACTGGAGATCAGTGGAGAAATAAGTCCAGAAAGAATGAAGGGATGGAGCCAAAGCAAAAACAATACCCAGTTGTGGATGTGACTGGTGATAGAAGCAAGGTCTGATGTAGTTAAGAGCAATATTACATAGAAACCTGAAATGCTAAGTCCATGAATCAAGGCAAATTGGAAGTAGTCAAACAGGAGATGGCAAGTGTGAACGTTGACATTCTAGGTATCAGTGAACTAAAATGGACTGGAATAGGTGAATTTAACTCAGATGACCATTATATCTACTACGGTGGGCAGGATTTCCTCAGAAGAAATGGAGTAGCCATCATAGTCAACAAGAGTCCGGAATGCAGTACTTGGATGAAATCTCAAAAACGACAGGATGATCTCTGTTCGTTTCCAAGGCAAATCATTCAATATCACTGTAATCCAAGCCTACGCCCAACCAGTAATGCTGAAGAAGCTGAAGTCGAATGGTTCTATGAAGACCTACAAGACCTTTTAGAATTAATACCCAAAAAAGATGTCCTTTTCATTATAGAGGACTGGAATGCAAAAGTAGGAAGTCAAGAAACATCTGGGGTAACAGGCAAATTTGGCCATGGAATATGGAATGAAGCAAGGCAAAGGCTATGCAGACAAAATGTCTGTGCAGAGTACATCATGAGAAAAACTGGGTTGGAAGAAGCACAAGCTGGAATCAAGATGGCCAAGAGGAATATCAGTAACCTCAGATATGCAGATGACACCATCCTATTCAGTTCAGTTCAGTCGCTCAGTCGTGTCTGACTCTTTGCGACCCCATGAATCACAGCACGCCAGGCGTCCCTATTCGTTACCATCTCTCAGAGTTCACCCAGACTCACGTCCGTCGAGTCCGTGATGCCATCCAGCCATCTCATCCTCGGTTGTCCCCTTCTCCTCCTGCCCCCAATTCCTCCCAGCATCAGAGTCTTTTCCAATGAGTCAACTCTTCACATGAGGTGGCCAAACTATTGGAGTTTCAGCTTTAGCCTCAGTCCTTCCAAAGAACACCCAGGACTGATCTCCTTTCCTTTTGGGAAAATTACAGTAGGAAAAGCAAAGAAAGGAATAAATGTAGCAAAAATAATAATAGTTTTTTTTAAAATTAAAATTATAAAAAGAGAAAAGGAAAAAAGGAAAACTCCACAGAGCTGTAAAAGCCCAATGTAGAGGCAGAGGTTTATAACAACAATAAAAAAATGTGACTGAAGGAGAAAAAAAAAAAAGCTCAAAAGCTTAATTAGATTTCATAGTGCCAATAAAATCGACAACTACAACAACAAAGCAGGCAGGGCCTGCAGGGGAGGCAAAAAATTAAAAAAAAAAAAAAGAAAAAAAAAATAAATACAAAAGACTCTGTAGAACAAGTCAAAGCATAAGAATAATAAATGTTTTTCTTGAATCAGTGCTGTCAGATTCCTTTCCCTTGCTGGGAGTCATGATCTACCTCACCTCCCTAGGATGCCCTCCAATAATGTGCTGATCTCTGGACATTGTGGGGGCAGACAGATTCTAATCTGCTCCTATTCCTGTGTGTTCTAGCCTCCAATGTCCACAGCCATCAGACAGAACTAGTGCATTTTCTTTTGTGGGAGCTCTCAATGTTCTTTTGTATATTCCATAGATGCAGAGTCTGCCTAGATGATTCTGTGGATTTAATCTGCAGCTTGTACAGCTGGTGGGAAGGTTTTTGGTCTTCTTCCTTAGTCACACTACCCCTGGGTTTCAACTGTGGTTTTATTTCCACCTCTGCATGTGGGCTGTCCGCTGGGGTTTCCCCCTAAGTTTGCCCTAGAGGACTTGGGTTTGCCCCTGTGAGGGCCAGGTGTGGAGATGGTGTAGCTGCTGTGGTCACAGGGATTCTGGCAGCACCAGGTATTCAGGGGAGTTGGAGGTGAGTTTTGCGTGGTTCTATATATTGTTTTCCACTCCTCATGTACTCCTGTGCAGACAGGAGTGTTCTACATGTACTTCTGTGTTTGAAGGTGTATTCCTGATGTATCTGTGGAGAGAGAGGTGCTCCACATCCACCTACTCCTCCACCATCTTGTTCTCCTATCCAATTTTTCAGATCCTAAAGTGCACTAAGAAATAAAAATAGTAAAAATATTTTTCTCCCAGATTAGTTTCAGTAAATGCTAAAGCTTTTCTGACTATCGAATCATGGTACTGAAGTGGATTGCCATTTCCTTCTCCAGGGGATCTTCCCAAACTAGGGATTGAACCTGGGTCTCTGGCATTGTAGACAGACACTTTACTGTGTGAGCCAACAGGGGAGTCCTAGACATGGTTTGGACTTTGTAAAATCTTCTAAAGTCTTTATATTTACACATACACACACACACACACACACACACACAAAGATACTCTAATGAGATGGATGAATCAAGCTATGACATCATTTAGCCTGAAATACAATTCTTTGGGGAATTGAGAACAACTGTCTTTATGTTACAAATATTTACAAAACTCAAAACGCAGTTCTAAAGGCAGTTTAAAGTTCTCCCTTTCATTATTACCAATCCCCAAACCTCCCTAATTATCTCACTGGGCTTATAAATGTTGGCCTTAAGAACCAAGCTCCTTCTTGGAGGAACTTAGCATTCTTTCCTTGTGCCTTTGAGATATAAGGTCTCCTTATCATCAGGTCTCCTCAAGGAAGTATTATCTAGAACATCTTTCGTTTCTAAAACTAAAGAAAAAGTTAAGGAGGGTTTAAAAAATAATAACTGCCATTCCCAGGTGGTGCTAGTGGTAAAGTATCCATTTGTCAGTGCAGGAGACACAAAATGTGTGGGTTAGATCACTGGGTCAGGGGGATCCTGGAATAAGAAATGGCAACTTGTTTCAATTCCTTGCCTGGAAAATACCATGGACAAAGAAGCCTGGTGGGTTGTACTTAAGGGGCCACAGAGAGTCAGACAGAACTGAGTGACTGAGCACATATACAAAGTCCTCTGCACAAAATCTAGTCAAGTAAACTTATTCCATGCCATTTCTTATTCCAGGATCCCCCTGACCCAGTGATCTAACCCACACATTTTGTGTCTCCTGCATTGACAAATGGATACTTTACCACTAGCACCACCTGGGAATGGCAGTTATTATTTTTTAAACCCTCCTTAACTTTTTCTTTAGTTTTAGAAACTAAAGATGTTCTAGATAATACTTCCTTGAGGAGACCTGATGATAAGGAGACCTTATATCTCAAAGGCACAAGGAAAGAATGCTAAGTTCCTCCAAGAAGGAGCTTGGTTCTTAAGGCCAACATTTATAAGCCCAGTGAGATAATTAGGGAGGTTTGGGGATTGGTAATAATGAAAGGGAGAACTTTAAACTGCCTTTAGAACTGCGTTTTGAGTTTTGTAAATATTTGTAACATAAAGACAGTTGTTCTCAATTCCCCAAAGAATTGTATTTCAGGCTAAATGATGTCATAGCTTGATTCATCCATCTCATTAGAGTATCTTTGTGTGTGTGTGTGTGTGTGTGTGTAAATATAAAGACTTTAGAAGATTTTACAAAGTCTAAACCATGTCTAGGACTCCCCTGTTGGCTCACACAGTAAAGTGTCTGTCTACAATGCCAGAGACCCAGGTTCAATCCCTAGTTTGGGAAGATCCCCTGGAGAAGGAAATGGCAATCCACTTCAGTACCATGATTCGATAGTCAGAAAAGCTTTAGCATTTACTGAAACTAATCTGGGAGAAAAATATTTTTACTATTTTTATTTCTTAGTGCACTTTAGGATCTGAAAAATTGGATAGGAGAACAAGATGGTGGAGGAGTAGGTGGATGTGGAGCACCTCTCTCTCCACAGATACATCAGGAATACACCTTCAAACACAGAAGTACATGTAGAACACTCCTGTCTGCACAGGAGTACATGAGGAGTGGAAAACAATATATAGAACCACGCAAAACTCACCTCCAACTCCCCTGAATACCTGGTGCTGCCAGAATCCCTGTGACCACAGCAGCTACACCATCTCCACACCTGGCCCTCACAGGGGCAAACCCAAGTCCTCTAGGGCAAACTTAGGGGGAAACCCCAGCGGACAGCCCACATGCAGAGGTGGAAATAAAACCACAGTTGAAACCCAGGGGTAGTGTGACTAAGGAAGAAGACCAAAAACCTTCCCACCAGCTGTACAAGCTGCAGATTAAATCCACAGAATCATCTAGGCAGACTCTGCATCTATGGAATATACAAAAGAACATTGAGAGCTCCCACAAAAGAAAATGCACTAGTTCTGTCTGATGGCTGTGGACATTGGAGGCTAGAACACACAGGAATAGGAGCAGATTAGAATCTGTCTGCCCCCACAATGTCCAGAGATCAGCACATTATTGGAGGGCATCCTAGGGAGGTGAGGTAGATCATGACTCCCAGCAAGGGAAAGGAATCTGACAGCACTGATTCAAGAAAAACATTTATTATTCTTATGCTTTGACTTGTTCTACAGAGTCTTTTGTATTTATTTTTCTTTTTTTTTTTTTTTTTTTAATTTTTTGCCTCCCCTGCAGGCCCTGCCTGCTTTGTTGTTGTAGTTGTCGATTTTATTGGCACTATGAAATCTAATTAAGCTTTTGAGCTTTTTTTTTTTTTCTCCTTCAGTCACATTTTTTTTATTGTTGTTATAAACCTCTGCCTCTACATTGGGCTTTTACAGCTCTGTGGACTTTTCCTTTTTTCCTTTTCTCTTTTTATAATTTTAATTTTAAAAAACCTATTATTATTTTTGCTACATTTATTCCTTTCTTTGCTTTTCCTACTGTAATTTTCCCAAAAGGAAAGGAGATCAGTCCTGGGTGTTCTTTGGAAGGACTGAGGCTAAAGCTGAAACTCCAATAGTTTGGCCACCTCATGTGAAGAGTTGATTCATTGGAAAAGACCTTGATGCTGGGAGGAATTGGGGGCAGGAGGAGAAGGGGACGACAGAGGATGAGGTGGCTGGATGGCATCACCGACTCGATGGACATGAGTTTGAGTGAACTCCGGGAGATGGACAGGGAGGCCTAGCATGCTGCGATTCATGAGGTTGCAAAGAGTCAGACACAACTGAACGACTGAACTGAACAATAAAAAATAAGAAAGAGTAATTAATGAATCAATCCCATTCACCATTTCAACAAAGGGATAAAATATCTAGAAAAGGAGACAAAAGAACTGTACATAAGAAAGTATAAGACACTGATGAAAGAAATCAGAGATGACATAAATGAATGGAGAGACGTTCCTGGGTAGGAAGAATCAGTATTGTGAAAATGACTATACTACCATATGTGATCTACAGATTCAATGTGATCCCTATCAAATTACCAATGACATTTTTCACAGAACAAGTACAAAAAATTTCACAATTCATATGGAAACACAAAAGACCCCGAATAACCAAAGCAGTTTTGAGAAAGAAGAATGGAACTGGAGCAATCAACCTTCCTGACTTCAGATTATAGGACAAAGCTATACTTTGTACTATAGTAGTCATCAAGACGTTTTGGTACTGGCACAAAAATAGAAATATAGACCAATGGAGCAAGATAGAATGCCCAGAAATAAATCCATGCCCCTATGGGCACCTTATTTTTGAAAAAGGAGGAAAGAATATACAATAGGGAAAAGACAGCCTCTTCAATAAATGGTGCTGGGAAAAGTGGACAGCTACATGTAGAAGAATGAAATTAGAATATTTTTTAATACCACACACAAAGATAGACTCAAACTATAAAATTCTTACCGAAAAACATAGGCAGAACACTCAATGACATAAAGCAAGATCCTCTATGACACACCTCCCAGAGTAGTGGAAATAAAAACAAAAATTAAGAAGTGAGACCTGATTAAACTTAACAGCTTTTGCACAGCAAAGGAAACTATAAGCAAGGTGAAAAGGCAATCCTCAGAATTGGAGAGAATAATAACAAATGAAACAAGTGGCAAAGAATTAATTTCCCAAATATACAAGCAGCTCATATAACTCAATGCCAGATAAACAAACAACCCAACTAAAAAGTGGGAAAAGACCTAAACAGATATTTCTCCAAAAAAGACATACAGATGGCTAACAAACACATGAAAAGATACTAAACATTGTTCATTACTAGAGACACGCAAATCAAAACTACAATGAGATATCACCTCACACCAGTCAGAATGGCCATCATCAAAAAGTCTACAAAAAATGAATGCTGGAGAGGGTGTGGAGAAAATGGAATGCTCTTGCATTGTTGGTGAGAATGTAAATTGATATAGCCACTATAGAAGACAGTTTGGAGATTTCTTAAAAAAAACTAGGAATAAAACTACCATATGGCCCAGCAATCCCAGTTCTAGGTATATACCACTAAGAAATCAAAATTTAAAAAGACACATGTATCCCATTGTTCACTGCAGCACTATTTACATTAGGTAGAACACGGAAGCAACTTAGATGTCCATTGACAGATGAATGGATAAAGAAGTTGTGGTACATATACACAATGGAATATTACTTAGCCATAAAAAGGACCACATTTGAGTCAGCTCTCTTGAGGTGGATGAACCTAGAACCTATTATACAGAGTTAAGTAAGTCATAAAGAGAAAGATAAATCTCTTATTCTAATGCATATATACAGAATCTAGAAAAATTGTACTAGAAGACTGAAGAATTTATTTACAGACCAGCAATGGAGAAACATACATAGAGAATAGACTTATGGACATGGGGAGAGGGGAGGAGAGGGTGAGGTGTACCGAAAGAGTAACATGGAAACTTACATTACCATATGCAAAGTATATAGCCAATGGGAATTTGCTGTATGGCTCAGGAAACACAAACAGGGGCTCTGCATCAACCTAGAGGGGTAGAAGGGGAATGAAATAGGAGGGAGGTTCAAAAGGGAGGGGATATATGTATACCTATGGCTGATTCATGTTGAGGTTTGACAGAAAACAGCAAAATTCTGTAAAGCAATTATGCTTCAATACAAAATTAATTTTAAAAGATCCAGAAAATCATTATAAAGATTTTTTTAAATGGCTAGTTTATGAAAGAAAAGTCAACTTATTCAAGATTTATTGTTTCATATTTTATTGGATAATTGGCATATGTATTTAAGATATTTTATGTTCTTATAAGTATGCCCTAGACCATTTCATAATTTTTTATTGAATGCAAGAATTTCCCTTTAGATAATAGCTTATGCATGCT
Organism: Cephalophus harveyi; assembly: GCA_006410635.1. Lineage (NCBI taxonomy): Eukaryota > Metazoa > Chordata > Mammalia > Artiodactyla > Bovidae > Cephalophus > Cephalophus harveyi. The sequence continues at coordinate 4,706 of SJYT01074546.1, read as the reverse complement.
TAATATCCTAAGCTTTTTTTTTTTTTTTTAATTCTTATAGGCAATTGTACTTGCTTCCCTTGTGTGAAATTGTTTGGCATTACTGTTAATAGGGTTAAATGATGAAATGTTGGTGCTTCAACACTTTGCAGGGAAGTTGAGAGTTTTGATTTTTAGTAAATGTAGATTTTGCTGTGATTTCAAATCTTCAACTCTCTTAACTGTTCTATACACAGCATGAGGTAAGAGTTGGAAACCTGACACATGCAACAAATGCCAAGCTCAATTTTGCTGGCTTTATACTTTTAGATTAATCCTATAGCTAACATTTCTCAATAGTTCCCTACTGGTGGATATTTTAATTCTCCCAATATTAAGCACTATTTTATTATTTCTTCTCCATTTTCATTATAGAAATTATCAACCAATCAATGCAAAAATTTGTTGGGTAACATTTATGTTCAAAATACTTTCCACAACAATGGGCAAAGATGCACTTGGAGATGTAGAGAAGACTCAGTTTTGTAAGAATTTATAACTTTTTTTCAAATAAACAGCTGAGATCAATGATCATTTTAAACAAAGCAAGACATGTTTGCATCAATATGCAATTTTCTTTGATAACAATTTGCTCTTTCTTCAATCATAACAACAAGAATTGACAAAGTTCTGCTTATTTTGTAGGAGATGTAATATAGTAAATAGAGATATACTGTTGGTGTTTATTTATCCACAATGTCACCAGCAGTACAGACCAACAGTATGTATTATACTCGTAAAGAATATGCCCAGCTAGTAATTAATGTGCTGGAGAAAATATATATATATATATATCATGCCTTTGTCCTCAAAGTGCCTGTTTGTTGATGTAGCTCTCATGCTGTTTGATCTAGAGTGGACCTTTATTGAATCTAGTTGAAAATCTTTCACTTACAGATGCAAAACCATAATCCTCTGTAGTAGGGAATGGTATGCATGAAATTGGCGGTGGAGGATGATTTGCTATACATTCAGCCTGGCCTACAATTCAGGCCTTCTAATTCTCTTGTCTGTATTCCTCTTTCAATGTCACATTGCCTTTCAGGCCTGAAGTTATAAAAAGACATTTTCCAGGAGGACTTGGAAGCCTCACAAATCCAAGGTAGCTCCATCTGGTATGCATGTAAACACACACACACATATACACACCTCCACATGCACATACTTTTTCTTGGCTCATTAGGCAGAAGTGCATTAAGATTTGAACATGAAATAGCTCAAGAAGAAAGTGAAAAGTGAAAGTGAAGATACTCAATCGTGTCCAGTTCTTTGTGACCCTGTGTAGCCTACCAGGCTCCTCCATCCATGGGATTTTCCAGGCAAGAATACTGGAGTGGGTTGACATTTTCTTCTCCAGGGGATCTTCCCAACTCAAGGATCGAACCCGGGTCTCCTGCATTGCAGCAGACATTTTACCCTCTGAGGCACCAGGAAAGTCTTGCAGAAGAAGAAATACAAACAAAATATACACTGTAAGATACCAGAGAAGGCCATTTTTCACAGAAGGAAGAGATAAGAATGGCTTAGAGTATTTGGAGTAACCAGTGCATTTCTTTTCAGAGATAAATTTCAAAATATCATCTGGCTGAGAGATTGATTCTCTTGTGGGAAGTGTTATCCATTTATATGGTATTTAATTTGCATTCAGTAAAAAGGACTCTCTCTGGAGTAATTTTTTCTGTATATTTATACCTCAGGGAGTGACAGAGTCTGATGTGAACAGGCTCAGTGGCTGACTGTCATGAGGATTTTCATACTAATTTAACTCATTACCATTATCAGCTGCTGTCAAGGGGAGTTTTTAACTTAACAATAGGAAACATGCCGCTGGACAGCACATTCTTTGCAGCATTCATAAACATCCTCATAATACTTCTAGAAAGGGAAAATCTAATTTCACTGTAAAATTGCTTCTATTGTGTGTATGTTTATTTCAAGTTTGTCAGGTTTTGCCTCTAAATTTGAGTTTCAAGAACTCTTCTAATCCATAGCTTTTATGGGTCAGTTAATCAAAAAGTGGCAATATATTTACAATTAGTGTGTATAAATGACTATCCAATGACATACACCATTTACCAGATGACTATAAAAATATATATGCCATTTATTCTTATTATTCTCTTTATAAGAATTCATCCCACTGATGTAAAATTAAGTTTAAAAAGTATTAACTATTTTATTAAATTATTTTCAATGGTAAATACATTATGGTAGATTCTTGACATTCTCAGGAAATACATATTAATGTTGCTAATCCTATAACTTGTTTCCTCTCTGATTCATATTCTTAAATAGAACAATTTATATAGCATAATTCACATATATAATATAATTAAAAGAAAAAAACACTCTGAGATATGGATGCTGGCAGTAGCTGGATTCACTCACAAATCCTGACACTTCTTTCACTTACTGGTTTTGCTGTGTGATTACATTTTATGCCTCTGCCAGAGAGCAAGTAATTGCATAATATTGACTCAGGTTCACTCTCAAAAATCAATGATAGAAAAGCTAAAAATCTGAGAATTAGTTTGATTACTCATAATCACTTTTTAGTGATGCCTTACTTTCAGTCATGATCTAGAGGACTGAGCTTGCCTGAAGACAGTCATTAAGTATGCGAACTGCTGCTGCTTCAGAAATTGATTTTACAGAATTTTTAAATAAAAAATTTAAGTATTTGTGTGAGGGAGTTTTAAAGGAGATTTCTCTAAATATTTCACTAAGATGTTCAATAAGCTTGAAATAAAAATCAGTACAAGGTGATAATGACATGCTCACACATTCTTGGGCTAAGCAATCTAAAGTAGAGTTTTGAATTTGTATAGGTCAAAATTATTTAGTATTAATTAAAATGTGTATATTAAGCATAATGATTAATAACAGCATAGCATAGCAGTTGATAGCATAAGCTCTGTAATCAAATAGATAGGGGTTCATTTTCTGACATCAATACTGACTGTATGACTTGAAATGTATTAATCAATTCCCTTAAGTCCAGTTTCTTCAGGCAATATATGGATATAATAATCATTTTATCACAGAGTTGAGGGAAAAATAAATCTACATAAAAACAAATTATCTGTAAAATAAATTATATATGTGTATATATACATAGACATATACACGGCTTCCCTGGTAGCTAAGATGATAAAAAATCCACCTGCAACGAGGTAGACCTGGGTTCCGTGGCAATATATGGATATAATAATCATTTTATCACAGAGTTGAGGGAAAAATAAATCTACATAAAAACAAATTATCTGTAAAATAAATTATATATGTGTATATATACATAGACATATACACAGCTTCCCTGGTAGCTAAGATGATAAAAAATCCACCTGCAATGAGGTAGACCTGGGTTCCATTCCTGGGTTGGGAAGATTCCCTGGAGGAGGGCATAACAACTCTCTCTAGTAATCTTGCCTGGGGAATCCCCATGGACAGAGAAGCCTGGCAAGCTACAGTCCATCCATGGGGTCACAAAGAGTTGGACACAACTGAGCGACTCAGTTCAGCACAGAACATACATATACAAGGGGCTTCCCTGATGGCTCAGCAGTAAAGCATCCACCTACAAGGCAGGAGACTCAGGAGATGCAGGTTTGATTCCTGGGTTGGGAAGATTCCATGGAGGAGGAAATGATACCCCACTCCAGTATTCTTGCCTGGAAAAATTCCATGGACAGAGGAGCCTAGTAGGCTAGAGTCCATAGGGTCACAAAAACTTGTACATGAATGAGCTGCTAAGCACACATACATACATATATAAACCCCATTAAAATATATTTCACACATATATATTGTATATATATATATATTATTTTCATTTATATTTTTATATATGAAGTTCTTAGAAACCTGCCTGTCACACATTCGGCACTCAAATTGCTAAAATATATGTTCACACTATATAATTTCACTAAAGTATTAGGGAAAATAGAAAAATATATAGAGAAATATCTAGTGCCTATTGTAATCTGAATAGGATACAATAATTGCATATATTATTATATATGTATATACATATATAAATACACATATATGTATATTTTATATAGATTTATACATATATTACTAAGATTTTTCCTATTGTCCTCTTAAAATTCTACCAGCTTCTGTCTACTGCCAATTCCACAGTCACTTCTATATTTTCAGATATTTATTGCAGCTTTATCTCCCTCTAGGTACCACAATCTATCATTTTCCCATCACTGCTGTAGAAGGTTACCAAAGAGTGTTCTAACAATATAAATGTGCTATCATTCAGATCCAGAAATCTGAACTATAAAATGGATTACTTTCTTTCTGGAGACTCTAGAGGAAAATCTATTTCTTTTTTCCAGCATCTAGCTGCTGCTTTGATTCCTTGACTCATAGTTCTTCATCACTTCTACTTCTATTCTACCATCCCATCTTCTTCTCTGGCTAATTCTTTTGTCTCCTTTTCTTTCCTCCCCTTATAAAGATTTTGTGGATATATTAAGCAGATCTGCTTTATCCCAGTTAATCCCCCATCTCAAGATCCTTGACTTTAGTTGGATAAGCAAAGTCCCTTTTCCCATAAAAAGTTGCATAATCACAGATTCTGGGGATTAAGATGTAGGAATCTTTGGGGTACCATTATTCTGCTTACTGCAATAATGATGCATAATTAAAGTAAAATTTTTGTAGTGGAAATCACA
>SJYT01074545.1:414388-454349 GCA_006410635.1 Cephalophus harveyi | reverse complement strand
GTGATTACTGGCTAGCTTGCTCTCTCCTCTATTGATTCCACCTCATCTCATTCGGGTCACCTCTAACTCCCTCCTCCCTCTTCTCTTCTCCATGTAACTCTGTGAACCTCTCTGGGTGTCCCTCACTGTGGAGAAACTTTTCATCTTTAACCTAGATGTTTTATCAGTGGTGCTGTATAGAAGGAGAAGTCTTGAGACTACTGTAAAAATAAGACTGAAAACCAGAAGCAGGAGGCTTAAGTCCAAACCCTGAGAACACCAGAGAACTCCTGACTCCAGGGAACGTTAATTGACAGGAGCTCATCAAACGCCTCCATACCTACACTGAAACCAAGCACCACCCAAGGGCCAACAAGTTCCAGAGCAAGACATACCATGCAAATTCTCCAGCAACACAGGAACACAGCCCTGAGCTCCAATATACAGGCTGCCTGAAGTTACTTCAAAACCATTGACATCTCATAACTCATTACTAGACACTTCATTGCACTCCAGAGAGAAGAAATCCAGCTCCACCCACCAGAACACTGACACAAGCTTCCCTAACCAAGAAACCTTAACAAGCCACCTGTACAACCCCACCCACAGCGAGGAAACTCCACAATAAAGAGAACTCCACAAACTGCCAGAATACAGAAAGGACACCCCAAACTCAGCAATATAAACAAGATGAAGAGACAGAGGAATACCCAGCAGGTAAAGGAACAGGATAAATGCCCACAAAACCAAACAAAAGAGGAAGAGATAGGAAATCTACCTGATAAAGAATTCCAAATAATGATAGTGAAAATGATCTAAAATCTTGAAATCAAAATGGAATCACAGATAAATAGCCTGGAGACAAGGACTGAGAAGATGCAAGAAAGGTTTAACAAGGACCTAGAAGAAATAAAAAAGAGTGAATATATAATGAATAATGCAATAAATGAGAACAAGGTGGCAGTGGATGTCTATTAGGTGGAGCTTTTGCAAAAGCTGTAACTTCACTAATGAAAAAAGATAGTCTCGGGACTTCCCTCGTGGTCCAGTGGTTAAGAGTCTGCCTTCCAATATCGGGTTTGATCCCTGGTCCTGGAACTAGGATCCCATATGCTACAACTGAGCTCATGCACGGCAACTACTGAGCCCAGGATTTCTGGAGCCCATGGGTAATGAGGAGCCCATGCACCATAATGAAAGATTCCACATGCTGCAACTAAGACCCAATGCAGCCAAAAATAAATTAAAAAAAAATTTTTTAAGCCTCAATGGGCACTATTTTTTATTTCCTCCCACTCCCTTTCCTGGAAACTGGATGTGATGCCTAGAGATAGAGCAGCTGTCTTGAAACTATTAGGGAACAGTCGCATGCTAGAAGGGGTCTGGATCTCAGTGACTGCTTTGAACAAAGCACCAGCTTTGGGTGGTTTGCCTCTAGATGTCCTCTTACATGAGAAGGATAAAATTTTGGCTTACTTAAGCCATGGTAGTATCCAGACTCTGTAAGGTTTTTTATGTCAGCCACTGTCCAGATGCCTGCTATGCATTTGGTTGAATGCTATGCTTCAACCATGCATTCTCAACTGGTACTAGATGGCATATTAAATTTTACATGTATTTTTAGGGGGTCAGTGGGTCCCTCCTTTGAAGCTAATCCATGAGTTTCATATTAAGAGCTCTGCAAGCCATAGCCCTACCAATCTGAATATTCTAGCATATCCTTGGATCTCCTGCATCTATTTTTGTGCAGTTGTGATTGGTTAAGTCAGTGATTTTATGGCCTCTATTATTTGCATTCTTATCCACTTAGGAAAAGAAAATGTCAAAACCAGAATAATATGCCTTGAAAAACATGTTGTCTAGTATTTTCCAAAATTACGTTAGCAGTGGGGTTCTTTCTTCATATGAAAGAAACCCCACAGAAACTCAAGGGTGGAGACTTGAGGTTTCAGCTTGGACCCCAGTGCATATTTACAGTTTCTCATTGTATGGTTTGAAAATCACCAGCCTTTTCTAGTCTGCCTCATTTTTCAGGTGTTAAAACTGAAACCTGTTCACCCATTCACTCATCAAAAATTTTGTTGGAAACGTCATCTGCCAGGCTTGAGCCAGGCACCATTCTCCAGAAATGGTCCCTATCTTCATGGCTCTGACAGTCTAGTGGGGGGTTAAATGACCTTTCCAGTTGCATGAGGAAATTGAATCAAAGCCCAATCCAGAACTCAGGACCCAGGACTCTGATTCCCATTACAGTGCTCAGCCCTCGATGTGAAGTATAGCCCTTGGGACAGAATGTATTTGCACTAAAAGCCACTTATACACAGTCAAATGAAGTTTGAGTATTCCCTCACAGCTATAGAAGCGACCTGAGGGCCCTCTTCATTTGTCAAGATCTTACCCACCCTCCAAAATCCAACTTGATCCCTCCTCCAGGAAGCCTTCTTTGAATGTCTAACCATCACTGAGCTTCCCTCATCCTGACTACCTTCTGACCCCCTACTGCCCTCTACTTGGTGCTTCTCAAATTATCATTCACTAAAAACTTGTATTCTTTTATTTCCAATTTGTCACAGAAATCTAATTAAAATAAATTAATAGTTAAGTCGCTCAGTCGTGTCCGACTCTTTGCGACCCCGTGGGCTGTGTAGTCTACTCTGTCCACGGGATTCTCCAGGCAAGAATATTGGAGTGGGTTGCCATTTCCTTCTCCAGGGGATCTTCCCAACCCAGGGATCGAACCCAGGTCTCCCTCATTGCAGGCAGACACTTTAACCTCTGAGCCACCAGGGAAGCCTAGTCTGATTCAGTTCAGTTCAGTTCAGTCACTCAGTCAAGTCCGACTCCTTGCGACCCCATGAATCGCAGCACGCCAGGCCTCCCTGTCCATCACCATCTCTCGGAGTTCACTCAGACTCACGTCCATCGAGTCCGTGATAGAAACAGAAAATTTTAAAGAATAATACAAAGTGCAAGGCCTCCTTTTAAAAAGAAAATTCAGATTCAACAGAAATAATTTTTTTTTGGTCAATTGCTATGAAAGTTTCTAAACACTGACCTTTGTTTTACACTTAGCTTGTCATGCGTTGATAGTGACCTGTTTGCAGAATGGCCTTGTCCTTGGACCCCACTATGGGCTCTGCACTGAGTGATTCATGCACTGAAAGCTCTCCTGCCTGATATCAGTCTTTTATCCCCCAAGGGGTTAATGCTGGTGCAATTCTGTTAGCCTCACACCCTCACCTCCCTCTGAGGTCAGGACACTCTGATTCCTGAAAATTCTCATTTGTCACAGTTGCTGGCACACCTCCTGGGGGAAGAAGACTTAATCCTCTCCTGAACCTGGGTTAGAGGGATCCAAAAGCAGTTAGTCTGGTCTTGTGTTTCCCCCGTGCTTTTTCCTTCCTGGTATGGACTATCAGGCAAAGCTTCCTCCAGCCCACCTCCTTCCCAACAAGTTTCTCCCACCATTTACATCTGTAAACATCAGGCACCTAAAGGCAAGTTCTTACCTTTTTGTCCTTCACGCACAAACAGCCGTTCTTCACTGATTGTGACATCACAAATGGTAGCGGGTCCCTTGTTTCAGAACCCAGCCCAGGGTCATGTGCTGACTCACACTCAAGTTTCCTCTCTGGGCCTGAAAACACTGCATCTCAACATAAACCTTGGTGTCTTGCGGGGCTCAGAGAACAACATGCCCTTCACAAGATACTCCTGCTCTAAATTTCAGGATGAGGCAATATACATATATATCTTTAAAGAAGTATGCTTAAGTCACCTTCAGGAGAGTCTAGACCCACATGCGGCTTGTTGGGAATTCTTGCGTGTCTTCCATGTATAGCAAGCTGTTCAAGAAATTGGCTTATTCCCAGATTGCCACAGCTCTCCACAAAGGGCCAAATGGATCTTGGTCATATTTGGAAATGCACTTTGACCATTGTGAGTGAGCAGTGTTGGAGCAGGCCAGTAAAACAAGATCATGCAGATGAACAGAGGCTTGCTAACCAGGGCACAGATATTAGCCAGCAAAGCCTAAAGACATGCTGTCTGGCCTGAGCGCTTCCTTGGCTCCCCAGAGGGAGCTGGACCTCTTTGTCACGTTCTTCAGGTCAGGATCCATTTGAACTCAGCAAATCAATAGTCAGAACCTCAATCTTCACCTTGCCTTATTGGCTATGCCTGCCTTCTCTGTAGATGTTGGGGGTAAGAGAGAGCTTTATGATGGGGAGGAGGATCCCTGGTGCCCATGATCCCAAAGAGGGCTTAGAACAGTAGCTGGAGCAGCAGCACTAGGTGAGACTCTGGTCTCTTCCATGCCTCGGGTCCCTGCCCTGATGTTCATTCAGCTGTTTGCTGAGGACCTACTGTGTGCAGGCACAGCACCATGTCACATACATACATGTGGTTGTTGACCCACCAGTAAGGGTAGAGTCAGGGCTCTGGAAAGGAAAGGAAATAAGTACATCCCTGCTCACAGGTACTGTGGACCTGTAGAATCCTCCTACGGGATGACTGATTCCCGGAGAGCTCTGGCGGCGCCTCCTACGGGATGACTGATTCCCAGAGAGCTCTGGCGTCTCGCCACAGCCCGCTGAGTTACCGGAGTAAAACTGGAATAGAAACCTAAGCTCCTTGCACAATGGCCCTGTCTACATGATAAAAAGCGTTGGATTGAAAAAGTGATCAATTCCATTCTCTTGACAGTGGGAACAAAAGAACCAGACTAAGAATCAGCCCTGCCTGATTTATCTTGGGCAAAGCTATCTTTCTTTTGTGTAACGGTCATTGTACAGTGTTCATGGTGTGCCAGATTTGGAATTAGAAAACCCAGAGGTGGCTGGGTTTGCTCCCTCTTACCGTGTGGCCATAGGCAGACACTTTACCATCTCCCAGCTATCTGGCTTACCTGTAAAATGGAGATGACATATCCTGTGCCCACTCTCAGGACTCAAAGAGACAATGATGTGAAGCAACTTGAAAAAATTCTAAAGCAGGGGATGGCATTCTGTGATCCATGGGTTAAATCTGGCCCACCGTTGGTTTTTGTAAACAAAGCTTTATTGAAACACAGCCATGCTTACCCATTTATGTATTCATGGCTGCTTTTGCAACATACAACAGCACAGTTGAATAGTTGGAACAGAGATCATATGACCCACAAGTAAAAATATTTAAGGCCTAGCCCTTTCCCTCGTAGCTCAGTCGGTAAATAATCTGCCTGCAACGCAGGAGACCCGGATTTGATTCCTGGGTCAGGAAGACCGCCTGGAGAAGGAAATGACAACCCACTCCAGTATTATTGCCTAGAGAATTTCGTGGACGGAGGAGCCTGCCAGGTTACAGTCCATGGGGTCACAAGAGTCAGACACAACTTAGCGACTAAACCACCACAGCCTTTTACAGAGAAGTCTGCTTTAAAGCACTATCTAACCCAGATGGATTGTTGCTACATGGCGTTAGGCACAGGGGTAAGCTCCAAGGAGGAATTCACTGAATAAAATGTGGTTAATTGAATTCATCACTGAGAATTTATCTTAATGCAACAGAATTTTATCTCTAATTGATTCATTGTTGTTGTTGTTTTTTAACAGACTCTTAACATTTTGAGTTACATTTGTGCCTCAAAAAGACTTAAAGATACAGCTTGCCATTTCTCTCTGCTAAAGTCTGGTCTCTAATACTTTTTTACAGGTGATGACATCAGGCATTCCTGAGCAGATTTCAGGTGGCTTTGTGGGTACTGATGACGAATAGGAAAACCCATATCTCTATGCACAGATCATGATCGGTTCATGAAAGAGGAAATGATTTTACAAAATTAATGGTTGGAAAGGATCTTGAAAGTTTTTACCATTTAGACATCTGTCTGCATTTAGATTGCATTTTTAATAGAAAATCCCAAGACTTTGTCTTTCAGGAAACAATAAAGAACACAGTCCAACTATGAACTATTTTGAAGGCAAGAATAAGATTTGTTTCCTGGATTCGCAGAGCCCAGTCATGAACAAATAAATGGTTGATATGTGTTTGCTGACCAGCTGACTGAATGAATGAATCAATGTTTCATTTGTAAAATGTAAAGAATCATAAAACCTGCCCTCCCCACCCCTCCGAGTATGAAGCTGAAGGAGGAAAGGACAGGAAAACTTCTTGTGAGATATCAACCATGTGACTGCTCTTCTGTTTTTCTGATCACATCCCTGGGACTGGTTTAGGCTGAGACTTGGTTTCAGTGGCCTCCCTAACAACACCCCTTCTCATCCAGGTTGGCTGTAGGGGGTGGTATGCAGGATCTAAAGCAAAGTGCCCTGAGGCACAAAGTAAGATCAAGGGCGGCTTCAAAAAGCAAAGAAGTCTCCATAGCAACCAGGCACCTGGAGAGGATGCTGGGTTTGAGGTTGGTGGGGAGAAAAGGCCGGACGCTCCCTGCCTTCACTGGTAATGCTGGGGTGATTACATGCCTATGTGAAGATGTAAGAACTTGGCTGATGGAGTTCCCTGCCCACTCTCAGCTGCCTCATCTTCCGTCTAACTCCATGAGACACTACACTGCCACAGATCTTTGTAGAAGTGCAGACATCCCCAGAACGGGAGTGTACACCCTAAGTTTCCATGTAACTTTCCATGGGCTTAAGAACCTTCACTTGGCCCCTGCAGAAGGCAGACCCTGATATTAGTCACTCTTTGCAGCTGAACTCAACATCGGGCTAGAAGGAACTTGGTGTCCTGAGCAGCTGTTCCAACGGCTCTAGCTGCCCAGACTCACTAGGGTGAGCTCTGGGGCATCTTTTTCCACACATCTTCTTTTTTTACTTTCTTACAGGCTCTTAGACTGGAACCTCAGTGGGGTCACGCTCTTGCCCTCTCACCTGCTTCTGCTGTTAGAGTTCCCACCCCAGGAAACAGCAGCACCCTGGTCTTAGAGCCATTCCCTACTCTGATTTCTCCACCATCTCCCACACTTTTGAAGAACCAACCTTTTTGATCTTTCTCCCTTCTGGATATTTCAAAACACATCTCAATAGGAAGGAGTTTTAAAACAGATGTAAATGAGTTCTTTTTTATTTTCAGAAGTATTTGCATCTGAAGAGAGTCACAGGCTTGAACTGCATTATTTGATTAAATAAAAATAGATTTCCTTCCCCTCCTCCATACAGAGGGTGGCCTCAAACCCATGGAGGCTCTTGGGGTTTGGACCTCTTTCTGGGTAAACAACCCATAGCACACACCCTCTGCTCTATCCCAACACACCTTTCAGTCGCACACAAACACAAGATGTGTCTTGCCCTCTCTGGTTCAAATTGCATCCATTCTTCAAAGCTCAGCTCATTTCCCCTCATCCACAAAGGCCTTCTCTGGCCCTCGGGCACATTTTTGCTTTTCCTCACAGCTGAGTTACCTGACAGATGTGCATATTTTTTACACCTCAGGAAAGGTATTCTCAGGACCTCTGAGCTTGTGTGACTGTACGAGGAGACTGTTGTAAAAGGAGCAGCCAGGAAAGAACAACTCTGAATCTGTTATGACCAGGGAGGAGGGGGGGATGATGCTGGGTAACAGCACTTCCTGCCCCAAAAAACGTTGGTCCTGGACTCGAGAAATGGATGGCCTCCCATCTCAGGCTATGATTAGCACTACTCCAGAAAACCAAGCTATGCAGTTAGACACCCAGGCAACACTTTGGAAAAAGGAAGCCAATCAAAAACATCTTGCGGGGGACTCCCCTGGCTGTCCAGTGGCTAAGAATCTGCACTGCCATTGCAGGGGGCACGAGTTTAATCCCTGGTTAGGGAACGAAGATCCCACATGCTGCACGGTGTAGCCAAAAATAAACAAATAAAAATAAATTTTAAATAATCCTTTGGAAAAAAAATCTTTTTGGAAAAAAATCTTTGGGGGAAAATTATCTGGCAGTCAGTATTAAAAGCAAACATATATACATCCTCTGACACAGCAATCCCTGGATATTACCTAATAGAAACTCTTGGACTTGTATACCACAAAACATGTACAAGGAAATTCATAACAGCATTATTTAAAATAGTCCTGAACTGAGAACTCCCCACAAGGCCATGAACATGGATAAATAATACTGGGGAACATTCACACAATAGAATGCTACAGAGCATGAGCGTGAACAGCCATGAACTACACCCAACCCTACAGATGAAAGTTACAAACTCAGTACAGAGCGAAAACATCCAGACACAGAAACTCTATGCTTCCATTTACATAACTTCCCAAAAAAGGCAAAACCAGTCTATGTGGTAGAAAATAGCTTAGCAGTTACCCTCAAGGTGGAGAGATTTGTCCCCCAAACAGCTGTGCAGCTAATAGTTATACCAATTCTATTCCTTCCTACTGATTGTTGCGATAGTCAGTAGAGAGATTTACAGTGGAAATTAAAAAGCGATAGATTCAACTTGTTAATCAAGTCTTTATTAGACTCCTCTCCATGGGCCCTCGATGGCAGGGGTGCAGGATGAATCAGAATTTCCGCTCTCAACTACATCACAGGCCCAGAGAGAGGGCTGTCTTCTCTTCCCTGTGAAGCTCACTCTGTGATGGTCAGTACCCAGCCCACCCAAGAATCCTCACTCTCCAAAGTTAGAGATACCCTCCCACCCTGCCAGGTCCAGAAGATCACCCCAGACTGAGACACTTAGGTCCACTTCACTAGCTCAAAGTTAGAATCACAGTTCTAGCCCCGAGCTCCTATAGATTGGACCTGGCATGTCTGGAACAAAAATGTTTAACCAGTATCCAGTCTCTGTCTCACAGTATCTCCCTCTGCCTTCACGGGACAGACTTACACGCTGAGCTGAGAGCTAACCACTTCCCTCCACAGCCATCACCAGCCTCCGATGCCTAGAGGCCAGCAAAATGCTTCAGCATTGTGATTTCTAGATTTCTCGTCTAAGCCAAGGCCACCCTTTAGCACCATACTGACCCCTATCACGTGAGGGACCATTTCACTCTCGCAGAAGGTGAGCAGCATCATCAGTGTTTCTTCACATCTGATTTCACAGAGGATATCAAGCCAACCTCGCTTCCTATTAGCACCCAGAGAGCAGCCTGCCTTCCGGAACATCAGACCCCACAAGGCCCCAGGCCCCTTCCAGCCTCCTCCTCAAATCGAGCAGGCTCAGAATATCCCTGGAAGGGCCTGAGAGCTGGGAAATCACAGCATTGCTAACTCTACCAAATCACCATGGATGGAAATCAGAGCTGAAGGGACCCCAGGAATCACCCAGGTCCAAGACCCCCTGATCTGAATGAGGAGACAGAGCCCAAAGGGCTGAAGTCTACAGTTCTTGGTTACACAGGTGGGCAGACGCAAAGCTGAGAACACAGTTCAGATCTCCAGATGCCAGGGCTCTGCATATATAGACACTCCGACCTGCAAAGTTCCTATCAGGAAAAGCCACTGCCTCTCCTTTTCTGAATCCAGACCTCACAGAGGACCCGAGGGGCTCTAGGCTAAATTGGACCCACCTTTGAAGCCACAGAAATTTACCTGTACAGGAGATCTTGCTTCTTTAAGCAACTGGACAGGCTCTAATCCCAGTGCAGATAGAACCCAGCGGCCAGAGATAGCTCCTTATATAATCGGTCCTTTCTAGGCACAGGTGTTGAACTGAGTCCGAGTTCCCGCCTCCTGGGGGCCTTGGCTCCTCCCCCCCTGCTCCTTCCCCCTCCTCCCCAACTTCTCTGAAAGGGCGGGGAATGCCCCGGGCTCTGTGATGTTATCATACCAATCCAATCATTTTCTTGAGCTAACATAGGAACAGAACATGTTCCAGTAATGCCTTGAGAAGGGTTAGTCATCTTCTCACTTCCAGTCTCGGGAGGGTATGTGACAACACGCTCACAGCATTATTTCATTGCAGGAAATAACACAATTATTTTCTTTTTCGGTCTTCAGAGTTTGACGCCGCAACCAGGGATATTTTCCGCTGAGGAGGAACTTTGTGACTCCTTTTTGCTATTGAAAGAGCCCCCTTTCCTTCCCAAATCTACTCCCAAGTCCCGCTAGTCTGCAATTTGGTCTTTATGGTTTTGACTACTGAAAGCTAGAAACGGTGACCCCATTGACTGTTTCCTTCCATTTCATACTGGCTATTCCTCCAAACAATTCCTGTCGCTCATGTGGCTGCTCTTTAATGAAGACATCTCCTGGGTTCCCACCATGACTTGCACAGATTTTCGTCATAGTGTTTAAGTCAGTCCTAGCTTGTCTGACTCCATGCACGCACATCTTGGATCCCTAGGCCCCAGAGCAATGGCTGGCACCCAGTGGGTGCTCAATACATGTCAATGGAATTAAAGAGCCCTTACCTCTAGAACTCCTCCCTCCTCTCCCTTCCTCCTGCTTCTCTGCAGTGGCCTTTCGCCCTGACTCTAATCTCTCACACCTTGCTCCTTCTGCACAACTACCACCGCACTCACTGTAGTAATGTTTGTTGCTGTTTTTAGCCACTCGGTTGTGTCCAACTCTTTCATAACCCCACGGACTGGAGCCTGCCAGGTTCCTTCTGTCCATGGGATTTCCCAGGCATGAATACTAGAGTGGGTTACAATCTTTCTGATTCAGGGATTGAACTCATATCTTTTGAATTGGCAAGTGGGTTCTTTAGCACTGACCACCAGGGAAGCCCCATTTCAGTAATACTGATAAAGAAAAGAATACTGATAATATTAGCTGTTATGGGCTCGATATTTGTATCTTCCTCAAAATTCATATATGGAAACCTTATAACCCCACATGCCTGCATGTGAAGTCACTTCAGTCATGTCTGACTCTTTGCAATCCTATGGACTGTGGCCCTACAGGCTCCTCTGTCCATGGGATTCTCCAGGCCAGAATACTGGAGCATTTAGAATAAGGAAAGAAATGAGTCTGCAGTGATGTGGCCCTAATTTGATAGGATTAGTGTCCCTATAAGAAGAGACACGAGAGGGCCACACTCACTCACTCACATGCTCTCTCTCTCTTTGTGCCCTGAGGAAAGGCTTTCTGAGGATGCACGGAGAAAGCAGCCATCTATGAGCCAAGAAGAGCATTCTCATCAGAAGCTGACCCTGCCAGACTTCATCTGGAATCTCTATCTTCCAGAACCACAAGAAAACATATTTCTGTTGTTTAAGTTACCAAGTCTACAGTATATTAGTATGGCAATCTGAGCACATTAAAACAATAACCAGCACTTACTGGCACATCTGACATCCCAGATACAATGCTAGGCACACTGCATGCAGAATCTCTGAATCTTCACAATTTTTTATCATATCCCTTTTACAAAGGGGGAACTGAGGCCCAGAGCAGTAACTTGATCAAGATAACTATAACTAGTACACAGAAGAGAGGTGACAAAGTCCCAGGGATGTCATATTCCACTAACTTTTCATCATGTTGATCAAGAAAGTGTGCCTCCATCACTCCGAGTCAAATCCAAAGCTTCAAATCTTTGGCCAGACCTCATGTTTACAGAGCCATCCCCTCCTCATGATATTTGGTCTGAAAGTGGTGTGGGGTTCACAGGAGCAATGGTTTGGGGGAGTCAAAAGACTAGGGAGTAAAATTCTGCTGGTATAGTTAAGGAAAGTTCAATTTTCTTTTCTGAAAAATCAATTCATCACCAGTTTAAGGCTCCTATCAAGGCATGAATTCAAACATGTTTTATAAAATATACAGAGTTCATTATTAGAAAAATGCAAATCAAAATTACAATGAGGTACCACCTCACACTGGTCAAAATGGCCACTGTCAAAAAATCTACAAACAATAAATTCTGAAGAGGGTGTGGAGAACAGGGAACCTTCTTGCACTATTGGTGGGAATGTAAATTGTACAGCCACTATGGAGAACAGTATGGAGATAGATTCCTTAAAAAACAAAGACTGAAGCTACCATATGATCCAATAGTTCCATTACTGGGCATGTACCCTGAGAAAACGATAATTCTAAAAAATACATGTGCTCCAATATTCAAGGCATCACTATTTACCATAGCCAGGATATGGAAGCAACCTAGATGACAATTGACAGATAAACAGATTAAGAAGTTGTGGTAAGTATTTATCATGGAATATTACTCAATCATAAAAAGGAATGAATTTGAGTTAGTTCTAGTGAGGTAGCTGAACCTAGAGCCTGTTATACAGAGTGAAGTAAGTCAGAAAAACAAATATCATATATTAATGCACATATGTGGACTCCAGAAAAATGCTACTGATGAACATATTCACAGCAATCTAACCATTCTCTGCATTGATTCCTTTTTTGTCGCTGTAAGAGTAAAACAAGAAAATCAGAAACTGTTATACTGTTACTTCTGGCAGCAATATAGATAGGGATTTAAAGTCTTGGTGTTTATGGCAACACCAAAGCTTCGTAAAATAAATTGACAAGTTCTCCAATGTTTCTTCCTGCTTGATCATTATTCAGTTAGTTGTAGGTCTTTAAAACTAGGATCCAACAAAGAAAAGAGAAGGGATTTGATTTGTGAGTGGAAGAAAGGAAAAGGAAAAATTGGTGGTTCCATATATAACTTTTAAGCATTATAAATTTTTCCAAAACCAAGATAATAAAAAGAGGCTTTGTGGGCTAGCTCATAAATTAAAAGTCATCTCCAAGGTTCCAAAGTAAATTCTAAGACCTAAGTTATTAATTTCCTCACACTGAAAATATATTCAGAATGTCATAGGAAAATATTCTTTAAGAAACTCACTGGGAAGTTTGGAAATTAAAACAGACAAGGTATTTCTTCAGAAGGAAGGTGTTTCCCTAAGTTGTCAGAGACTTAATTAGAATTTGAAGGACATTGATTTCTAACCCATAACCCGAGTGAACTTGAATTGTCAAGGTGTGCTGTATCTGGGAAGGGCCTGGGGAGGCCCCAAGAGTCATTCAGATCAGGGAGGCAGGGCAGGCATCATGGCAGAATGATCTGGAATGGGTGAGGGTAAAAGATGCAGAAATATACTGAGATCCAGCTCTAGGCAGGCAGCATCAGAAAGGGTCGAAACACCGTGACAACCTGACCACAGGGCACAACTGGATTCCTAGAAAAGTAACGGCTGTATGGCTGACCTCTGTCTCTGGGGCAAAGGGTTTAGTGTGTGTATTAGTCGCTCAGTCATGTCCGACTCATTGCGACCCCAAGGACTGTAGCTGCCAGGCTTCTCTGTCCGTGGGATTCTCCAGGCAAGTTTACTGGAGTGGATTGCCATTCCCTTCTCCAGAGGATCTTCCTGACCCAGGGAGCCAACCCTGGCCTCCTGCACTGCAGGCAGATTCTTTAGCATTTGAGCTATAGGGAAGTCATGGTTTAGATGTAAGGCAATTGCTTATCAGAAAACCAAATAAGAAAAGAGCAGAATTATTGAAACAGATGTCAAGAGCCCTTTAAATACCCAGATTAGGCCCTGGTTATTTCCCCAGTCTTGGGGCAGAATTGGTCGCTAAATGCTGTGAAATGGGAGCAGAACCAAGAGAACCCTCCATCACCCTCCATTCGGGTTACTGCCTTCCGTATCTTAACTTCTCTGACTTAATATTAGTCCAGGGGAGCAGGTCTGGGTAGCATGTGGGATCATACTGGGCAATGCCTGGGACACATGTATTTATGACATATATATCATATATGGTACATAACATTTCAGTTAGACAGGAAGTGCATTTTGGCATTTCTCTAGCAAGTTCACAAAACATCCATTAATCTAGCATGCTGACCTCTTTTGTTTTTTTTTTAGCATGCTTTCCCCCATGACTTTTGGAAAGAATTTGATAGCCTAACTCATGAAAAGGTAGGCATGACTGATGACAATTAAATTGTCAAGTGGCAATGATTCAATGACAAAACATAGGCCTTGAAACCTAGAACTTCTTCTATTAACAATAAGCCTAGGGGAGAACTTCTTCACATGATGGGCTTCCCTGGTATCCCCCTCAGATCATATAATTATGAAGTTATGAATTATCCTTCCAAAGACTGATCAAAGAGAGAAAATAAGCAAACAAAAAAGTCTACTTTATTATTTGTTTTTTTCATTTCTTTTTTAGCTTCTAGTCTGGTTTCCAGACAAATAAAAATGTTGTCTAGACTTTTTTCTTTCAGTGCCTCACAGGGTGCATTTCTTTTCTTATTTTCTGCTTCTATTCTAATTGTGTTAGGAATTATTAAACTTGTCCAAATTGGTACACAACTACAGAACATATTGCCATTCTTCTTCTCGGCCTCTATTTTGTTCCTGACATCACTTTCCTGTGAGTGTCTCACAATTGTGCCTCTACTTATCTATTGGTGTGGGTTTGTTTATTTCCCATTTGACTTGTAACCTGGACTATAGCTACTGGCAGTACATTTGTCTGCCATTATGATGCTCGTGGCAGGGAAAATTAATTGCTAAGGAGAACAGTGTGGTTTCTATATTTCCTTCCAAGAGGTAGTGGCAAGGTTTCTGTCAAGAAAGAAGCTCTGATGGTAAGTAAACCATGACTAATCTCAGGGATACAAAATGAGTAAGACATGGTGTCTAATGCCCAGAAGATCCAAGAAAGAAAGGGGAAAAAGTCCCAAGGCCAGTAGCATCCCACCCAGGCTGATACAGTAGCTCTAATTCTTGAGAGTTCTGCCGTACAAGACCCTCTAAAAGTGGTGCCTCTAGCTTGGAGGCTTCCAGGTCGCCAATCAAAGGGAACCCTCACCTTAACAATTGTGTCTACTAGCTATCCTTAATCTTGCATTTTCTTAAAATGAGAGTTTTTGTCTACATCAAAAAAACAACAGGCTTTTATGGCATATGTGGACTCAGGTTTTCAACAGGACATTGGTAGAGGTTTATATTGAAATATATTTTTCTCCTATGGGCTTCTTAGGGCTTCCCTGTTGGCTCAGACAGTAAAGAATCCACCTACAATGAGGGAGACCTGGGTTTGATCCCTGGGTTGGGAAGATCCTCCGGCAGAGGACATGACAACCTACTCCAGTATTCTTGCCTGGAGAATCTCCATGAACAGAGGAGCCTCAGAGTACATACAGTCCATGGGGTTGCAAAGAGTCGGACGTGACTAAGTACTCACACACCTGGCACCACAGTTCCATGGAAGCATTTGTACATACCTTTCAAAACAAAGAAGATCAAATATCCTTTTCACCCAAGAACCTGATCTCTGAAGCCTGAGTGTCTGGACTTTCAGAAATGAGGCAGCAGCTCTGGAAACATTAGTCACTTAGTCACCCTCAGGTCTGAGCCTCCTGAGTACCTGGCGTGTTTTACCTTGATCTGCCCCTTCTAGGATTTTGGAGTCTGTGTCCTAGAGAGAGCTTGCACTTAGAGTCAGAGAAACCTGGCGCTTGAACCCAGCTCCAACCACTTATTGGCTCAGCTTTAACAACTCAGTTTTATCTACAAAGTAGGGATAATATGCACCTTGTAACATAAGTGGGGAAATTCAACTATTCATTTCATAATAAATACAAAACATTAGTCTAGTGGCCAGTCCATAATAAGAAGTAAATTGTGTTAAAATAATACTTATGATTGTTCTTTAATGATTGGATTTAATGGTTACAGAGAGCTTTAGGAAACTCTTAACTCCTGGGCCTGAGTGTGAGCTGCCTACAGCATATCCAGGGAAAGCTCAGACAAGAGACAGGAATGTTTAAGATTATGGCATATAGACGGTAACCAAAATCTTGCAAGTGGGTAATATCACAGTAGTAGATTAATTATTTCTGGCTCGTCCTATATTCATATTTTTTGCCCTCTTAGGGAATAGTCCTCCAAACACAACTTTAAAAATCTCAGTTCCTAAAATTATTCATAATGCAACATGGTGATTGGTTCCCTTACTATTAGCCATACCACACCAGACCACATCTGGGTATATCAATTGGTTTACCTACACTTCATAAAAGCTGTGGCACATGCCCTGCTCTGCTTCGTTCTAGGTGCTAAGTTTCTGCTCTACTCTCTGGGAGAATCATGAGGTTGAATTGTCATGAAAATGAAGTAAGCCATCTGTCTAGGAACACCTATCATGGTGCCCACCATAATAGCAGCTTTCAGGCAGCACTGATAGTCCTCATCTCCTGTGTTTGTGTTCATGCAGCTCAATCTTATAATTATTTTTGGCAGCTACATTTTAGTATTGACTCACACTGAGTTTGCTGTCAATGTAATCTCATGTCACATGTTAAGACATGTGAGTTCTGTCTCATCCTACAAAAGGAAAACCCACTGAGAAGATCCTAGGCTGAGCTTCAGTATCCTTATGGCTATTGTAGATTTCACTCCCCAAACCTATTGCTCCTCCTGTGCTCTCAGTTTCTATTCACAGCATCACCATCTACCCAGGCTTCTAAGAAAGAACACTCAGAGCACATAATACAAATATCTAATTATGTCTATAAAGTTCTCTATATACAAAACACAGTTCAGTTCAGTCACTCAGTCGTGTCCGACTCTTTGCGACCCCATGAATCACAGCATGCCAGGCCTCCCTGTCCATCACCAACTCCCAGAGTTCACTCAGACTCACATCCATCGAGTCAGTGATGCCATCCAGCCATCTCATTCTCAGTCGTCCCCTTCTCCTCCTGCCCACAATCCCTCCCAGCATCACAGCCTTTTCCAATGAGTCAACTCTTTGCATGAGGTGGCCAAAGTATTGGAGTTTCAGCTTTAGCATTAGTCCTTCCAAAGAACATTCGGGACTGATCTCCTTCAGGATGGACTGGTTGGATCTCCTTGCAGTCCAAGGGACTCTCAAGAGTCTTCTCCAACACTACAGTTCAAAAGCATCAATTCTTCGGCACTCAGCTTTCTTCACAGTCCAACTCTCACCTCCATACATGACTACTGGAAAAACCATAGCCTTGACTAGACGGACCTTTGTTGGCAAAGTAATGTCTCTCCTTTTGAATATGGTATCTAGGTTGGTCATAACTTTTCTTCCAAGGAGTAAGCGTCTTTTAATTTCATGGCTGCAGTCACCATCTGCAGTGATTTTGGAGACCAAAAAATAAAGTCTGACACTGTTTCCACTGTTTCCCCATCTATTTCCCATGAAGTGATGCAACCAGATGCCATGATCTTCATTTTCTGAATGTTGAGCTTTAAGCCAACTTTTTCGCTCTCCTCTTTCACTTTCATCAAGAGGCTTTTTAGTTCCTCTTCACTTTCTGCCATAAGGGTGGTGTCATCTGCATATCTGAGGTCGCTGATATTTCTCCTGACAATCTTGATTCCAGCTTGTGCTTCTTCCAGCCCAGTGTTTCTCATGATGTACTCTGCATATAAGTTAATCTGTCAAATCTAAGAGGATGCTATGTGCCTGATGCCAAGAATATTTTTTATCTGACCAAGAAAAAAAAGCATAAGTGTTGAAAGAGAGCACAATTCCAAAGCTAAGGAGATGAAAGAAAGAAGAACCCAGATAGTTATCAGAATAGCACTGACATCAGGAACAAAACAAGAAGTCTCTTTTTAAAATTCTCAACATTGTTTTAAAATTTCTGGCAAAATATGAAATATAATTATAAGCCTAAATAGTATTAATAAAGAAGAAAAACAGTAGTTGATCCTCACTCAACTTGAAAACAGAATAAACTAAAAGTACTATATAAATGAACATTTAGTAAAAAAAAAAAAAATGATACTTTTTAATGTAATGGCATTCCTATATATAGCACTAAGTGTATTTGTAAGTTGGTCAATCACGTCTGACTCTTTGCAACACCATGGACTGTAGCCTGTTAGATTCCTTTGTCCATGAAATTCTCCAGGCAAGAATACTGGAGTGGGTTGCCATTCCCTTCTCCAAGGGATCTTCCTGATCCAGAGATTGAACCCAGGTCTCCTACATTGCAAGTGGACTCTTTACTATGTAAGCCACCAAGGAAGCCCATACAGCAATAAGCATTTTGAAATTATCATAATAGAGATAGCTTTCATAGTAACAATAAAAATATAAAATAACTGAAAATAATCTTAAGGGAAACTTTTTTTACCTATTTGAGGGCAACTACAAAAAGTTTACACAGATGTAAAACAGTAAGTGGAAACTTGTATCATATTCTTGGATTGAAAATTTAAATATTAAGATGTTAATTCTCTCAAAAATTAATTTATAGTTTTATTGAGACTCTGATTTAAAAAAAAAAACTGATGATCTTGTTTTGTAGGGGAGGGCAGAGACGAGAAGAAGGTAATTGGCAAAACATCTTTAAATTTAGTCTGGAGGGATAAACACAGAGACAGAAGATGAATGTGCTTATTGTGAAAACAAGGAACAATTTTCAAAACAATGAGAAAAACACTAAATATTTTTAGAAAAATGAAGGACAAACAAAAGTAGACAATCACAGAAGAAATATAAATGGCTTATAAACAAATAAAAATTTCAAACTTTTTTGTAATAATATACACGCTCCTTTTTTAAAATGAGCTATGTTCCACTTTGAGATTGGTGAATTCATTTAAATGATAACATACAGTGTAGAGGGGGGAAAAAAAACCATAGGAACTCTAACATCATTGCAACAGAGATACAAACTGTTGTACCTCTTTTGAAAAGCAATTTGGTCTAAGTATCGTTCCCAATGGCTCCATTTATAAAATATATTTTAAGTAAATAAAACTGCAGATGAAGATCTGTGCACAAATGTGTGCATCTTTCAGTGAAACACAATAGATAACTCTGAAATAGAGCTTTCATTAATGCTGGCAATTAATGACTTACATGCTCACAACTGAAGTGTGGTTAATTAAATTATGGAATCTCCATACTGTTGATTATAAGCCTTCATCCCAATTTAATTATTCAAATAGATTCCCAGGATATGTGAAACATGCATGGTATAATGTTGACTGGGGAAAAAGTAGAGGATAAGTAAATATCTATCAACATAAATGAGATGGAAACTAAGTTACCCAAATTTCATAATTACTTTTCAGTTAGAAGGAGCAAAAGAATAAGAGGAAGAGGAGGGGGAAGACAGCAAAGACAAGAAGAAAGGGAAACTCAGAAATTGTTAAAATGACTTAGTAAGGGAGAGTGCATAGTCATACCAGATATTAAGATGTATCATATGATCACAGTAATTTAGGTGGCATGTTACTAAAAATAGACACATAGCTCACTGAAACAGGTTAACTCTGAAATAAGGCTTTAATTATCCAATAATTTATAATGATGTATCTTTAGGAAGACTTGGCAAACCAAAAGAGAACAGAAAGCTATTTAACAGAGAACTGTAAAGAATCTGGAAATAATTTTGAATACATCACCATCCCACAACTTTATACCAAAACAAAAAATCTGATAATGAATTTTAAAGTTACATATAAAAATTTCAAACTACAGAATAATTTTGAGAAAAATTCAAATTCCTCAGCAGGAGAACTCTAAGTTTAATGTAGTAATAGAAGAAATCACAAAGAATAAAACCAATAGTTTTTCCTAGAAAACAATTTTCAACTTCAATAAGTAAAAAAACATTAATTTTATAAGCAAAACACAAGCTAACTAAAATAAAAATAGATACAATTTTTAAATAGAGAAAAATTGAGACAGCAGTTGCTGAGTAGCAGATTTTTAAAGACTGGAACAGGCTCTAACATCCACTACTGTCTGTTTTTGTATTTTTAAATAATGCCCACTCCTATCTACTGCCTTTTTCAGATTCCTTCTGCTAGTTCTTTTTGTGACGGTCATAGCCTTACTGTTTTACATTCATGGGCCAACTGCAGGCAATTCACATTTCCAGTCTCTCTGTTCATCAAGAGCCACTTCCACAATGAGTCAAATTTGGAGCCTGAATCAGCCCTGATTTAGAGTTTAAGAGAGATGAGAACTCAGCCTTCCTCAAGGAGCTTCCTCTTCCTCCTCTCGTAGGGAGACAGGCAAAATTTACCACCTAGGAAAGATGCTCAGGACTTGTACTGGTTCCAGGGTCCCTCTGGATTCCTGTACTTTTGTCGTTTCA
Organism: Cephalophus harveyi; assembly: GCA_006410635.1. Taxonomy (NCBI): domain Eukaryota; kingdom Metazoa; phylum Chordata; class Mammalia; order Artiodactyla; family Bovidae; genus Cephalophus; species Cephalophus harveyi. The sequence goes on along the minus strand of SJYT01074545.1, from coordinate 434,376 downwards.
CTGCTTTGTCACTTTTATGACCCAAGAGGGGTTGTCTGGTGGGATGGTGCAATCAAGATACTACCTGCAGGGACAGATTAATACCTCTGGGCTCGGAACCGAGAACTGGCTTCTGGTTTTGCTTTCATCAAGAAGCTCAGAGCTGCATGTGCTGCTCGCCTCTAAGGAGCACTGGATGAGTTCATCTCCACCCAACGTGATCCCTGCACCCGCTACTTGCCCCCTTCCCCTTCCATCTAATGCCTCAAATGTTGAATAACTTTTCAGAATTCTGGAGGCTTGGGTAGGCTGCCCCACATCTTTTGTGGATCAAGGAGAAAAGAAGTAGGATGTTAGATAGCTCCACAGAGGATGCATGCATGGGCAACGCTTTCAACCTCTCTGTGCATGAGCGTGCCTCTCTAGGAAACATTCCTATCTTCACTTTCAGCATTGCTGTGAGGGCCAGATGCTACGAGGGCAATGCCCACCCTCTAGAAACACAAGTGCTATGAAACCAGAGACTGATGATGAAGGTGATGAGGTTTTCCAATTACAGCTCATACCTCGTAAGTTACAAATGTCTTGCCTTTGGGAGATGAGGTTCTCAGAGAGAAAACTGAGCTGTAGGGGCTCATCAAGCAGACATTTTAATAAAGCCAGACATCCGCTGCCTCCCACAGTGCGGGCTTTCCTGCTTGTGGTGTTGGACTTTTCAGGTGAGCTCCTGCCTGGTACACCTAGGGATGAAACTATCTTTCCGCCCATGAGAGCTGCTGTATATGACAGTCTCAGCAATTAACTACATGTGGCAATAAAGGTACGAATGGGGCAAGCTGCCGAGGGACAACTGAACAACTGGACTCAGCCTGTTACTTCATCTCCTTTTCTGTTTATAAATTTCTTGAGTACAATTCCTCATCTCCTTATTTTTTTTCTAGACTTCCCTTTCTTTGTATGCAGCTGGTTTTCATTCATTCAAGGGGAAAGTGAACTACTATTCACTGAGCATAAATGACTGTTTATACATACTTATATATGTATTTATATATAATTGTGTGCCATATATAATTATGTCTATAGATAGACATTTATACAGAGATTATAAAACTGTAGTAGGTCCTTAACCTATATTGTGTCAATTTTTCCCCACAACAGCATTATGCAGCCATTCTTAGACCTGGTTTCACACATGAGGATACTGTCATAAAAAGAAGTGAAACAGCTTAGCTTAATTCTCAATAAGAGGAACTGGCTGAGCTGATGCACTTTCCTCTTCAACAGAGCGCAACAAAATGAGTAAACTAAGGACTTCCCTGGTGGCTCAGACGGTAAAGCGTCTGCCTACAATGCGGGAGACCTGGGTTCAATGGCAACCCACTCCATTATTCTTGCCTGGAGAATCCCATGGATGGAGGAGCCTGGTAGGCTACAGTTCACGGGGTGGCAAAGAGTCGGACACGACTGAGCGACTTCGCTCACTCAAGGTGTACACACCTGGGAGGGGCCAGGCTGGTAGAGGCTCAGGTTCTAGGGTTGTGGACACTGGTCCCCACTTGGACTGTCGCTCTGATTTCTCTAACATCCTCAAGTTAGAGCCAGGGAACTTTTTTTTTTTTTTTTTAATTCCAGGTTCCCAATGTAGTTTCCATACTCTCATCCCTCTACTTCTAACACGACTTTGGTGGTCTTGGTGAGAAAGGAAAGAGAAAGGAGAAAAAAGGCAAGAGCCAAGTTTAATAGTGCCACTCTCAGGGGCCTATAGCAAATGCCACAGATTCCACTATTAGCAATTGCATTTCTTGGACCCCATGAGTCACCCTCAGTTACAATGCAAATGAACCAAAAAAAGTTACTCACTGATGATGAAATTAAGTTGGCTTATTAAATAGGTCTAGAACACAAGGCAGTACCCACAAAATGAATAAAAATAACAGGTTATTATATTAAGAGCCAACAATATACCCTGAACATGTCAATGGATCAGGCAGCCACTGAGCAGTAGACATGCGTTGTCTCCATTCACCCTAAAAATACACTCTTACTCACAATGGAGCCGAAACTGGAAGAGTGAAGCCACTTTCCTGAGGTCAGTGAGGATGTGGGGGGACAGGGACTGCGGGCTGGCTGCCTGGGAACCTCAGGGTAACAGAATATAGGAGCCAGGTGGTGTGTTTAGGAGCAGCACGTGGTAGGAGGGAGGCAGCTAGGAGCCAGATGGGGCTGAAAGCAAAATGTTGATGGGGCTGACAAAATGTTGAGTAGGAAAATAAATAAGTTTCAGGGGACTATGTGCCACAGGATATGCTTTTTACAAAGCTCTAAAGCATGAAACCTCAACAATATGCTATTATTAATGATAATATTAATTTAAAAACCAAGGGAATAAATTCCATAGTGTCTAGCTCTGGGGTAGCTAGGAGACAGGGACAGAATAATGGAGGAACACACACATGCAAATTGCTGCTAATTTTTCCAGCTCTTAGACTGGATGATAGGTACACCAGGGGTTTATTGTGTTATTTAAAAGTGTGTTCAACAAAAAAAGAAAAAATGTACCAAAAAGCCAGGTATAAGGAGTTTGTCTTCAATCAAAATTATGAAAAAAATATAATTTTGTGTACCCAAGGAATTTTTTTTTTGAAAGAATAGGGGGAATGATAAATAAACAGCCAAATACTCATTTTCAAATTTAAGGAATAAAACATTGCAAATAGAGTAGAAGACACCTGTTTACTCATCCCCAATTTCTCTTCCATTATTGGTACATGGATTCTTTACCACTTGCACCACCTGGAAAGCCACATACATATTCCCTTACATTTTAAAAAACTTCTGAGTATCATGAACAAGAAATGCTTTTTGCATGATTTAAAATTTAAGAGACATGGTATTTCATATGCTTCACATCATAGACTACCTCGGGTTTTCTTTACTCAGTGCTATGTTTTGGCATCAGACCCAGTCCCCGCATTTTCTCATTTGTATACTATTTATTTTATTATGGGCTTCCCTGGTGACTCAGATGGTAAAGAATCTATATGAAATTAATTTTATCTTATAAACATGACACAATTTGTCCACTTTCTTGGTGAGGAAAATTTCATTGTTTATACTATTTTGCTGTTAAAAACAATGCTGCCTTCAACATAATTCTCTCCCCATGCACCTGCACATGGACAAGAGTCTCTCTAGATGAAGTGTAGGTGTGGGATTGCAGAGTGAATGGAGGACACATACACCCTGAGCTTCGCCAGGCAATGCCAAATCATTTCCTAAGGTATTTATGCCAGTGTCTACACACCCACCAGTGATGAGCGAGAGTTCCCATTACTCCGCATTCTCACCACCACTCAGTATCATCCAATGTGTGTTTTTTGTCCGTTTTGGTGTGTGTGAAGTGCTGTCCAATTGCGGGTTGGCATTTTTCTAACTACTAATAAGGTTCAACATCTTTTCTTACTTTTATAGGGTAGGAGTCACATAGTCTTTTTTGTAAAAGAAATCTTTGTGTCTTTTGTTAATATATTTTTTTCTGTTGGAATGTTTATCTTTTTCTTATAGATGCACAAGCATTAATTGTACATTTTGAATGTTCTTTGGTTGGTTTCATGTATTGCAAATATCTTCACATTCTGTTTTGTATTGTCAGTTGAATAATAGTGACTTAAGTTTACTACTATCAAATGTATTAATCTCATCTGCAATATGCACTTTGGTGTCTTCAGTTCAGTTCAGTCGCTCAGTCATGTCTGACTCTTTGTGACCCCATGGACTGCAGCACTCCAGGCCTCTCTGTCCATCACCAACTCCCGGAGCTTGCTCAAACTCACGTCCATCAAGTCGGTGATGCCATCCAACCATCTCATCCTCTGTCGTCCCCTTCTCCTCCTGCCTTCAATCTTTCCCAGCATCGGGGTCTTTTCAAATGAGTCAGTTCTTCACGTCAGGTGGCCAAAGTATTGGAGGTCCAGTTATAGCATCAGTCCCTTCAATGACTATTCAGGACTGATTTCCTTTAGGATTGACTGGTTGGATCTCCTTGCAATCCAAGGGACTCTCAAGAGTCTTCTCCAACACCACAAATCAAAAGCATCAGTTCTTCTGAGCTCAGCTTTCTTTATGGTCCAACTGTCACATCCATACATGACTACTGGAAAAACCATAGCTTTGACTATGTCAGCAAAGTAATGTCTCTGCTTTTTAATGCTGTCTAGGTTGGTCATAACTTTTCTTCCAAAGAGCAAGTGTCTTTTAATTTCAAGGCTGCAGTCACCATGTGCGGTGATTTTGGTGTCTTATTGAAGGAATTCTTCTTGACTTTATAAATGCATTCTCTACTGCAACTTCTGTATATATCAGGTTTCCATTTGCCAGCTATTTTACTGGGTCCATCTTCTCTTGGTCTATCTCTATGCTAAAACCTCAGCACCTTAACCACTGCAACTTGATAATGACACCTACTAGAGCAAGTTCCCTCCTCTAACTGTTGCTATTGCTGTTGTTGCTGTGTTCCTCCTTTTTCTCCCCTCCTCCTTCTACCCTTGCACTTGTCTCTCTTCTTCATTCTTCTTCTGGAATACCTTAGTTATTCTTGGACTATTTACTGTCTTATATACATTTTAGAATCACCTTGTTAATTTCCATGGAAAACCCTGTTCGGATTTTAATTTAAATTCTATCAATTATTGAATCTCGCAATTATGCTGTAAAGAATTCACATCTTTCTTACACGAAATCTTTTCATAATTGAACATAGTACATCTCTCCCATTTATTTAGAACTTCTTTCATGTCTTCCCATTGATTTTTATCATTTTTCATTTAACAGTCTTGCACATCTTCGGTCAGATTTATCCCTAGGGTATTTTTTTTTCATAGCTTTTTAAAAAGCTCTCCTTTGTAACACTTTATTGCTAGTATATAGACATGCTGCATAATTACTTGGTTCTTTTTTAAAAAGATTTATTTCCCAACTCTTCAGGCTTCCCAGGTAGTGCTAGTGGTAAAGAGCCCACCAGTGCAAGAGACATAAGAGATGCAGGTTCAATCCCTGGGTCAGGAAGATCACTTGGAGGTGGGCACAGCAATCCACTCCAATATTCTTGCCTGGAGAATCCTATGGATATAGGAGCCTGGTGGGCTAAAGTCCATAGCGTCCCAAAGACCTTCACCAACTCTTTACCACCAAGAGCAGGAGTAACGTGTATCAGTGTGTACTGAGCAAATTAGGTATTCAGGCTGATGTTGAGTTGTACAGAATATCATGGCTGAACTAGTTACTAAAATATTGAAATATTTCCAATAAAGGACACCCCTGACTTCCCCGCTGGCACCCTGGCCATCCTGGCCTCTCTCCATGGACAGACCCAGACCTCCCCATCTCACAAACACTACTAATGTGGTTTAACATCTTATATTTATAGGACAGTCTTGTAGTCTCTTTTTATAAAAGGAATTTTGGAGTCTTCTGCTAATTTTTTCTATTGAAATTTTTTCTTATTAAGACAGGCATTAATTGTATATTTTGAATGCTCTTCGTGGGTTTTATTATTGTAATATACTTTCACTCTTTTTTGTATCTCTACCCAAAAGGGGTTGGGGGCCTTAGGCCCTGCTTCACTGGAAAGATAGACGAGTGTTCTTATTGCTCCATTCCTATGCCATGTGAGTTGTTAAAAATTTTGAAAGTTGCCTTGTACGCTCACATGCCAGTGCTAAAGTAACACCAAGGGTGGAATATTTCTGAGTGGTTTCTCAATCAAGGTGCAGAGAGCTCAGAAAGAGGAGATCAGCTCTGGGGATCAAGGAGGCGGTCAAGAGATCTGAACTGTAACCAAGGAGATGCAAGCCAGCACCGACCTCTGAGGATCCCCACCCGAATCCCTGCACCTCGCCTCGCTCCTCCTCTTGGAGTTCCCACAGGCACCTTGAGCACATTTCAGACTTTAAATGCCAAGTCTGCTCTCTTCCTGACTCCAAACTGGGGTGGAACAGTGTCTCCAACCACCTTGCCCCCAACAGTAGGAAATTCAGAATTATCCTAGACTCTGCCTTACCCATAGTACTGCTTACCAAGATCTGTCAATTCAGTGCCATTAAAAAAAAATCTCCTAAATATAATCTTTTCTTTATCCCAATTACTCCGACTCCTGAATTTTTGAATAGTTTCCGAATCAGTCTTTTGGCCTCCAGCCTCTCTTGTTTCTCCAGTGCCTCCCCTGCACCGCTCCCCACATTAACAGCCCCACCTGGCCCATGAGCCTACTCTGTTTCCTCATCTGTGGAGAAGAGTATGTGGAAGCCATCTGCCCTGGCAGCAGGGAGTGTTTTGTCACTGGTGCAAATATAAAGCAGGTCGACTTTGAGTTGGTTTTATTATTGTGTTTAAATTCCCTGCAGACAATGCGCCCCTTTTTGCCTACACCTGCCTGGCCAGCTGTTCTCATCCGCTTCTCCTTGGCATGAAACTGGAGACATGATCTACCCTATAGAGCTGCTGTGTGCTATGCTTAGTCATTCAGTCATGCAGCTCCTTTGTCCATGGGGATTCTCCAGGCAAGAATACTGGAGTGGGTCGCTATGCCCTCCTCCAGGGAATCTTCCCAACCCAGGGATCGAACACAGGTCTCCTGCATTGCAGGCGGATTCTTTACCATCTGAGCCATCAGGGAAGCTACGAAGGTTAAATGAAACAATACTTGCTGGGAACTTAGCCCAGGCCCCTGCACATGGTGAGCATTTGGTCCATGTTAACCATGATTAATAATAACGTTATGATTGATTCCTTATTCCCTCTGTGATTCCTGTTTCTGTAAACCTTTTCTGCCTGGTCTCAGTCACCCCTTCCCATCCTCCTGAATTCCATACTCTTGGCAGCAAACTGTTGACTCTGCCTTCACCCCACCAAGTTCTTCCATGTTCCCCTACCTTTGCAAGTGCCCTTTACTCAGCCTGGAATGTCCCCCTTCTTCTCTATGGGTTCATCATTTAAGATCCAGCTCACAGTCAGGCTTTCTGTGACACCTTCCTCAAATTATCCAGACAAAAAGGATGTGGATGCCTCCTCCCGCTAGGCACCCAGGCCTTCTGTTCCTATCTCCTCTTAAAACCCGGCCTGACTGGAGCTCCTGGAAGAGAGAGACTCTATGTGTTTATTTTGGTGATCAAATTTGTAACCACAGTCACCAAAATCGTGCCGTAATACTGGCTTAATACTTGTGGACGTTTTGCTTATTTTGTTCGATTTTATTGGAAGGAATGAACGAATGAATGAGAATAGTTTAACTTCACTGGGTAGTGATAGTGTTGTTCATTTGGGACAAGCTAATATTGGACTCTTCTTTCCATGCGCCAAGAAAAATATTACCTAACAATAGAGAACCTGTCATCCTAAGGAACTGAACTCAGTAACTAAAGGAAAGCCTATATTTAAGAGCAGGGAGAGTGTGAAGCAGGTCAACTCTGTCTTCGCAGCTGTCCCTGAGAGGGCGCTGTTCCCAAATTAAACCTCCAGAGGCCGGGAATGAAATACCAGAGCGTTCCCACAGAGCTCAGCATCCCTCCCTTCCCATGCAGCGAGCGGTCGCGGGTCCCCAGTGGGGCCACTGCCCACAAACATGGCGGCGCCCTGCTCAGCTTCTCCCCGCCGGAGCCGCAGGGCAGCGCCAGCCTTGCCAGTACTCGGGGACTTCCTCCGCGAGCCGGCTTCCTGCACGGCTGGCATTTAAACCCGCGCCTAGGGCTGCGGGCTGCGGCTGCAGATGCTGAGCTGTCCGCGGGCTGGGCAGCGCCGCCTCCTCCTCTGAGCCTCCGGGGCGGGCGGGGAGCAGATTCGAAGCATCCCTTAACTGCACCCGAGCCAAAGTGGGAGAGAGCTGGGGGAGACCGGGGGACCCGGCATCTGACATTTTAATTGCAGGTTTGACTTTTTCCCCAAGATCGCAGCTCTCCCGCCCAACCCAGATATTTTTCCTTTCTCCGGCCTTGGTTGCTGGATGAAGCCGGGGCTGGGCTTGGTCTCAGGAGCAGGGGAAGAGCGCGTTCGCGGTCCCACGCCGTCGACCCGGGGACCCCCGAGCCCTGCGTGCTGGCCATGGTGCGGCTGAGCCTGGCGCTCCGGTGAGGCGGCGGCGCGGTTGGGAGCCCGGCGGGCCCTCCCTGCGGGACACCTTCCCCAAGGACCCGGGGTCGCCGACTCCAAGCCCTCCTGCTGGGACTGCGCACCGGGGGCGAGCAGGCGAGCGGTGGCCGCGATGTTCAGCTGGCTGCGCTCCGACGACCGCCGGAGGAAGGACCCCGAGGTCTTCCAGACCGTGAGCGATGGGCTCAAGAAACTCTACAGGACCAAGCTGCTGCCCCTGGAGGAGCACTATCGCTTCCACGAGTTTCACTCTCCTGCCCTGGAGGATGCCGATTTCGACAACAAGCCCATGGTGCTGCTGGTGGGCCAGTACTCCACCGGGAAGACCACCTTCATCAGGTGAGCCAGGGTACCCCAGCAGCCCACCCAGCTGCCCAGCGTTAGGCCCTCTGCTCACTCCTGATGTCCCTCCTGGGGACAAGAGATAAATCTTCACTTGAAATCTCTGAAGAAATCCTTGTGTGGGGGTTGTCCAAAACTTACCCTATAATTTCATTGGATGGTCCCTTGTTCCATCCTACCTAGCACCTCTCCACTGCACTCAGGCCATGAAGTGTAAAGTTCAGAGCCATCCCTATGCTACCCATTTTATGGATTGTGAAACTGAAACCCACGAGGCACAAGTGAGATGTATCCTGGTCACAAGAATACCTCAGGCTGGTGGGGGTGTCTGACACCGTGTCCTTGTAGGGACATGTGCTTGATGGTCAGGACCACTTCCCTTGCCTTATAAAAGCTTCAGTCACTCACATGGGGGCTTTACAGTTGCAGCTGAGGAGGTGGGCCAGGGAGCCCACTTGTCCTCCTTTCATCAGTTTCCTTTTCCAATCAGAGCTCTTTACAAATATCTCTTGGCGACTGGAGACAAGCAGTGTCTAGAGGCAGAATGCTATTTTGTTTCCGGTTGATCTTCATGGCTCAGTAATCATATTAAAGTCTTTTGGAGGTGGACAGAATATTGGCCACGGTCTCATCCAGCTCCTTGACTTGGCAGGCAAGATAACTGAGGCGTAGAGAGGTTAAATGAATTGTCCAAAGCCATATAACAGGATGGGAGGCTGACCTGGGATGCGGTCCTAGATGCATGGGAGGAGATGGTTGGCTCAATGCCTATAACTTTGAGGGTGAGTCATCCATCTCCTTGAATTACAGAATCCTCGGTCTGTAAGGATCCTCAGGAAGTCAGCTGTCCACCCGACCTTCAAGAGAAGTCCACTTATTGTCCACCAGAGCGATAAGGACTTTTCGTATCTTTAGAAGACAGGCTTCTCTCCAGCCCTCAGGCCACATAGCCTTCAAGGCCAGGCCATCTTCCTTGGCCTCATTCACACATTCACAGGCCTGAAAGCTGTTGAGGGTGCTCTGTGTTGAGTGGCCCTCTGTGTTGAGTCAGGCTCATAGAAAGTGGTGATGGGTTCAGTTCCCCTCCACCCCCGCAGAGTCAATGGTGCTCATCTCCTATGGAAGGTTTCAAAGTAGGGATGCTCTTGTTTCCATTCATTGACCTGCAACATGCAAAGCACTGTGCTTTGTTTGGTGAGGAGAGCGGAAAAGTTCACAGTCTAGTTCCTGATTTTCTAGATTCAAATCTTCCCTAGTGCTAAGCTTTTAACACAAGCCTTCTGGGAGCAGGGCACACACCATATTAACATGACATATCTGAACGGGACATCAGCTGAGTTTTTCCTTGTGGAGTGGACAGCCTTGGACTCACTCAGCTTGAGAGGCTGAGTGATTTCTGAAGCTGGGTACCCAGGGGCACTGTTGGCTTTTGGAGGTCTTATATTGTTAGGACCCTTGCAAAGGGTCCTACCTGCAAGGACCTTTGCAAAGAATCTAATTCATTGCTTCTTAACTTTTCAAAAAATCTGTGAACCCATCTTTACAAAAAAAGTACCTATATCTCAAATTTACATATAATTTTGGGAGTCCAAGCCTTGGACCTTAGGGCAAGAACCCCTGATCTAATCCATCTCCCTTTTTTTGTTAAACACCCATTGCAGCCAAAGACACTTCAGAGCCTCCTGGTTCTGTGCAAGGTTTCCTTTGTAACATGCATCTTCCACCTGGCCCCATGGGAAGCACAGGCCATTTACAGATGGCTCCTACTCATCACGTGGCCTTCCCCAGCCCTCCGGCCACACCTTGGTTATAATTCTTTGTAGGTTGTTTAGAACTTCTCCTTCCTGTGGCACCAGCACTTATTGCCTAGCTCCCTGGGGCCTTGTGCGGGGGTCTCTGCTACAGGAGCTCCCAGTAGAATAGACATTTGCAGAATGGGAGGGGAGGTGGGGAGAAGCCAACATCCCCGAGGGCAAGATCCCAGAACAGCAGACCTGTTTAAGTGCCTCTTGTCTGAGACACTCTCCTGGCTTTGCCTGAGTCATGCTGGCTGTTAACTGGGTCTAAGAAGGTGGCAGAGCCGAATTGCTATAGATTACTCCTTATCTGAGGGAGACAGGAAGGCTGGGAGAGGCAGAGCCCTCCTCTTTCTTATCCGCTGAGTACAAGCATTCGCCCTCCCCACTCATGTCAGTAACCGAATTTAGCTCGTGCATCAAAAGCTGTCTCCCTTTGAGAGAGAGGATCCCAGCAGAGGGGGAGGGATGGCAGCACAGGGAAGGCCTCCAAAACCAAATTACATATTTTCCTTTCTTCTCATTAAATCCACTGAACAGTAATTTTTTTTAAAAAAATTGGAAAATGCAGACAAGAGTAAATTTGAGGAAGATGAAAAAATGCCCCATCATCATCCTACAACTCAGGGGAAACCATTTTAAATATTTTATATATAGTTCTGTTCAGTTCAGTTGCTCAGTCGTGTCCAACTCTTTGCAACCCCATGGACTGCAGCACACCTGGCTTCCCTGTCCATCACCAACTCCTGGAGCTTACTCAAACTCATGTCCATTGCCCTGCCAATGCAGGAGACATAAGAGACTCGGGTTCAATCCCTGGGTGGGGAAGATCCCCTGGAGGAGGACATAGCAACCCACTCCACTATTCTTGACTGGGAAATCCCCATGGACAGAGGAGCCTAGTGGGCTACAGTCCATGGGGTGGCAAAGAGTCAGATACAATTGAAGCAATTTAGCACATATATATGATGTATGTATATGTGTATATAATACATATTATGTCTTTCCAGTATTTTTAGCTATTTTATAACACAGTTGAGATCATGCCATAATGTAATTTTGTATGTGGATTTATTTCACTTATAGCATGAACATTTCCCAAGTAAATTTTTAAATCTCTGTAAGCATTATTTTTAAGAGCTGCATGATATTTCACTGTATGTATACGCAGTTATTCAATTAACCAATCTACTTCTTTTGAATATTTGAAGTTGTTTCTAATTTTATTTTGTGCTATTATTGTAGGATCAATCTGACTATCTCTGTGCATAATACTTTTCCACGTATTAGGCTTTTTTCTCAGAGATTCCCAGAAGTGAAATCACTAGGCCAAAGGTTGTACAGAGTTTTGGTTTGTTTGTTTGTTTAATTTTTTCTGACTTCTTAATCTTGGTAGTAAGAGTCACATTTTTAAGTTGCTTTTCAAAAGAGTCAGTTGATACCACACCCCCTCCCCAAAGCAGAGAAGGTTCCACTTGGGGCGGCTAGGAGCGCCTGGGTGCAGAATCCAGCCTGCCTTCACAGCTGCAGCCTCTCCCTTCCCCGCTTCTTGCCTTGAGTGCGGCCATTCACATCTTGTATTCCAGCCTGAACCTGAGAGGGGCCCTTCCCTTGGGAATAAAGACTTGCCTCTTCATCCCCTGGCCCTTGGCCTTCTGTCTCCTAGTGTCCATCTCCTTTCAGTTACATTTCCTTGCCTCAGGGTCTATTTATTGTCTCAGGAAGAACATGCAGAAAAGGACATTCTTCTAATAACTAATTAATGTGCTATGATCTCTGCCTGAAACAACTTCACTGGCCTAAGGCCCAGCAACCCAGGGTAATAAAATAAACAATAAATTGGCCGGGTGGCTGCTTCCTCCAACACAGGCTGCCTCTTCCTAGTACAGTAGCTCTGTGTCCTTCTGGCCTGGCAGCCTCTCCTCCCGCCTCTGCTGTTTTTCTCTCTTCATTCTTCCTCGCTCTGGCCTGCAATCTCAAGCCCCTCCTCCTTTGTACCGTTTGGCCCCCAGGTCACAGAGATGAAAGGCTGGCTGCCCCAGGGGCTATCAGGTCCAGGATCCCAAGGCCTCAAAGAGGGCCTCACTGGCCTGTGGCCACACTGTAGTAGAGGGCCTGGGGCTTTGGGTGTGGGGCCTGGGGCTGCTGGAGCTGAGTGGCCTGGGTCTCCAGAGCTCATCTGGTCTTGAGCATCTCCCCGCCCTTCTATAGCATGACTGAGCCTCTACAGTATGAACGGGCACATGGTGGGGAGGGCACCGGGTGCCTACTCAGCTGGTCCTTTTGACCTCCCCCTTTTTCAGGGGGCTCTTTGCATCCTCCTGTAAAGGTGACTCAGCATTTGCCTATGGTTGTACCCTCTCTCATCACCTCTCTGGCTTCTCTGCTGCCTAGGCCTCACAGCAGCATTACCCCCAGAAAGGATGATTCTCTAATAAGCTGAAGGGCTAGTGAAGGGGCCCCTTTCCATTCCAGTAGACCCACTGTCCTCTGCCAGGCCATCCTGCTAGCCACAGCCCCGGCAGCTCCTCACTCCTGTCACCCGTCTGAGGTCCATGGACGTCCTTTTCCTGTCAGGGCTCTGATCTGCTAGTCCATAAGCGGGACTAGGTGGACATCTTCCTGCCTCTTACAAGGCCTGAGTGTTACTCGGGGGAGCAGAGGGCAGAGCCTTGGCCTACCTCCTGATGTCTGGCTTAAGATCTGTCTTGAGAGTCAGGCACAAGCTAGAACCAAGATTGCCGGGAGAAATATCAATAACCTCAGATATGCAGATGATACCACCCTTATGGCAGAAAGTGAAGAGGAACTAAAGATCCTCTTGATGAAAGTGATAGAGGAAAGTGAAAAAGTTGACTTAAAACTCAACTTTCAAAAAACAAAGATCATGACATCCGGTCCCATCACTTCATGGCAAATAGATGGGGAAACAATGGAAATAGTGACAGGCTTTATTTTCTTGGACCCCAAAATCACTGCAGGTGGTGACTGCAGGCATGAAATTAAAAGATGCTTGCTCCTTGGAAGAAAAGCTATGACCAACCTAGACAGCATATTAAAAAGCAGAGACATCACTTTGCCAACAAAGATCCATCTAGTCAAAGCTATAGTTTTTCCATGTATGGATGTGAGAGTTGGACTATAAAGAAAGCTGAGCACTGAAGAATTGATGCTTTTGAACTATGGTGTTGGAGAAGACTCTTAAGAGTCCATTGGACTGCAAGGAGGTCAAACAAGTCAACCCTAAAGGAAACCAGTCCTGAATATTCATTGGAAGGATTGCTGCTGAAGCTGAAGCTCTGAACTTTGTGAAGAACTCACTCATTGGAAAAGGCCCTGATACTGGGAAAGATTGAAGGCAGGAGGAGAAGGGGACGACAGAGGATAAGATGGTTGGATGGCATCACCAACTTGATGGACGTGAGTTCTAGTGAGCTCCGGGAGTTGGTGATGGACAGGGAAGCCTGGCGTGCTGCAGTCAATGGGGTTGCAAAGAGTCGGACATGACTGAGTGACTGAACGGGACTGAACTGAGAGTCAGGTGTGGAGGTCATCAGGAGAAAAAGGACTGGGAGAAGGACCTCTGGGGAAGGGCTCATCCCACTCCCACTGACAGGAGAATGCAGCCACAGGAAGAACATGGGAAGCTCAGCAGAACCCAGGCTCCATCCATTCCAGCCAGGAGACCTTGTTAGGAAGGATCTAAGCTTTCTGAACCTCAGTGTCTTTATCACTAACATGTGAATAGTGGCAACTACCTCATAGGGTTATTTAGGCCAGCCTGTGTCAGGGCGTTTAGGCAAGGCAAGGCTAGCAGAAGGTCTGGCTACTGGTCTCCTCTGTGCTTGGGTCACTTTGTCCCCTGGTAGAGGTTTCTGTGCGCCAGGGACAGTGGTGACCACTCCGTAAAGCAAAGAGCTGACTCAGACCTCAACTCAGCCATTGACTCACCCATCTCTTACCACACTTTGTGTCTTTGGGGTGATTTACAGTCTCCCTGAAACCCTGTGAGGCCAACCGGACAAGTAGTATTGTCTTGACCCCATTTTAAAGCTGAAGCACACAAGGTTTAGAGAGACCAAAGATACAGACATATAATGCAAATAGGGTTCCTTGGTGGCTCAGATGATAAAGAATCTGCCTGTAATGCAGGAGACCTGCGTTTGATCCCTGAGTCAGGAAGATCCCCTGGAGAAGGGAATGGCAACCCACTCTGATATTCTTGCCTGGAAAATTCCATAGAAAGAGGAGTCTGGTGGACTACAGTCCATGGGGTCAAAAAGAGTTGGACACAACTGAGCAACTAACACTAACTAACCTAACCCAAATACCTGTAACACAGGCAGAAAGTGATGTGTGCCTTTAGTGTCAACCTCAAGATATGCAAATTAAGAGCTACATGGGTTTTCATGAAGGTGCGAGGACCCTGAGTTTGGAGTCCGTCCAGGTAGAAATGCACTGGGTACTTACAGACATGTGTTTTCTCTAATTATTATCTGTGCCAGTGTGAGCCCATGGCTGGTATAGCCATTGCTTTTCCAAAACTCATGTGTGTCTTTGCAAAACCTTCACTCTGCCCCCCTGAGCTAGTAAGAAATGCAGGATTAGCCCCACTTTATAAAAACTGGGGAAACTGAGGCAGTGGGCTCTGGAGGGACTTGTCCAAGGTCACATCTGCAGTGAAGCAGCCACCCATCAAGGCGCATTCCCTACCTGAGCTGAGGCATCGGGTCCAGCCCAGCCACGGCCTCGGGCAACGTTGCTGGTGGGTCCCTCTGTTCCCCGCCCTGGGTGCTGTCCCAACCGCAGGGAGGGTTGGCCCCACCGTTACAGAAGCAGGGGCCCCAGAAGCAGACTAGGTTGATTCTTGGCTACACCTCACCCTGAGTGCTCAGGTGCCAGTAAAACAAGCCACATGCTTAGATTGCCAGCCAAGCAGGACGCTGAAAACTGAGGGAGATGATGTTAGGAAACAGTTTGCTTAGGAAAAATAGTCCTCATGGGGAAAACCAGAATTGCATTTGTCTTCCCTATATCCATTTTATTTCTTTTACATTGGATGGCAAGTCAGGGAGCCCCCCAAACCTTCTCTGCTCTTTGGGCCTCTGAATATTTGTATTTGGCCCTGAATGGGGGCAGTCTCCATCTCCATTTGCTCACCTGCAAAACTGAAAGAACTCAGCCACCCTGTAGCACTTCCAGGACTGATTGAGTGGAATAATTCAGGGAAGGGGCACAGAAGAGCACCTGGCTCACAGTGGGTGCTCTGCCCGCCAGCCCCTCCTTGTTCTCAGGCTTCCCCATCTCCACTGCTCCCACCCAGGCCTGAATTAACTTTTCTCTTTTTACCCTGCCATGGGAATGTCTTTGCCTGGCAACAGAGGCGATCTGTATCTCTCCCCACAGAGAAAGCAGCTATGAGAGCCCTCAATAGGATTTCCTTTCTGGACACAGTGCTGGCTTTGTTAAGGGGACCCTCGGGGCTGCAGGTCATACCCAGTGTCCCTGAGAATTTACCCAGCCCCGGGTTCTCTGCTTGGCTTGACTGCATCCCTAGATTTGCTTTGGGACTCACTGAACTCTGTGTTTCTCCAGACCCATGTGTGGTCAGCAAATCCAGGGTCATGTGGTTTTAGCCAAAGGGCTCTTGCTGGGCCACTTGAGGCTCTGGAAACATCCCAGGAAGTGGCCCTGGCTATGCTGGGGAGCATCACCCTTTGTTCCTCCCCATGGAGCTTACCAGGCTCCTCTGTCCATGGGATTCTCTAGGCAAGAATACTGGAGTGGGTTGCCATTCCCTTCTCCAGGGGATCTTCCTGATCTAGGAATCAACCCTGGGTTCTCCTGCATTGCAGACAGATTATTTACCATCTGATCCTGCAACAAATAGTTTGATCTTTGAGATGGTGATCTAGGTGCTAGGTACTGGTTTATGCGCTTACGGTCTATAACTAATTTAACCCTCAGAACATCGGGTGAGATGGATTTACCTATGAGGCCCATTTGATGGTAAGGGTTATAGTGCTCACATCAGAGGAAACGTGAGATGAAACGAGGTAATTCATGGATAGTCTGGAACACTGTCTGGCACAAGTGCTTAATAAATCAGAACAGTGACCTCCCATTATAGAGGAAAGTACCGAAGTTTGCAGAGGTCGAGAACCTTCTGAAGGTTAGAGAAACTAGGTCTGCTGGCCTCAGGCCCTGAGGCTCCCTGCCTCTCCCCTGAGACTCTGAAGGAGAAGGTGTGCTTGAGAAAGAGGAAATCCTGTCCACGGGCCGCTGGGGTGATACATTCTCATCACAACCCAGCTTTCAGAATGGGCCTCTGATGGGAGGAAGTCCTGTCTTCACACCCAGATGTTGGAGGGAGATGAGGGGCTTCACCAGCCTAAAACTGCCGGTGCAGGTGGGTGGCCCCCCGGGCAGCATCATCTCCTCCATAGCAGCTCACCTGCCAACTCCTTGGGGAGCGAGCCGCGTGGCAACTAAACTGCCCTGGAAGCAGGAGTAAACTAACAACTCGGAACACAAGGAGATGCCCATGAGCTGGAAGAAACCCCAGCCAGTTTCCCTGGCTGCTGCCTGCTGGGCAGAGAGTGGGCACAGGGCTGGGGGCGGGTGGTGTTGGCAAAGAGCATTTCCTTAGGGTGGAGACAGTTGAAGAGCAAAGGATTTGGTGTTAGACTGATAAGGGCTTGGGTTCCTGCTCCACTATTAGCTCTTTAACGTGGAGGAAGCCCCATAACCCTTCAAAGCCTTGGGTTCCTCAATACAGCTGTCCCTCGTTCCTTGGTGTCCACAGAGCGCGGGTTTCAGGACCCCAGCTCCCTTGCAGATGCTCAAGCCCCTGCAAGTATAAAATGGCACAGCACAGCAGACCCTCCGGATCCATGGGGTCCACATTCAACAGTTGGTTGTGTTCTCAGATGTGGAAGGCTCGGATACAGAGACCCCAGCTGCACCTACCAGGGCTGCCAGAGGAGCTGCATTCTTGAAGTGATGAGGGTGATGTCTGCCATGGACATGCTATTGTCGGTGGTGCTACCTGCATAACGACAGTGTCCAGAGCAAGTTGTCAACCCCGGCTGCAATTTGAATCAACCAGGGAGTTCCTGAAAAAGACCAGTGGTCAGGGCCGCATCCTGGCCCAGCGGGTCAGAACCCCTGGGCTGGACCCAGCACTGTTAGCTGGAGCTCCACGGGCTCCACGGGCAGTGGCTGAGGCCCACTGGCCCAGGAGTTCCCAGGCTCCCTTCCTGGCCAGCAGTCTCTGACTTGCCATCTCTTCTAAGGGCTCCTTGAGTTTTCCCTCAGGGCATGAACATGGCCCCTTAAGGTTTAGGGGGAGGGTCTTGGCACACACTGAGAGCTCACCCAAGGGTCTCTGTTTGTTGGGCAACCCACCCCTTAGCTTCTTGTCCATCATGGCCCCTGGGACTCTCCTCTGGCCAGTCCCAGCCCAGGGCAGCACTGGACTCCTCTGCCCGCAGTCCAGCCTTAAGCAATTTGGGCTCAAAGCTGTTCTGAGCTCCTGCCAAAGAGTCTGGTTTTCCTTCCAGTTTGTTCTCTTCATTCTCTGGCTCACCGTGGGCTCCAAAAGGGGCTGTGGAGAGGGGCAGTGGCCTCAGGCTCCCCCGTCCCTGGGATTCTCCAGGCAAGAACACTGGAGTGGGTTGCCATTTCCTTCTCCAATGCATGAAAGTGAAAAGGGAAAATGAAGTCACTGAGTTGTGTCCAACTCTCAGCGACCCCATGGACTGCAGCCCACCAGGCTCCTCCATCCATGGGATTTTCCAGGCAAGAGTACTAGAGTAGGGTGCCATTGCCTTCTCCGACTTCCTCCCAAAGGTCTTCAGATTCCGCATCCGTGAAAATCTCTCCCTTCCATGAAATTTCCTTGATTGCCCCTCTACCGTGACTCACTCCAGCATCTGCCTTGCTGTAGGCAGGTGGTGTTGATCTGCCCACAGCATCCCTGCATTATGACTGTGCTCCCTTCCACCAGGTATCTCCTGGAACAGGATTTCCCGGGCATGAGGATTGGGCCCGAGCCGACCACTGACTCCTTCATTTCGGTGATGCAAGGCGAGGTGGAGGGCATCATCCCTGGGAACGCCCTGGTGGTGGATCCTAAGAAACCTTTCAGGAAACTGAACGCCTTTGGCAATGCCTTCTTGAACAGGTGGGTACAGAGGGAATGCACGCATCCTGGGTGCTCTCTTTTCTCCTTGGAGTATGAAAAGGCAGGGCAGGGCAGGGTCTTGTGAGACCCTGTATCTTTTCCAGACCTGGAATCTCTCTTGATTGTCCCTTTCTTAGTGGGAACGAAACCACCATTGATTAGGGATATGGAAGCTGCTAACACTGGCCTGATTTCTCCTGATCAAGTTGGGGGAGGGATCCAACTAGTTAAATCCCATCTCTAATCTACACCTCCCTCCAGGAAAAGCAGAGAGGGCTGCCCTCTGTAGTTCCCAGCTTTTACCTATCCTATGGAAGGGCTTTTCAGCCAGCTAGAAGGAGGCAGAGGAAGGTTCCTCCTGTTTTGGACATTGTTTTTACTTGATGGAAGGGACCCTGGACTTAAGGTAGAAGCCCTGGCTTTGATCACTGTCTCTCCTACTAAACTCACTATATGACCCTGGGCAAGTCCCCTCCCCTGAGACAAGTCAGCCTGTAAGCACCAGGGTCACTGGGTCAATTTGAGTGGAAGAAGCTCCAGTGGCTGCTCTGCAAGCTGACCGGGCCTTCCTGCTACTCTGCTTACCTAGAGTGCAGGCTAATCCCCTGATCACCTGCTACTCTGCTTACCTAGGGTGCAGGCTAATCCCCTGATCAGGCTTGCAATGTAGGTCCACACCACAATTTTGCATGCATATTGCATAAAAAAAACTTTTTAAGCTACTTTCTATAATTGAAGGCATTTAGAGTAAAGGTGAAGACTATGGGCTTTGGGTTAAGAACCCATCCAATAGCACCATGCTCTTAGATAGATTACCTAACTGGTCTGTGTCTCACTTTTCCCATCTGTAAAATAGGATGAGAGTAAATGTCCTCCTCCAAGGCAAGAGGACTTTGTGAGAAAGTTGGCATTTGACACAGATATTCAATGATGAGTGAAGTCACTTGCAAAGGGTTAAAAAAAGGACGTTTCAGGAAGAGAAAACTGAAAAAAAATATGTATATATATATGTGTGTGTGTGTAAATATAGGCAGAGAGGATTCAAAGAACGTGGCTTAATGCAGGAACACTGTGACTTCTCTGCTGGAGCTGCCACAGCTGAGTGACAGATGTATACACGAACTGTTTGCTGGGGACTGGCCAGGCACGTCCCCTGGGAGGAAAAACAAGGAGCAGGGCAGGGCAGGGCAGGGAGTTGGGGAGGCCCTTCCATGTACCACCAGCTTCACTGCAGCCACGTACAGGATGGCTACACCCCGGGTGCCTGCTTCCCGTCCTTGTACTGCCCAGGGGTCCTATTTCCACCCCCGACATCTCCCTTCCCCTTCTCTGGGGGTGTCCCAAGCCTTTTCCAGGCACCTCTGCCTCCTCTTGCAGTGGATGACCTTGCCTCCCCTTCTAGAGAAGATGGAATCCCGTATCCCTGGGTTCCCTGCCGTTGGTTTGGTTCCATTCTGTCCATAAGTGGAGCCTGTTAGCGTCGGTCCTCCCCCGCCACGCAGCCCAGGGAGCTGCATCCTCTTTTACCCTCCGATCTGCCGCTT
>SJYT01074545.1:377397-414249 GCA_006410635.1 Cephalophus harveyi | reverse complement strand
CCTGCCCTCTGCCGCTTCCCCACCCCCACCAAGAAGCCCCCACCCCAGCCATCTTCCCAGGGACGGCTGGTCAGTTACCCCCCTTCCTGACAGCTCCGCCCTCCCTTGCCTCCTTTACCACAGGGAACTATCTTCTTGAGAACCCTGCGTCAGGCCCTGCTAGCCCTTACCCCCTCGCTCTCCTTCCACAGCTTCTGGGCTTCACCTCCGCACTCCTTCCTGCCCCCCACCCTGCGGAACACGGCTTCCCCGTCACAGCTGCCCACGTGAACATTGTCCGTGACCTCTCTGTGATAAGCCGTGAGCACGTTCGGTCCCCACCCCACCCCATCTCTCAACCACCATCCCCTCTCAGCTCCTTGGCCTCCTCCTGTCTCCCTGGCAGACCCTCTCCAGTCTCCCCCAGCCCCCTTTTGCTCTGGCCCCTGTGACCTGGTGTCCCCCTCGGCTTCTGCCCTTCTCACTCCATGCACTGGGCCTGGGTGATGCCCAACCAGAGCCCTGGCCCCAAACACCAGCCCCATGTACATGACCTCCTGGTCACCAAGTAACAGCAACCCTGCTCAAACTGCTTTCAGCAAAATGTGGAATTTATTGAGGAATGCTGGAGTGTGCCTTACAACCTATGGACAAGAATCTGGCTGGGCCCAAGGCATAGAGGAAACCATGGGCTTTAATAGGACAGGGGCCGCGCCATGGACTATCTAGCATAGTGCCAGAAACACAGCACGTGCTTCGTAAGTATTTACCAAACGGATCTGGAGAAGCTGACAACCACCATATCAGATTGTATCACTCTTTTGCTTAGAACGTTCCAATGGATTTTTACCATCCTCAGTGTAAAATCCGCATTTCTTAACATGGTTTTCAAGGCCCTCGTAATCTGGCCCCTATCTCCCTGTCCGGCCACGTGTCTAGCTGCTCCAGCCTTCTGGTTCTCATCTCAGTGATAGCGTCCCCTGGCCTGGTGCCTACACACACACGTACGTGCACACACACAGACGCTCCCCTCCCCCCTCTCATTTCTGTGTGGCATCTCCACCTGCTTCTGTTAGTTTCCTAGGACTGCCAGAACAAATTACCATGAACTAGATGGCTTTAAAATAAATATTGACTCATAGTTCTGGAGGCTAGAAGTTCAAAATCAAGGTGTTGGCAGGGTCATGCCCGCTCTGAAGCCCATAGGGGAGAATCTTTCCTTGCTTGTTCCAGCTTCTGGTTACTCTAGGCATTTTGTTTGTTATCAGAATAATTCCAATCTCTGACTCCATCTTTACATGGCCATCTCCCTGTGCGTGTCTGTATCTTCACCTAGCTACACACATATACATACACACCCCCACACTCACACACACACACATACACCCTGGCTTCCTGCCTGCACCCCTGTCCTCCCAGCAAAGCTGGTCACCTTTTGAGGTCTTACTTCAGGTTCTGTCTCCCCTGTGTGGCTTCCTGGACTCTTTCCCATGCATCCCTGGCCTCCTCACCTGACCTGCATTTCTGCAGCCACCTCACTGGAGAGCAGAGGCTCCCTTCCCTGTCTGTTCCCAAGACAGTGGGACTGTGAACTGGAACTGTGATGGTCAGACACCTTGGCTTCCACCAAAAATGGCATTTAAGAGAGAAGGCTTGAAGTAAGAAGGATCCGGCTTAGGTTTACCAGTTTGTATTTGGAGACTTTGGTATGTAACGCTGGAAATGTTTCCTTGCTTAAGGCTTGAGAAGGAAATGGCAACCTACCCCAGTATTCTTGCCTGGGAAATCCCATGGAGAGAGGAACCTGGCAGACTACAGTCCATAGGGCCACACAGAGTCGGACATGACTGAAGCGACTTAGTGTGCATGCACGCTATGCTAATAGCAATATTTGGTATTTGGACAGCCTCCTTAAAGCCCACATAAGCATTCCTGCGTGGTGTGGCCCATCCTTCAAGTCCAGTTGTAGTGTCTCCTCCTCCAGGAAGCCTTCCTTCCACCTTGGATCTCCTGAGTCCTTCACTTGACCTCTTGGGGGTGCTGGTCCCATGGTACCTATGTCCTTGTGCACACCTCCACTATTCTACCAGACTGTGCTCCTGGTGGGGCAGGGATCGAGCGCTGGACATCCTGGTGTCCCTGCCAGCAGGGGCTCACAGACATAGTCCTACAGCTGCCTTAGGATGCCCCCGAGAGCTTCCTCCATGTTCAGATCCTGGGACCACTATGGGGCTAACTTGGGCTGGAAGTCTGCATTGGAACCTCTGCCCAGGGCACGAGAGGTTGGTATGGGGCCAAAAGGAGGGTGCCTGAGAGGCAAGGGCAGAATGGTGGCTCACCACGGGTCTCATCCCACCCATGCAGGTTTGTGTGTGCCCAGCTGCCCAACCCCGTACTGGAGAGCATCAGCGTCATCGACACACCAGGCATCCTCTCTGGAGAGAAGCAGAGGATCAGCAGAGGTAAGCGAGGCACCTGGTAGGCTTGGCCCTGGCTCTATGTTGTGTTCTTTCCAGAATGTTCTCCAGCTTCTATACCAGGATAGAGGTTCCTGGGGCCTTGCTGTCTCCTGATGAGTCAGTGCTGCCTCGTGTGCTATGTGAGGTGGTCCTAGGCAGGGGCTAGCACCATTGTCACTCAGGAGCAGCTGGCCTCAGGCTTCTCATCTGTGAAATGGACATATCAGCATCTGCCTTACTCACCTCATTGGGTTTCTTCCTGCGCCAAACCCTGGCTTGTTCTGAAGGTCCTGCTGTCCCTGTCCCGGGAACTGGCAGCTCTTCAGGGGAGGCAAGTGCTGGCAGAGGACTTCAGCCAACAGCGTGAAGATGACAGTATGCTTTGGGGTGTGAGAGCAGGGAGCTGGGTACTTGAAAATGCTCATTCCAGCAGATGTGGGTGACTGCTCATTGAGGGAGGTCCCTGGCATGGGGGGTCAGGAGCCTGAACTCGGAAGCCAGACCACCAGCATTCTGAGCCTGCCTCTAACACTTCCTGGCAGGGTGACCTGGCGGGTTTCTTTCCTTCAGCCGCCTCATCTGTAGAGTAGGGGACATAAGTCTATCTGCCTTCTAGGGTTGTTTGAGGATTAAAAGAAATAACACAAGTGAAAAACCTCCTGTCTGACACATGGCAAGTGCCCCATAAAAATGAGTTCTTACCAATCATCACCACTACCAGCCTCATCGGGTTTTTCCTAGCTCTAAAATACTAGATGGATACTGCAAAAGTCTTAAAGCTACAGCTCATGACTATGCTCCCTCAGCCTCTCCAGCCACACCAGGCTGTGTGCCCCAGACGGCCCCCTACCCTTTCTGTGCTGATGCAGTATTTCTGGTAAGAAAAGCTGATGAAGCCATGCCCACCCCAGTCCTGGAGCACTCAGAAGGCAGCTTCTGGGAAGGGAAGGCTTTGCACAGGCAAGAGTTCTCTAGACGACCTTCGGTGACGACCCACCTTCCTCCCACACACGCCTGGGGTGAGGCGCAGGTATGGTGGTGCAGGGGCGAGGCGGACAGAGAACCGACGGCCTGGCGGGGAGGGGCATCTCACCCCTCCCTCTGGTCTACCTGCCCTTTGGAAGCACTCTGTTCAGGGCCCCATAGTGGGGTGCAGGGAGCAGCTTGGACAGCTGCCTTGCTTCTATTTGTTTCCCTAATTATTCCCTTCCTCCTGACCAGTCCCTACCATCACCCCTTAAGTCTTCCTCTAGGCTCATCCTGAGTTTAGGCCGAAAGGGGATTTACACAGATAGCCTGTGTCTCCTCGAGGAAGAGAGAAGACAGAGTTCTCCCCTGAATTCCCCAAGCATTGGGTTCCTACAAGTACAGCCTGACTGGGGGTCCAGAGAGGATTCCAGCCTTTGGGTTTCCAAGGGCACTGGACTGGGAGTTTAGAGCATTGGGTTTTAGAACCTGTGGGTCTCAGAAGGTCACATTTTCCCCTGAGTCTTAATGTCCCTGTGAGTAACAAAGGATAATGATACCCATCACTTGACTTCATGATGTCCACAGACAGTAATGGAAACTTGAACATCAGCTCTGGAACTGGATCACAGTGAGCTCCCTTCTTTCGTCTTTATCTGACACCCAGGGCCTCCCTATTAAACAGCACCAGGGCAATCTATCAATACAATGGGCTTCCTTGCAGTTGTGCAGTGCACTGCCTGTGCAACTGTACATGGCAGCCCTGCTTCTAGAGAAGCCTGCCTTCCTCAGCTTCTGTTCCATTCTGTTCTTTTCCTATTCCTCTTTCTCCTGACTTTATCTTTGGACCTCAATGGCTTCTCTACAGTAAACTGGGGGCTCAGTTTTCCTGCTTGCCCTTCCTATCCCCTTCCCACCCCATGCCAACTGCCACCAGGTCTCGCCCCACTTCTGGGAGAAGTGATAGCCCAGTGTGTGTCTCTGCAGACCTGTTTGATCTCTGCCCTCCTGAGCCTAGATTATAAATGCAGCTCCTGGCAAAGTAGCCTGGGATAAAAACAAGAGCTGAGAGCTGAGCTGCCAGTCCTGCATCATCAGCCTGGGCCAGGGCTGACCTCAGCACTCCACAGAGACCAGGAAAATAGAGGGTGGGGATTGGATACCCTCAGATATCAGGGGCACCCCAGATAAGGAAAGTTTCTAGTATGAAGACCTCCCCCCGCCCCCATCCTTCACAATCAGCCATAGAATTAGGTAGTTCAATGTTTACCTATATACATATAACCCTCTGTCTATATATATCACACCTCCCTCCACACACACCCCCATGCACACACACAGGTATGTGCACAGAACCAAACACTCTTCTGTTGCCTATTGCCTGGGCTCTCAGAACTCTGGGTTTGGCCACAGTACAGATTTGGTACTTCTTGCCTTCCTGCAGCCCAGGGCCAGGATAGTCCATGGATAGCCCAGCAGGCACGCACCAGACTGAGGTGGTGAGTCAAGCCTGAAATCCAGCCACGTTCCACTCACTGAGCCTCATGCCAGGTTCAAGGCTGTGTCTCACCAGGGAAACAGGGCATCATCATCACGTTTACACTGAGCCTCTTCTGGGCCGAGACCTGGTGTGCCACTTCTCCCAGAGGCCCCTCCCAGGCCTCAGACTTCACAGGTGGAGCACTCAGGCGCCAGGCCAGAGCTGGGCCAAGTGTGGTCCTTGGTCAGGGTGTGGCCCCTCTGCCCAGATCTGGGGGTGTCTTGTGTGCCTTGTGGGAGAGCCGGAAGCAGGGACGTCCGGGAACCTGAACCCGGGAAGTCCTTGCCCACACTTGTCTCTGGATGCAGATGCTTTAGGGTGGGCGGGAGAGGGGCAGGGAAGCAATTGCTGGAAGTGACAGGATGTGTCCAGCCCGGGACTCATTGCTGGGAAGAAGCGAGGATGCAGCGGAAGAGGAAGGCTCCGGAAGCCTGAGTGTCCTCACACTTGGGAACCACGTTTCCTGTCCACCTCCCAGCTAGAAACCCCCACAGGCCCCACCTTAGAAAAGCAACCCCACGGTGCACTGCACACATCACTCCAGCGGACCCCATCCTGTGCAGGTGAGCTTAGGAGGGCCGGAGCAGGAAAACACTTGCCCAGGTCACACAGCTGGGATGGGAACTCTGGTCTCCTGCCTCCCTGTCCAGTAGCTTTTCAGCACATTAGCATGGCTGCCTGCCCACGAGGAGCTCAGAGAAGAGAAATGGGGCGTGCTCTCATCTGGAGACCAGAGGGCACGCTCTCCTCCGCAGCTTTCCCCTGGGGACCCCAGAGGGTCAGGGCCGATCCTCACAGTCTCCCGTCTCTGGCCTATTCCTGGTGCCCTCACTTAGGGGCCTCCAGGCCCCGGACCACATTCTGTACATACACACCTGAAGGGTTGTCACATGCCAGGGTGGAGTAGCAGAGTCCCGAGTCCCCAGGGTGCACGGACACCATGTGGCCACCTGGGAGGCCTGGGACAAGGCTGTTGGGCTGCTTTTCAAGGTGGCTTCTGGGAGGCATGTCGTGTGGCCTTTGTCATCTTAACTGGTCCCACACTTTGCAAACGGATACCTTCTAATTTCTCTTTCTCTAAGATGTCTTTAAATCTTGACAGATTCTGGAACAGGATCTTTTATGTACTCACCTCAAATAAGCTCAGCGTCCGGAGCTCCAGCCTTGCAGGGCTCTGAGCCGAGAAGGGAACACAGAGGGGAGGAAGGATCTGGGCCCCAGCCCCAAGTTTACCACCACCTGGCTGTGTGAGCTGGGGCGAGCCCCTTCACCTCTCTGTTCCCTCTCCCTTCCCTGTTAGATGTGTCTGCCTGTTTACCTCCTGGCACATAGAGAGTTAGGAGATTCAACTGAGACTGTGTGGCTGAAAATACCAAGAAATGTGCTGCCTTGTCAGCACCCTTGCTCTGCCTCTCAGGCTGTGAAGGAAGCTGGTTGATGACTAAGGAGTTGCTGCACTTATTGTTGTTTGTCTCATTGATTTCCTCCTGCCTGGAATTACTTAGAAATGCTTTCCTTCCAGTGCCCTGGAGCCTGGGGTGGGGGGCGGGCCTTCAGGCTGCCCCGGTTCTGCTCCAGGGGCCTGCTCACCCGCTCTCCCAGAGGAAGCAGACTTGCTACCTGTAATTCCAGGACAGCCAGCTTCACCATCAGTCTTCCAGAGCTTGAATCTCCCACCACCCACCAGTCCACATTTCATGAACCCTTAGCTATTGCAGGGACTTGAGAGCTCTGTTGTGGAGCTCTGAGCCATTCCCAGGACAAGCGAGGGGAAGGGGGCTCGTCACCCCAGATGTCACAGCAGAGCCTCCAGACTGAGTCTGGGCCCTCCCCGTGGCTCTCTCGTAACCATGGTTCTACCATTGATCCCCCATCAGTCAGTCATTTTTATCCCCATTTTACAGCCGAAAAACAGGTTCAGACTTGCCTAAATCCACACAGAAACTAAATGGGAGAGCAGCCCATTCCCCTTTCCTGAATAGGTCTACTCCATGCTTTTCTGATGCTCCTATTCCTGGATCTGCATAATCTCAGTCTACAAAACCAATTAGATACCCATGCTGGAGCCCGGGAGGCTCTACAGCCAGGATCAGGGAGACTGAGCTTCAGAGAGAGCCCGCAGAGTCATTGCTTAGCTCTCATTTCCCTGCAGCCACACCTGAGGAGGAAGCTTTCTCAGCATCCCCCCGCTGGTAATTTGATAGCCAGTCCTGCCAGAGCAAACAGAATTTGCAAAAGCGAAAGGATGAAGAGGAGGCCTCCGTGCTTCTGAAATCCTAGAAAGGGTTCCCAGAAGCCATCTGCCTGCACTTAGGCAAGAGCAGCCTTCATATGGGGACCAGGACATCTAAGACAGCAGCCCCCAGCCCTCCTTCCCCCGGATTAACAAGCAAAGAGACCAAGGACCAGAGAAGGAAGGCTTCTTGCCCCAAGGCACACAGCAAGTTGATAGCTGAGCAGAAACTAGAGGTGGGCGTGTCCAGACCAGTGCTCCTCAGATGACCCCTTCAGAGCACACCCAAGTCATAGAAACTCAGGCTTGAAAGAGGCTCCTCATAAAGGGGCAGAGCCATAGGCGCAGCCGGGGTCACACGCAGTCTCGCCTGCATCCTCGTTGCTGATTGGATCCTAACAGCCAGCCTCTGGCAGGGTGTGGCCGGTTCTGTAAGGTAAAGGAACTAGAGAAGGCAAGGTTCGGAAAAAGGAGACCAGCAGATCTTGATAGGAACAGATCACCTTTAATGAGGCAAACAGGGGCAGCAGTCAGATTAGTGAGCTGCTGCGCTAAGTCAAGAAGAGAGTAGGTGTATAAAGAATACATAGATGCGGAGATACATCGTTTTGAGGGGGTCTGTTTTTCCTCATGATTATTTTTGATTAGTTAGCTTTCAGCAACTGGCTCAAGGAATTCCTAAGACCGGCCAGAGACTGGAATTAGCTGGGAACTGAACGTAATCAATCTTAATGTCCATTCCTTTCTTCGGGGGAGAAAGTTCTTTATTCTGTATGGAATGGTGGGGAGGATCTGGAGGGAGTGTTAACTCCAGGCTATTTTGAGCCGTGTAGCTTTCCTTCAGGTTCCAATTCAGAGACCAGGAAACTGAGGCCTAGGGATGGCTTATTCACTGTCCCTGGGATGTAAAAGGCAGACCAGGTCTCACATTTCAGTTCTGAGCAGCACGTGCTGACAGAGCACCTACTGTGTGCAGGGGACCATGCTGAGCACAGGGAAGCAGAGGAGGATGAGCAGGCCCTGCCCCACCAGCTCCCAATGCAGCGGGGGGTCAATGCATCCTGATGGTTCCCTGGGTCAGCCAAGAGGCCGGCACCTGCCTGAGGGGCACCTAACCCAGCCGTAGGGACAGGCACGGCCCTGTTCTGGCAGCACTGACCGGGGTCGTCCCTCTCTTGCCCCTCCCCACACGGGGTCCGGTCAGGCTTCTGAGATTTGCCCCACTCCCTCCAGGTCTTTGCAGCGGAGCCTCCTTGTGCAAGGCTACCGTCATTATGGACTGGCGAGGGCTCAGAGGCCAGGAGCCTCTTCTCTGTAGCTTCGCTGGCCCCTTCGATCTTCCTAGCCCGTGGAGGGGTGGCTGGAGAGCTGGGCTTAGAGCCAGAAGACCTGCATTCTGGTCCTGAGCCCTGGGCAGGCTCAGCGGCTTGCTTTGAGCCATGTCATCAAGTGTCCAGGACTAGCAGCTCTGACTGCCCAGCTGATGGTGAGCAGTTGCCACCAGCAGCCACATGAGGTGTGCTGAGCAGTGAGGGCTGAAATCTGCCTCACAGGAGGGAGGGACATAGGGAAGAGGCAGCCTCCCCATAGCCGGCACCATCACAGCCAAAACCTTGTCCGGCTAGATTTGGGAGCAGGCCTCAGCAGAAGGGCAGAGGCCGCTGAGCCCCACTGCCCTCCCCAGCCATGGCGGAGGGCAAGCTTGCTGGTTCCAGGCACTGCAGCAGTAAGGTCGCAACCTATTTTCCAGGTTCTTGGGGCACTGGGGCCCGGAAGTCAGTTTGCCTTGATTTTCTGAGACCTCTGCCCCACTTACTGCCTATGGCTCTGAGGGGCTGCCTTCTGGAGGTGAAGTGAGAGCCGCCCTCCACCTGGCTGTGCTGAGGAAGATTAAATATAGCCAGAGCCAGCCCTTGGAAGGGATGGGGGAGGGAATGGGTGCAGGCTGCAGGCCCCTCTGGAGCAGGCGGGCACAGACCTTGGGGCTCAGTGGAGCTGCGAGTCCAGCCTGGGCACAAGGAGGGGAGAGGGAGGCAGGGGGCTCACAGGTGCAGGACCACTGCCTGCAGGACTGTGTAGGGTGCCCAGGGCCCCGTAGCCAGGTCTAGTCCTGAACACGCCCTCCCCAACACACACACACATACACACACACCAGCAATTGACTCTCCCCTCATCTCTGAGTCTCTCCTCTGGAAAGTGGGACTGTGCCTGCCTCAGAGGGTGGTGTGGGGGTGAATCGAGGTCGTGATGTGAACTGAATCGAAGTCTGAGGCTCTAACAGTCTCTCCAGGGGATTCTGCTGAACTCACGCTGAGGACCTTGTTACAGGCGAGCAGAGCTGCTTGCCTCTCACTCGGTTGCAGGGCAGTTGCCGAATGACTCTCCCTGGCCTCTAATCTTCCTCTGTGAGGCAGGGCGGGAACTGCTGGCTTTTTCCTTTTGGCTCAGTCTCCCACTCAATGGTGGCAAAAAGCTCTGGGACCCCAGGGTCTCTTGCCTGTAAAACCCTGTGGTGTTGGGAGCCAGGGTCTTTGAGCCCACCCAGAACCTAAGGAAGGGCTCCTACTGCCCCTGCCAGCAGTGTGGCAGTGGGGAGCGACGGAAGGCCCAACACTTCCATCTTTATCCCAGCGCTGCTGCTCCTGGGCTGTGTGCCCTCGAGCAAGTCACTTTACCTCTCTGAGCCTCATATCCCCGTCTATTGCCCTTTATATGGAAGAGGAGACTGAGAGGTGAAGCTGCTTCCTCTCTAGCTGCTAGGTGAGCTGAGCATCTCTGGTCCTTAAAAATCTATTAACTAGATACTATTCATATGCCCATTTATAGATGGAGAAACTGACTCAGAGACAGTCGGTAACTGGGCCAAAGTTTCAAGGCCAAATAGTGAAATGATGGAGGAGCCAGAGTTGAACCCAGATCTGACTCCCGAGACCATGTTATTTCCGCTGCACCGCCGCCTCACCCCAAATCCCTACCCTTCACCCCAAAGGCCCCAACCCCTGACTCTGCTCTGCCACAGGGTATGACTTCGCTGCCGTCCTCGAGTGGTTCGCCGAGCGAGTGGACCGCATCATCCTGCTCTTTGACGCCCACAAGCTGGACATCTCCGATGAGTTCTCGGAAGTCATCAAAGCCCTCAAAAACCACGAGGACAAGATGCGAGTGGTGCTGAACAAGGCCGACCAGATCGAGACGCAGCAGCTGATGCGAGTGTACGGGGCCCTCATGTGGTCCCTGGGGAAGATCGTCAACACGCCCGAGGTGATCCGGGTCTACATCGGCTCCTTCTGGTCCCACCCGCTTCTCATCCCAGACAACCGGAAGCTCTTTGAGGCCGAGGAGCAGGACCTATTCAGAGACATCCAGAGTCTGCCCCGAAACGCTGCCCTGCGCAAGCTGAATGACCTCATCAAGAGAGCCAGGCTGGCCAAGGTGAGGCTGCCTCTAGGAGAGGGACAGCATGGGTGGGGCCGGTGGTTTGGGGATGAGGTCAGCTCCAGGGGGAGAGGGCTACTGCCTGCAGCCCTGAGCTATTGTCTGCCCATGTGAGGATGTCCGGTAGTCACTGCCTTGTGAGCATCAGCCATGCCCACTCGGAGGCGGTGGGACAGGGTAGTGTGGTGGTTATGATGACATGCCCTGGCATCAGATGGCCAGATCGGAGTCAACTCCATAGTTTACAGTGTGATCCCAACCTCAGCAAGGCCCTTGGTTGCTCTGTGCCTGCTCCCACATCTGTGCAATGAAAGGGTTAGAAGATAACATAGAATAAAGATGGAAAAGCCCTCATCACAGTGCCTGGCATCCTCACAAGTGCTTTGTTCGTGTCAGCTGTTGTTACTGTCTTCTTCATCAACATCATCACCAGAATTACCATCCCTATTACTGCCTTGACCTTAACCTCCTCACAGGCTCCCCTTCCCCCAAGATCTAGTGAAGCAGCTCAGTGCTGTAAGCAGTGGAAGAGAAAGAGGATGGAGACAAATTATTTCAGAAGTAGGAGCAGGAGGAGGGATTTGTGGGAAAAGATGGGGTGAGAGGTGCCCTGGAGGGAAGGAAAAAACTTGATCTTGATGGTAAAGGAAAGAACTAGAGGTCTTGATCTGAAGGCTTCTCCTTGCCCCTGTCATTCAGGTTCACGCCTACATCATCAGCTCTCTGAAGAAGGAGATGCCCTCCATGTTCGGAAAGGACAACAAGAAGAAGGAGCTGGTGAACAATCTGGCTGAGATTTATGCCCAGATTGAGCGAGAGCACCAGATCTCACCTGGGGACTTCCCCAACCTGAAGAGGATGCAGGTAACCAGGGTTTGGGGGCTCCAGGAAAGGGACGAGCTGGCTGAGCAACTCAAACTTGGAGTAGACCTCCCTAGGATATCCTGGGGAAACTCAGCCCAGAATCAACAGGCAGGCAGGTAGCCCTGGGCATGCCCTTCCTGCTGGGCTGACACGGGCCCAACAGGTGCCAGACCTGGGCCCTGGGAGAAACATGGAGCCCTGGTGCTCCCATGGGGCAGTGGTGTTAGAGGGGGCTCTGATACCTCCAGCTTATGACCTTCTCCTGTCCTGGTCACCACCGGTTTGGAATCCCCACCACATCATGTGAAACAGGGCAAGTCACCTGACAAACATGCTCTTGGCCCTTCATTGCTTAAGTTTACTGCTGAGATCTGCCTTGGCAGTGATTTGAACATACGCCACCGAAAAGCATAAGTCTGCACAGGAGTTTGTCATCTTTGGGTTGCACCATAGGTGCCTCTCTTGGGCCAGGGTCAGTCACACATAGTTTCTTATGTCCCCCAAAACAACCCTCTGGGGGAGGCATTTCATCCCCCTTTCACAGGTGAGCAAACTGAGGTTTACAAATGTAATTAACCTGCCTGTGGTTTTAGTAATGTTTACATAGGCTGCAAATAGAAACCCTAGGAGCTGTCCAAGGTCTAAGCAAAAACCTACCACACCCTGCTAACTGGATCCTCTCTAACCTTCTGTCTCTTGTCTACATAGTGAGACTACAAAAGCACCAACTTATATGGATATTGTGAGCAAAAATCAGATTAATGTTTGTAAGGCAGTTAGCATGGCCTGGCACAGACTATGCTGTTTAAATGCAGTAGCAAGTTAGGTGAGATTTCACCAGTAGAGGAGGCAGGGAGATGACCACAAGGAACCTACCTCTGCATGATTTTTGCAACTTTCCATGATTCTGTAATTATTTAAAAAGGAAAAGTTTTCAAGAATTAGGGGATTAGGAAAAATAGCAGATGTAGTAGTAATGTTTTTGCTCCTGTTGCTCAGAGGGTTTCAGAACATCAGTGTAGTCCCAAATGTGTGCATTTTTGCTCTCCTATCTAGTAAAAGTAAAACAGAGACGTCCAGAGTGTGCATTTGTTCATGTATCCATTCGTTCCTATAACTATCCACGTCGAGCCAGTCACTTGTTTCAGAACTGTTTTCACATAATTTGGGCTTTGACTTTCAGTTTCTCTTTCTGTTAAGAATTTAATGATCTGTAAGCAAACTTTGGGGAAGATGACATTTGACAGGGATCATATGACTTTTTAATGTGAGGAATTCTTTTGGAACACAGATGGTTTCACCTTCTCGCTTGTTTGCCCACCTGATGTCAGGTTCTGTTAGGGATGCTGGTTCAGTATGTAAATAACTGTACTGTGGGGACATATGTGTGGGCTGATGGGAGTACTCATTTTGACCCCTGGAAGACACTGGGACCCCTAGTTGGGAGCCCACAAAACACACCTCGACATGGACAGGCTGGGAGAGGAAGGGACCTGGGAGGTTGTGCCCAAGGACAGGAGAAAGGGCTTGTCTGCTCCACCCTCCACATCCCTCCCAGCCCCACTCTGGAATGGAGGTGAGGATGCCCAGGCTCACACTTGGTCTTGAAATATAGCCATGGGTGTTTTCTAAATTCTTCTGTAGTGTGCTTTTCCTGAGACTGTCCCCTGTAAACTGGCCTCCTCCCAGTGTCCCGAGATTGCTGTGGCCAGAGCCAGGGTGGGAGCTGGAAGCTCTCATCTTGTCGTTATAGCAGCCAAGGAGAATCTGGGGGTGTTTGAGACCTGGGACCTTTAAAAATGGCAAAGACATGCAAAGCAGAACACATTTCTTTTACCACGTAGTGTGGTGGTCATGGGAAGGCAAGGAGGGGAGCTTTTATAAAACCTGCCTACCTGCTCCTGCCTCCTGAATCAGAACCCTCAGGGAGAAGCTGATCATTGAAAAATTTCTCCAGATAATCCCTCAGGCATCCTGATTAAGAACCGCTGGCTTGGGAATGACCTTTGGCTTCTACTGTGATTTATTTCTCATTGCCTGTACCTCCCTTTTTCCTTCCTGAATGGTGATAGAATGTGATTTCCCACTCTCAGAAGGTCACGAGGAAGAGAATGAGCTCATGTAGTGGAGTGTGTTTTCAAGTGTAACCCTGATTGAAGTAGAGACCCACATGACTCAGTCTCAGAGGGATGGAGCATTCAAGAGCCACTCACTGTTCAATCAATAGCCAGAAGGAACTTAGAAATTTAGTGACTGTTGCCCCTTGGTATATACATGGGATTCGTTCCAGGAACCTCCACAAATACCAAAAACCATGGATGCTCAAGTTCATTATCATATAAAATGATGTAGTATCCACAAAAGCAGAGCCCTCAGATATGGAGGCCTGACTGTATTTGCTTCCTAGAACACTAAAGGAATCCAAACAGATCAAAGTGAAGTGAAAGTGAAAGTCACTCAGTCGTGTCCGACTCTTTGCAACCCCATGGACTATACAGTCCATGGAATTCTCCAGGCCAGAATACTGGAGTTGGTAGCCTTTCCCTTCTCCAGGGGATCTTCCCAACCCAGGGATCGAACCCATTTCTTCAATTGCAGGCAGATTCTTTATCAGCTGAGCCACCAGGGAAGCCCAAGAATACTGGAGTGAGTAGCCTATCCCTTCTCCAGCAGATCCTCGCAACCCAGGAATCA
This sequence comes from Cephalophus harveyi, assembly GCA_006410635.1. NCBI lineage: Eukaryota > Metazoa > Chordata > Mammalia > Artiodactyla > Bovidae > Cephalophus > Cephalophus harveyi. The sequence continues at coordinate 400,079 of SJYT01074545.1, read as the reverse complement.
AACTGGGATCTCCTGCATTGCAGGCAGATTCTTTTCCAACTGAGCTATCAGGGAAGCCCCAAGCAGATCAAACCAGTTGTTAAATCTCTTTCTTCTCCAACCCCTGAAATTAGCCTCTCTCCTGAAAAATCCACCAAGAGTCAATGTACCTTTTGTCTCTTTCTCTCATATCTTTTCTGGGCCCACTGTCTTCTGCCCTCACCTTTTTTCTCTCTCTCTTCCCAGGACCAGCTACAAGCCCAGGACTTTAGCAAATTCCAGCCCCTGAAAAGCAAGCTGCTGGAGGTGGTGGATGACATGCTGGCTCATGACATTGCCCAGCTCATGGTGCTGGTGCGCCAGGAGGAGACCCAGCGACCCGCCCAGATAGTGAAAGGCGGAGCATTCGAGGGCACCCTCCACGGCCCCTTCGGGCACGGCTACGGGGAGGGGGCCGGGGAAGGCATCGATGATGCCGAGTGGGTGGTGGCCAGGGACAAGCCCATGTACGATGAGATCTTCTACACCCTGTCACCGGTGGATGGCAAGATCACGGGCGCCAATGCCAAGAAGGAGATGGTGCGCTCCAAGCTGCCCAATAGCGTGCTGGGCAAGATCTGGAAGCTGGCCGACATCGACAAGGATGGCATGCTGGATGATGAGGAGTTCGCATTGGCCAACCACCTCATCAAGGTCAAGCTGGAGGGGCATGAGCTGCCCAACGAGCTGCCTGCCCACCTTGTACCCCCCTCCAAAAGGAAGGTCACCGAGTGATGGGAGGCAGGGAGGTCCAGAGCAGGCAGGTGTTAGAGATGGGAGAGGCGATCTCTCTCTCTCTCTCTCTCACACACACACACACACACACACAGATGTTGAGACCGGCACTGCAGATAGGAAGGAACAAGGATCCCTAGGTTTCCAGGATACATCTCCAAGTGCTCAGAATTGGCTGAAGCACAGAAGCACCTAGAGTCCCAGGAGTCATGCCTCAGTCTCCATCCCTCTTTCCCTCCCTGGTCCCACTGCCCGGAGACCTTCTCCTGTGGAGGCCGTTCACTTGGCCACAGATGGCCCACCCACCTCCAGATTCCCTGGACCCAGAGCAGATGGAAAAGGCTTTTCACTTAATAGACAATCCACTTTTTTCTATGCTTTATCCCCACCTCTTTGACTTGTTAGCATGAAATCTGCTCTGGGGCCAGGAGATGGGAAGGGAGGGGGCTTCCGCGGGGAGGGGAGTGAAGGGGGAAGCGTCCTCAGGGAACCAGACCCCAGACTTGAAGAGACGTAGCCACAGCCATGAGCCCGCCATGAGCCCTCTTCTTTCCCATGCTGAGGCTCTGACTGCCTCGGCAGACCTGGCTTTACGCTTGCTTGCACTTCCTTTCAAAGAATCCCGGAACCAGAGAGAGAAGGGAAAAACTTGGCAGGAAAGAAAGCGAAGAAACTGTCCTGTCATCCGATGCTCTCATAGCCAGTCAATGGTGGTTTTATCCCACAGATTTTGTGAGATTCCTGTTTTTCCCACCTGGCCTCTGTGTGGATGTTTGTACTTGACACATTTATCCATCCCTTCTGAGTGCCAGGAGCTGCATCCGGCGCTTCATATATCTTATTCCAAGTTGTCCTTAACCACTCTCCAAGGGAGTCTGTGTTAGCCCCTCCCATTTGAGCCTGAGACTCAGTAGAGTTCAGGTGACCCTCCCAGGTCACACAGCTCACGTGTGATGGAGCTTGGGCCACAGACTCTGCCCTCTGCTGTGATGATGTACAGGATCCCTGTGTTTCTGGCTAATGACAAACTGTGAAGAGTTAGCTGAGCGCGCAGGCCCCTCATGGGCTCCCAGAGAAGGCTGGCAAGGGAGAAGGGCCCGCCAGCACTTGCTGGGCCGTCAGTCTGACCATCTGTCACAGCACAGAAGCAAACCGTGCCTTCTGGCGATGCGCCCCATGTTCCCAACCTCACAGAAGCCCAGCAGCAGCAGCAGGATTGTGAGCTGGCCTGTTGGGTGCTGTTTGCCTCTGACTCTGCTCCGCCTCCCACCCCTCAGCCTGAATCATCCCAGCTCAAATGCAGCCTCCAACTCTTCTCAAGTGGGACCTCCTGCTGACTGTCGAGAAGGCCAGTTCGAGAGGTCTGAGGCCGTGTTCTCTGCAGGACCCACGCCTCTGCAGCGTCTGGCAAATCCCCACCATTCCTGATGCCCTACAGCCGCCCTTAGTCTCTCCCTTGGCTTGCTTTGTGGCCACTGAACCAGTCACTTTGTACGCTATGCTCCTACTGTGATAGAAAACAAAAACAAGTATAAGTTATTTTGTATCTACGTTCGAACTATGTAGAGAATATTCTCTGTATCTACTATGTGCTTACTACTGCGGTGCATTTGTCATTAGTATTCCTGTTAATATAGCACATTTATCCTTTGGTATCCGCTTGGCCATAGAGCATGATTCCGTGGGAGGCTGACGGAGAGGAGTTGGGTTCTTAACTCGGGCATCTCTGGCAGAGGATCGGGGCCACCCATAACCAGCATCCACAGGTAGTGTCCCAGTGGCCTGGTGCTTCTCCAGGCCCACTGACTACCCAGACTGCCCCGGTGGAACCTTCCTGACACTCTGGAGGGAAGATGGCCCCCAACTCCTGGGCTTTCTTCTGCATCCACACATTTCTCTTTCTCATGAAATGAAGACCAAAGGAAAACTAAGGTACAGAGGTCCAGCCTCCTCTAATTTGGGTGCCAAGCCCAGCAGAGGACCATTTCTCAGCTCTATGCCTTTATTTCAACTGAAGAGGAAAGGGAAGGACAGCAGAGTGAGGGGAGGTTTCTGTCTTTATTCTAGATGAAGAGGGGTGTCTGTTGGTCCCCTCACCCCACCTTTGGACACACACATGTGCCACTTTCCTGCCCTTCCTTTCCCTGAGTCTCTCCCCTCCCTTCTTCAAGGCTCCACCCCAGAGAGATCTGGCAGGCATGGGAATTCCATGTTGACACTTCCCCCATCTCCTGAGAAAGAGGAAATGGAGTTTGAGCCTTCCCCCCAGAGATGAGGGGACAGACGGGGGACACTTTCTCTGGGGCTGTCCCTCTGCCCCTGCTGCCTGGACCTACTGACCTCTCGCAGTCTCGGGGGGCTTCGGGAACTCTCCTGCCTCAGCCTGGAGAACATTTAAAGTGGAGGGCAGAGCCTTGTCATGGCGGTCTCCCGGCTGGAAGCCCTAGAGGCCCCACCGGCCTGGCCTGCCGCTCCCCACCCTCAGTCGGGACCACAGAAATGCTCAGACGGGAAGAGCCACACCCTCTGCCCCGTCCCCAGAAAACCTGCCCCTGGCACCTGAGCGCTCAGTCTTGTACGGGGAACACTACTGCCATAGCAGGGCCTGGCCTCAGTTTGCAGAGTGGTGAGAAGTTGCACTGCATCACCCCATTCCCATTGGTCTCCTCTGTTCCAGGAGCAGACGTTTGTTTACGTGTTAGCTGATTAGCAGAGCCACGTTGGGGGAACAGACTTATTTTCCCTGTAAGATGCTAACTAGCCTGTACAGATTCAGTCTTACTCTCTAATTTGTCCATCCATCCATGCCTCTATCCATCCATTTTTCCGTTCAGAAGACACTGAGAGTCTCCTGCAGAAAAGACCCCAAGATGAGATTCAGACATCCATTGAGCTGTTCAAAAATACTGAATACATGCCATCTGTGCAGGGGAACAGTTCTAGGTGGATCAAATCAAATCAAGTTCCAGCTCTCAGAGAGCTCACAGCCTAGATGGGGAAGTGAGACATTTATACAAACATCGATAATGCAATGAGGGACTATGACAGGTACTGGGATGAGGGTGGGCAGTCAAAGTAGGGGCTCATGAGAGTCAAAAACGGCTTCCAATAGTGGGGGAGGGTGGAAAGCGGTCAGAGAAAGCTGAGGGTGAGGGTGGGGCTCTTGAGCTGAACCCCAAACCTCCTGGGGTCTGCCTCTCAGGCCCATCGTTTCCCTTCTCTAATCTAAGGAAGACAGGGTTTTTCTACAAAAATAAACACATAGCATTCCCAGCCCACAAAATCATGACAGACTCAGAAAAATTGATGTATTTGAGGAAAAGCATGATGAGAATTTTGCCCCTGGGGACTGTGCTGGTTTTCCACAGGCCATTTCAAGTAAAAATTTTATCAGTATCTTTAAAGTTGAAATTTTCAGTGCTTGGAGGGACAAAAAAAATGGTAATAAGGAATGTCAGTAATTCTAGTTGGAGCCATGAGGGAAACGGGAGGAAGTAAGGATGCAGCTCTCCCCACCTCCCTGTGGAGGTAATTAGTGTTCCCCACACTGTGGTTCTTGGGTCCTCTAGACACAGGAAGGACCAAACTTTCTATCCCTTTAAAGTTAGGCTTTGGCTGCCAGCTTATGGTGGTTAGCAACATGACCCTTCTGGGCAGAAACAAGCATGCAGTTTGCCACATTCTGCTTTTCTTGCCTGGCCAGGAATGCATGTGGGAGCCTTGGTGAGCCCAGGTCCCTGGGTTTCTCTAAAATCCCTTACCAGTCTGCACTGGACAGGTGGCATGAGCAAGATACAAACTCTAGTCATTTTAATTTTAAGCCACTGACAGTCATGGGCTATTTCTCATCCAGCATTACCTAAACTATCACAGCCAAAATACTTGCTAAGTTCTTTCCATAGTTCAGTCCATTGAGTAAGTGTAAAGGCAAGTCTTCTAGGAGATTGAGCTTCTGCTTTCTCAAGAACCAAGGTCACCTGAAGCTGAAGGCATAGGTGATTGGCACAAAGTCCTTTAGTGTCTGAGGCATTTGCTGTAATGTTCCAGACCCAGTCCTTCGATGTCACTTTTGAGGCTGAAGAGCCTTGCACGAATGGAGGCAAATGCTCATAGGACCCATCTTCTTTCTGTGGTTATATAGACACTGAGGATTGACTGGGTGTTTGTCTGCCTTGAGTTAGCCAGAGAATGCACAGGTTGGAAAGAGAAGAACTACAATTCCCAGACTCCCTTGCAACCAGGTTCACATCCTTAAAATCACATCTTTGTGATTTTAAGTCCTGCCAACCAGATATACTCAAGGGAGAGTTTGCTGAAGTGGATCATACCAGAGGTGGACGCAGTAGCTAATACAGAAGCTTCCTGACTTTACAGCTTCCTTTTTGTGCTCAAGAAGCTAGAAGACTTGCTTGTGGTATCAGATGAAACAATGGCCTGCAATAGTGACAGGAATGTAAATGATCATAAGCCACCTAACTAGGGTGCCTGAGCACTGCTGTAATGTGCAGAGAGGACCAGGCTGCAGCAGGGGAGGCTTCCTGGAGGGGTGTGTGTGTGTCACTCAGCTTGAAAGGGTTAGAAATTTCGGTCCTTCCGTACCTAGCGTACCCAAGAACCACAGTGTGTGTGTGTGTGTGTGTGCACGCGCATGTGTGTGCATGTGTGTGTGTGCATGCATGTGTGTGTGTCTGTCTGTCTGTGTGTGTGTTGGGAGGATACCCTGAAGTGGTTCTTGCTGGATAAATGAACAAGAGAGGGGATGATAGGGCTTTCTAGAAAGAATAATGACTGGGGAATTTTCAAAGTAATAATCTCTTTCTAAGAATCTAGGGGGTATGAATGTACGCACTCAGAACACTTGACTATAAAATAAGGAAATGTTTTTTAAAAAATAGCAGTTCTAGCTCCTCCCGTAGAATTTCATGGGTAGAGTTTCCCCTCCCCAGGGAAGTCTACATGAATGTCAGCATGTATGTACATTATTACCCAAAGAAGACACAGGATGTGCAGGGCCTGGGGCCACCTAAAGTCCAACATCAAAATTAACCATGTGGCCTCTCTGTGCTCCCATTCATTTTCCCCCTAAGTAGGGATCATTTTAATTATTTGGAGATATCATGAGAACACAAAGAAAGTTCACCAGTAACATGCACACTGTATATGTAAGTTTTGTTGTTATGTGCTGGAAGAGGCACAGTTCATGTCTCACGGAAGAGGCGAGACTCCTATGCACAAGGGGGAAGGAAAGCAACCAAGCCTGAAAAGGCACAGAGAGTAACTATCACAGCCAAAATACTTGCTAAGTTCTTTCCATAGTTCAGTCCATTGAGTAAGTGTAAAGGCAAGTCTTCTAGGAGATTGAGCTTCTGCTTTCTCAAGAACCAAGGTCACCTGAAGCTGAAGGCATAGGTGATTGGCACAAAGTCCTTTAGTGTCTGAGGCATTTGCTGTAATGTTCCAGACCCAGTCCTTCGATGTCACTTTTGAGGCTGAAGAGCCTTGCACGAATGGAGGCAAATGCTCATAGGACCCATCTTCTTTCTGTGGTTATATAGACACTGAGGATTGACTGGGTGTTTGTCTGCCTTGAGTTAGCCAGAGAATGCACAGGTTGGAAAGAGAAGAACTACAATTCCCAGACTCCCTTGCAACCAGGTTCACATCCTTAAAATCACATCTTTGTGATTTTAAGTCCTGCCAACCAGATATACTCAAGGGAGAGTTTGCTGAAGTGGATCATACCAGAGGTGGACGCAGTAGCTAATACAGAAGCTTCCTGACTTTACAGCTTCCTTTTTGTGCTCAAGAAGCTAGAAGACTTGCTTGTGGTATCAGATGAAACAATGGCCTGCAATAGTGACAGGAATGTAAATGATCATAAGCCACCTAACTAGGGTGCCTGAGCACTGCTGTAATGTGCAGAGAGGACCAGGCTGCAGCAGGGGAGGCTTCCTGGAGGGGTGTGTGTGTGTCACTCAGCTTGAAAGGGTTAGAAATTTCGGTCCTTCCGTACCTAGCGTACCCAAGAACCACAGTGTGTGTGTGTGTGTGTGTGCACGCGCATGTGTGTGCATGTGTGTGTGTGCATGCATGTGTGTGTGTCTGTCTGTCTGTGTGTGTGTTGGGAGGATACCCTGAAGTGGTTCTTGCTGGATAAATGAACAAGAGAGGGGATGATAGGGCTTTCTAGAAAGAATAATGACTGGGGAATTTTCAAAGTAATAATCTCTTTCTAAGAATCTAGGGGGTATGAATGTACGCACTCAGAACACTTGACTATAAAATAAGGAAATGTTTTTTAAAAAATAGCAGTTCTAGCTCCTCCCGTAGAATTTCATGGGTAGAGTTTCCCCTCCCCAGGGAAGTCTACATGAATGTCAGCATGTATGTACATTATTACCCAAAGAAGACACAGGATGTGCAGGGCCTGGGGCCACCTAAAGTCCAACATCAAAATTAACCATGTGGCCTCTCTGTGCTCCCATTCATTTTCCCCCTAAGTAGGGATCATTTTAATTATTTGGAGATATCATGAGAACACAAAGAAAGTTCACCAGTAACATGCACACTGTATATGTAAGCTTTGTTGTTATGTGCTGGAAGAGGCACAGTTCATGTCTCACGGAAGAGGCGAGACTCCTATGCACAAGGGGGAAGGAAAGCAACCAAGCCTGAAAAGGCACAGAGAGTAAGGAGAATGGACAAGGAGGTGTGGAGGAGCTGGGAAGCACAAGGCCTGCAGTGCTTGAATACCTGAAAGGTGCCCTGGGCCCAGAGACTACTTGTAGGGACCCATAGGCCCTAGACCACTGGGGCCCCTGCCACTGGCATAAACGCAGAGCCCTGCATCCCTGCCTGGACTCCTGGCCACCACAGTCTGGTGCTGACAGAGGGCTGTGAACAGTCACGGTGCACTCACTGGTGGGCCGAAGGGGCAGCATGACAGCCTGGCTCCAACACAGACCACCTATGGATGCCATAGGTCAGAGAGGTCAGAGCAGATCCTCCAGGGTATTGAACACACCACCCAAATGTCAAATGTTTATCTTCATTCACAAAGTCCCAGAATCACAGCACTGGGTAAGGTGAAGTCTCCTTTCCTGCCAGCCAGTGTTTTTTTAAATAGCATCTCTTAATGTTGGTTTGAGACAAGGAGCTAAGACAGTAGGAAATACCAGGTTAGAGGAGAGAGGAGATGACCCTCATTGTTTCCCAACCCCATTGTGGGATGGGCCCAGGATTTGGTTCACCTTCGAGAGAATCTCAGACATACTGGCGTAATGATGCTGCGGGTGAAATCTGACTTTAGTCCAGGGCTCCTTTTTCACAGCCCACTTCCTCTCTTCTCTTTCTCCTGCTCTCCTTCCCACTCCACTCAGGTTTCCAGATGACCACTGCTTCCCATCTGGTCATTCTGCCCTCTCCAACACACACACACCCTTACTCCCAACAGCTGTGTCTGTTCCCTCTCTCGGGGCTGGGTCCATGGGGACCACTGGCTGATTGGAGGAACCAAGAGTCTGCACCTGTGACCATGGGGCCAGATGCTGTGGCTGTGACTGTGGTCGCAGGCATGAATCCAACAGCATGGCCCAGTGGAAGAGGGCCTGTCAGTCCAGCGAAGAAGAAGGCGGGAGATTCAGGGTTGGGTGGGTATTGGGACACTCCTGCTCCTATGGAGGCTTCCCCTCTGGATCTTATCTGCTTCCTAAATGCCTCTACAGCTTTCTCAACAGCACATAGTAATTCCCCTCATTCCAGAAAGTTCTACCCCTCAGGAACAGGCCATGGCATGAAAATAGAGAACTGTAAAGAAGTCAGAGGGTGCTTCTTGCCCAAGAAGAGTAACTGTCCAGGCCCCAGAGCAGATGTAGCTTGTCCTCTTGATCTCCTGGCGCATCCAGGGGCCACGGGAAGTGAGGCCTGAGATAATAGCAGCCCTGACCTCTGCAGTGACATTTCCTGGAACTTCTTGAGATGAAGAGAAAACAAGCAAACTGACTCCAAGCTGCCGCACTTGGTCAGACGTCACTCCTCAGCCCTGGGGATTGACTGAACATCTGGTTTGGAATCCAGGTCTCATGGTCTGTGTACAAGCAAGCCCGCTCCAGGCACCAAGGATTTCAATCAGGCTGCCTCGACTGGATAAGGACAAAAATCTGCAAGCCAGGCTTTTCTAAGACCCAGTTCAAACACCCCCCGCAAGCAAGTGACTCTTCCACCTCCACAGCAGCCCCACCTGCAGATCCCTAGGGCTTTGGCGTCTCTGTCCTCAGCTGCCCCCTCACAGCACTGTCATTTGCATCCTTGTTGATTCTCACCATCCAGGTAATGAACTCCTCCCCAGGGCCTGGAAGGCTTAAGCTAAGCACAGGGCAGGGGTTGCCTTGCTGTATCACCTGGATTGTCTCAAGTGCTTATGTACCCAGCTGCAGGGCTGCTAGCTGCCAGCCCTTAACTTCAAGACATCTCCAGAAATTGTCCTTGGTGGCAGTGATCTGCCTCCCACAATGCCACCCTCTCTTCCCATGGACAGCCACACCAGTGAAGGTCAATGAGGGGCTATAACAGCCTGGCCCCACCTGGAACAGTTCTGAAGGGCCCTCTCACTTTAGAACTCCACACGGGCTCAGCCCACCCCTCATGACTACATTGCAGCCCAACACCTCCCTCAGCCTCCTCCTGTATCTTTCCCTTCCCCTTTCCAAGAGCATCCTCCAATCAACCTGCTGCGTACTAACCTTGAGCTTCCCTGGTGGCTCAGTGGTAAAGAATCCGCCTGCCAATGCAGGAGATGGGGGTTTGATCCCCGCATCGGGAAGATCCCCTGGATAAAGAAATGGCAACCCACTCCAGTATTCTTGCCTGGGAAATCTCATGAACAGAGAAGCCTGACGGGCTACAGTCCATGGGGTTGCAGAGTCAGACACAACTTAGCAACTAACCAATAACAACAATGCTCAACTCCATCCCAAGGATGGATGCTTCCCAGGGAAGCCAACCTGCAATAAAAGAAAGGGTCTGGCAGAGAGAAGTTGCTCAATAAATACTGGTTGGCACAATTGAACAATCAATGGTTCAGTGATAAATCCAATCAGAGACTGGTCTCATGGGGACTAGTGAGTTGACCAGGCAAATAGAAGAGTCAGCCTTCCCAGAAAATAAGTGCCATGTGGCACCAAACCTACTTGGCACACTGCGGTGAATTACTGGGAGAAGCTGGCACCATGGAATGCAGGGGAAAAGGTGAAATGGTTCCAGAGTTACACCTCAGGCAGCTCAGCCAAAGGGTTGTTTAATAGTGTTGAGGAGAAGGGCCGTAGGACTCTGCTTTGTATAACGAAATCATTTTTTCCAAATCACTCTCAATCTGTAATTTCTTCTTTTCTTACTAAAAGCATGTCTCTCCTGTTTTGGATGTGCTTCAGCTCAGAGAGAGATGGGGGTCCACAGATGATGGAGAGAGCATACTTTCCACAAGGAAGCATTAGAGGGAAGGACACTTCCTTAGGAGCTGAACTGGTGAAGATGCTGTCCTTAAGCAGAAGTCTAGAACCACTGCATAGGAACTTTTCCACATTAGCTGTGAAAGCCCTAGTGATAAGGATGAGATTGCAGTTTTTAACTGCAGACTTGTAGGGTATAATAGAAGATCAGTGGATGAAAAAGAACTGGGGCAACAAAAGAATATCTGATGGGGCTCAGCATCTGCAGAGCTGGTTTCCACATCCCAGTGGCCATGGATAAGTAGCAGCCGCCTGGAACACTGATGGGAGGACCCAAGGTACCTTCTGTGACCAGTCTTCTATGGCTTTGCAGTCACAGAAAGGGGGAACAGTAGGACATCCCTCCTAAACTAAAATGCCACCAGTGCCTCAGTGAAGAGGCATCAAATTTATCACCAGAGCCACACTATATATTATGTGCAGTTTTTTTAAAAAAATAACATTCCCAGGTGGCGCTAGTGGTAAAGAAACTGCCTGCCAATGCAGGAGATGTGAGATGTAGCTTCAGTCCCTGGGCTGGGAAGATTCCCCTGGAGGAGGGCATGCAACACACTCCAGTATTCTGGCCTGGAGAATCCCATGGACAGAGAAGCCTGGCAGGCTACAGTCCATAGGGCCACACAGAGTCAGACATGACCAAAGCAACTTAACACATATGCATATGTTAGACATAGTTAATAGTTTAATGAATTAAGTTGATCTTATCCCATAGTCTCAATCATTTTATCATCTTGGAAAAGTCTTGAGAAAAAAGGAATCTTTTCAGGTACTTTCAAGCAACAGGGTGACCTCCAGTGATTTGCTGTGTGAAGACCATGTTGGTCAGAGAGGACAGGTTGGATAAGCAGCACCCCTTGTAGGACATGCCTTCATAAGGCCAGTTCCTGACTGTGTCTGGCCTAGGCCACAGAAGCACAGGTCCTGGAGCTGAATGGGACCTTGGAAATCATCATGTCCAACCAACCTCAGACATGCACCTGTGGAGCTCTGGATCTTTACAACTATCCATCAGCACCCGCATGTCTCGACCAATCCTTTCTGTATGTGATATCTTTCGCAGTCACGATATCATTTTCATAACACTTGCCCAATCGACAAATACCCGGAACTGCATCTGTGGGATAATGTGGGAGCAAAATATGCTTGTGGGATATGTGGGAGCAAAATATGCTTGTCAAAACCCATAGAAGGTTCAACACCGAGAGCGAGCCCTAACGTTAACTGTGGGCTTTGAGTGACATGATGCGTCAGTGTATGTTCATCCATTGTCACAAGCATACCACTCTGGTGGGGGTGTTGAGAATTGGGGAGGTTGTGCATGTGTGGGGCTGGGGGCTGTATGGAAACTCTCTATATCTTCTGCTCAGTTTTGCCATGAACCTAAAACTCCTCTAAAAATAAAGCCAATTAATGAAAAAGATTGCTGGGAGAAATATCAGCAACCTCAGATATGCAGATGACACCACCCTTATGGCAGAAAGTGAAGAGGAACTAAAAAACCCCTTGATGAAAGTGAAGGAGTGAAAAAGTTGGCTTAAAGCTCAACATTCAGAAAACGAAGATCATGGCATCTGGTCCTGTCACTTCATGGGAAATAGATGGGGAAATAGTGGAAACAGTGTCAGACTTTACTTTTTTGGGCTCCAAAATCACTGCAGATGGTGATTGCAGCTATGAAATTAAAAGACACTTACTCCTTGGAAGGAAAGTTATGACCAACCTAGATAGCATATTCAAAAGCAGAGACATTACTTTGCCAACAAAGGTCCGTCTAGTCAAGGCTATGGTTTTTCCAGTGGTCATGTATGGATGTGAGAGTTGGACTGTGAAGAAGGCTGAGCACCGAAGAATTGATGCTTTTGAACTGTGGTGTTGGAGAAGACTCTTGAGAGTCCCTTGGACTGCAAGGAGATCCAACCAGTCCATTCTGAAGGAGATCAACCCTGGGATTTCTTTGGAAGGAATGATGCTAAAGCTGAAACTCCAGTACTTTGGCCACCTCATGCGAAGAGTTGACTCATTGGAAAAGACTCTGATGCTGGGAGGGATTAGGGGTAGGAGAAAAAGGGGACAACAGAGGATGAGATGGCTGGATGGCATCACCGACTCGATAGACGTGAGTTTGAGTGAACTCCGGGAGTTGGTGATGGACAGGGAGGCCTGGTATGCTGCAATTCATGGGGTCGCAAAGAGTCGGACACGACTGAGCAACTGAACTGAATGAAAAAGAAAGAAAGAAATCAGATCCCTCTCTGCCCACATGGTACTCAGTAGCTGTATGTCACCGTGAAGGAAGTGCTGCCTGGCATGAACTCTGGGGTCTGGGTTATCTGGCTCCCTTCCCATCTCACTGAGACAATACAGTCAATGATTGCTAGGTGTCAAGAGGGGTTGAGTTTTGAGTTGAGGGAGCCGGGCTCTAGAGAAGAAAGATTTAAATAGATGCTTATTTTATGTACACACTGCTGTATTTCAAATGGATAACCATCAAAGAACTACTGTAAAGCACTTGGAACTCTGCTTAATGTTACGTGGAATCCTGGACAGGAAGGGAGTTTAGGGGAAAATGAATACATGTATATGTATGGCTGAGTCCCTTTGCTGTACAGCTAAAACTATTATAACAGTGTTAATCTGCTATACTCCAATACAAAATAAGTATTTTAAAAAAAATAGGTGCTCATTTAATTAGCTGTCTGCAAAGCTGCAGCTTATCTTGGGAGCACTTGGTCCCCTGGTCCACATACCTCCTTCTCAGCCCCTCCCATTTCAGTTCTACCATTCAGGGCCTGCCTTTCCAGCATGACCAAGTTTTGAAACCATCATGTCCCATCATTTCTCTCCGTGTTGGTCTCATTTGATACAGGAATGGGGAAAAAAAAAAAAAGACTCAAGATGACTTATTGTTGAGAGAAAAGGAGATAAGTCACGAGAAGGAAAAGAATTTTTTTTTTCCTTACAGCTCAGGAAATGCAACTCTCTAGATAAGTTTCTAAAAATGCACTCTTTCATTTTCTTCTAATACAAAAGCAAAATTTCCCTTGAACACTAAATGTATCATTCATGTATCTCAAGCCAGAGTCATTTTTTTAAATAAAAAGAGCAGATTGAGGTGTGTGGGGAATATGATCGATTTCAACCCACGCCCTCTCTCTGTGAGCATTAATCAAACAAGGATGAAGAGTAAGGCAATCCTTCCAATGCTCTTCCCCAGACTTCTTCCCTCTGCCTGAAAAGATTTCATACAAAGTTATTTCAGTTATTGTAGGTTTTGGCCCTAATTCAACAATTTTTCCAAATGTTAGGAGTATTACTGTGTCTACAGGGCTTTAGCATTTGTATGTGTAAGAGAGAGACAGCAGCTGAGAATCTTTGTGTGTGTGTGTGTGTGTGTGTGTGTGTGTGTGTGATGTTTGTGTTTGTCCTGTTTCTCCAGTGATACAACAGTTTTGAAGGGTACCTGAGAACAATTTTGCAAAACAGAATCTTCCTATCCTGCTTGAGAAATTCCAGTTTTGGAAAGGCACCACTGAAAAGTGCTTCCAGCTGAGCCATTTGAAGATGCAGGACAATGTGAACCTATTACGAACCAGTCAGCTCACCCAGCCACCAAGGCCATTACCAGCAACTCTGCAGCCCATCACCTGGGCAGGCTGTTCTTTGAGCCACATCCGTCAGATGTAAGGCTCTGCACCCTTTCCTCCCCATGCCACCTGCCAACACCCTCTCATAGAAGGCAACTCGGCAATATATCCACCCTGCTTTGTTCCTGCCTTCCTCTCTTTTCAGCCCTGGTCACAAGTCCTCAACCGTCTCTCCCTTTCCTCACTTGATGCACCCACAAATTCAGCACCTAATAATATAAGTCTGAGCTATTTGTTAAGGGTCTCAAGTGTCTTTATTTTGTCTGTCGAGCAGCTCTAAGCTACCATGAGCAGGCTTGCATTTCCTATTCTTGTTGCTTTCTCCCAAACTGCCTGGACTAGTCAGGAACAACAAGCTGGTATTTGGAGCTGGACAGAGTGGCAGAGGCCCAGTGAGCGGATCACTTGAGGGCTGCCATCCGAGAAGCCTCCAGCCTTGCATGGACTCGGATGAGACTTGACTATTACTTGCCCCAGGTTGATATCCATGAAGTGTCAGGGCCAGGGTTAGCCATGGGAAGGGTGGCTGTTCTTAGGTATAGTCTTGCTTTCTTCCCCTCTCTAACTGGAGAATTTTCAAGAAGAGAGATACAACTTTGTCTACTTTTTATATCCCCCCCAAAAAATGCTTTCTAAAGAAATGAAGGCATATTTTTCATGAAAGGAGCCAAGGGCTCAAACTCCTTAGGGAAACATTGAGACTATAGAAATCTGAGATTATTTACATATAGCTCCACTACGGACCAGAAGAGTAGACCAATTATTCTCCGAAGTCCTTTCGGGACTTGTGACGCTGGGCACTAAAACAGCTTAGGCAGGCTGCTGACCTTGCTCATGCCTGAAATGTCTCGTGACCCATCTGATCCATGGTTGTTGACATTGTAGTGTCATGGTATTGCTCCATTCTACACCTTAATTGCAGTGGAAAGAATAAGAAGTCTCTGATGCGTGAAAAGCCTTTCATCAGATAGCAGTTTTTTTCCACATTAACAATGCTCTTAGGACTGGACAAGCTAGTCCTTGTCTGTCCCCACCAAGGTTCTAGCTGGTGACTAGGAATTTGATTCCCTGCTTGAGAGGAAGAAGGGCACAAGGTCAGGTGAGGAGAGAGCCTTCTCACCCCAATGTAACGACAAGAATTCTTCTCCCAAGACAAGGATGGGATGTTTCCCTGAAATGCTTGAATTCTTGCCTAAGGCATATCCAGATTTACTTCCATGCCTTTGGGTAGAAATATCCCATTCCCACGTTGGACTTCAGATAACAGCTAGCTCCAAAAACACACAAACCAAAGGTAGCCAGCTCTTATGAAAATCTACTAAAGAGAACACATCTCTCTCTGGGGCACAGACTCTCTGGTCCATGCCATCCCTACTCAGGTGGCCGAATAGATCATGTCACCTGCCTAACTCTTTCAGGCATCTTGCAGATCAGTGAGAGCACAGGACCAAGACCTGAGCCTGGAGGGGCATCCTGGGCAGGCAGAGGGAGCAGGGGGTACAGTCGTTCCCTAGACCTGAGACAGGGCAGCAGCAGCTTCAGAACTGGAAGGAGAAGACAGGATCTCAGAACCCAGCGGCACTAAATGCAACGGAAAAGCTACCCAAAACAAAGACTGGTGAAGTTTGATAAGGGAGGTTCAGGAATCACCCAGAAGGGGCTGGGGACGTAGGGAGATGAGGGACTACATGTTGGGGAGGTTTAGCAATCTATAAACAAAGAAGAATGGAATAGGAGCTCAAAGGGAAGCAGAGGACTTCCCTGGTACAGTGGATAGGAATCTGCCTGCCAAAGCAGGGGACAGGGGTTCGAGCCACATGTGCAGGTCAACTAAGCCCATGTACCACAACTACTGAAGACCGTGTGCCCTAGAGCCTGTGCTCTGCAACAAGAGGAGCCACTGCAATGAGAAGCCTGCACACTGCAATGAAGAATAGCCCCTGCTTACAGCAACTAGAGAAAGCCCTCGCACAGCAAAGAAGACCCAGTACAACCAAAAATTTAAAAATAAAAGTTTAAATATATATACATAAAGGAAGTTGAATTGTTTCACAAAGAGGATGCATGTGCACAGGTTAGGAAGGAGTCAATGGTGGGGGGAAAATCTTTGGTAACCTACCATCCTGATTTGCCCTTAACTCAACAATTTCCTGGGATATGAGACTTTCAGCATTAAAACTAGCAAAGTCCCAAGCAAACCAGAAAGAGATGGTTATCCTACAAAATTCAAATGGATCAGTATGGGGATGCAGAGAGAATTACAGGATCCTGGGAGAGGTAGAAAGACTGACCTGGAAAGGCAGGCTTTCTCTACATCAATGTTTATTCCACTGGGAAAGTATCTTGGTACACAAAGAACACTTGGGTACCTTCTCAATTTCTCAGTTAGCCTGGCTCAGGGCTGAAGGCTTAGTGTCTTCTGCTATTCCCCACTGAAGCTCTTGGTTAACTAGTTCCAGCTATCTTGAACCTTCCGGTCACTGACCTTTTAGCTTTCTGCCCTTCAACTCAAGGTCAAGCTTTCACTGTTAGTCTTCGGCCCCTGACACATAAAGCTCCTTACAGCCAAGGTCCCAGACCCGGCCTCTGCTTTGGATCACATTTTTGCAAAGTGCTGCCGGGGCAGCAAGATCTCAGACCTGTACCATGTGATAGGGGTGGACTTGCTAGAACTTCCACCAACCTTCTCTCACTCCCATCTGGCCACATCCCTGCAGAGCCCACATTCTCACCTCCCCCAGCCTCCCCCAGCCTGGGTCCAATTCTTTTAACAGTGGTTTCACAGGAGCAGGATTTAGGCACGCAATTCCTTATTAGTGCATCTTTTCTTAGAATTTAGGAAATTCTCCAAGGCTGACACATCTCTCCCCTTTATATTTGTCAGGAGTTAGACACAAACAGGTATCCTGAAAAAAACCAGAACTAGAATAGCTTCTGGCTCTGCTATTACTCAAGAGACTCTGGGTAAGGAATTTCAGCTTTCCAAGCCTCTATTTCTTCATCTGTAAAATGGGTCTACAATGCCTATAACTTAGAAGCCTAATTCACTTCAGTTCAGTTCAGTTGCTCAGTCATGTCTGACTCTGTGATTCCATGGACTGCAGCACGCCAGGCTTCCCTGTCCATCACCAACTCCCAGAGCTTACTCAAACTCATATCCATTGAATCAGTGCTGCCATCCAACCACCTCTTCCTCTGTCATCCCCTTCTCCTCCTGCCCTCAATCTTTCACAGTATCAGGGTCTTTTCCAATGAGTCAGTCCTTTGCATCAGGTGGCCAAAGTATTGGAGTTTCAGCTTCAGCATCAGTCCTTCCAATGAACATCCAGGACTGATTTCCTTCAGGACTGACTGGTTTGATCTCCTTGCAATCCACGGGACACTCAATTCACTTAGAAGTGATAAACAAAAACAGTTTGCCAATTCTTATTCCAGCTATTTACACTGTAAATAAGCTAGCAGCTCCAGAGGTAACAATGAGCTGGAAAGACATCTGGAAAGCCAGCAATAAATAACAGTTGAGTGAATGAATAAATGAATGGGTATGGGATTTTGATGTGGTCAGACCTGGGGAGAACCTAAAAATTGGTCAGTGCTAACCAAGTATGAAACTGGAGGGGGCAGTCCCAAGTTCACGGAGGTGGAATTTGAAGAGACATGAAGACAGACAAGCTGGCCAGACACCAGACCCAAACACAAGCCACAGAGGAGGCCTTGCAGCAGAGGGAACTGCCTCTGCTGTGAGAAACCTCCTTAATTTGGGGCCCAGCACGGATCAACTGCATGATCCACTCTCCCAGCATCACGTACATAGAGACCACTGGAGATAGAAGAGGTTTATCTCAAATGTATGGCAGTAAAGCACACAGGTGCACGACGACAGAGTGCCGGTCGATGGTGAACTGGTAAACACACCACTTTCAATGGAGGCCATTTAAACATCGATTAAAAACAAAATCTTCACCAGCCTGACAAATACAGATAAAGAAACCGGCTCAGAGAGAGGAAAAGCCTGCCTATTTGTGACAGCCCAACAACTGGGACCTAGATCTTCCAGATGCAAGCATTACATCGTCCAGACCACAGCGGGAGAAGAGAGCCTGTGGACAAGGCCAGTTCTAGCACAAATCTTCTGCCTGTGACCCTCAGCTTGAGCTGAGCTTCAGACCGCATCCAGCACTGGCCTTGTCCTGATGCAGATTCCCAGGTTAAAGTGCAATCAGGAACATGCAAGGAGCCAACATGAGGCTGTGATGGCCACGGAAAATGACACACAGAGAGACTAGCTGTCTTAGTCCACTTGGGCTGCCAGAATAGAGTGCTGTAGACTATGTGGTCTAACCAACAGAAACGTATCTCTTCACAGTCCTGGAGGCTGCAAGCCTAAGGTCAAGGGCATGTTCACTTCCTCTGAGGCTCCTCTCTGCTTGTCTTCTCCATGTGTCTTCACGTGGTCTTTCCTCAGTGTGTGCCTATGTCCTGATTGTCTCTTCTTATAAAGACATTGGTCATATTGGATTAGGGCCCACCCTAATGATGTCATTTAATGGTAATTGCCTCCTTGAAACCATATCTCCAAGTATAGTCACACTCTGAGGTCCTGGATGTTAGGACTTCCTGTGAATTTGGGGGGTAGGGGACACAGTTCAACCCATAACACTGGCTTTGGTAGAAATCAATAATCCTTAACATTTGAATGAGATCAGTCCTCTCTGGCATTGTGTATACTAGAAGTAATCAAAAGAGCTTCCGGGAACCGAACAGGGGGGCTTGACATGTAACACTCCAGCAAAGCTCTGATAATCAACCTCCCCACTCCCAGACACAATTTTTTCATTCTAGAATTATTGTTTTTAATTGAACCTACTGTATTTCAGGCACATTTTATGGGCAAATTCAACCTGGCCTGGGCCCTCAGATAACTCAGTCTATTGAAAACAATTCTCTGGTTCCACATAAGTAGTAAACTTATGTGACTCAGACCAGGTTACTTACCCTCAGTGAGGCTCACCTCATCTGGGAGATGAAGAAAATAATACCCATAATTAGAGAAGATAATAAGGCATAGAGAAGCTCTATCGCAACATGTGAAATTCATGTGTCCTCAATCAACACAAGCCTTCTACTTCAAGTCCCACTACTTACCCTTCCACACAAAATAATCCACACTGAGGAATTAAACTTTTCAAACTTGAAAAGTGACATCTTTGTTTTTGCCTAAATTTGGTGCTTCCCATCCCAGGGCAAGACGAAAACAGGACCATAACTTATTAGTGGAGACAATGAACATGTTATCAATGGAAAGGCACATTCCGAGATAATGAAGGTCCTGCTTCCCAGGGCCCAGCTCATCCCTCCCGCTTCCAGCACGGAGGGGGTGGGGAGGTGGGAGGGCGTCAAGGAGGGACTGGCACCATCTTGGACCATAAATCACTTCCAAATGGTTCCTGGAAGGCACAGACCTCCAGAGCTCTACCTTCCACGCAGCTAAAGAATTTCCTGCCAAAACGGATAAGAATTTCCTGTTTTGCTTTTCATTATTACTTTAAATAATCATATTCAGAGTCTTGGAGGACTGCAAGCAACAGGGGCTGGGAGGGCCTCATCAACATCTTTTCTGGATTAACTCTGGACGGTTGCAGCCACTTGAGAAATGTCAAGCTGAGATCGGGAGAAAAATGAATGAAACTGAATGAGAGAGAAGGACAGCTGATGCATGGGGTCCCCTTTGTTTGGCTCTGGTCATTCTTTGTGCCTTTGACCACCACTCCAGATCAGGCAGGAGGGTCCACCCTGATTCTCCCCTTAAAGTTCAGGGGGAGCCCCTACAAGCCCTCAAGTTTACCACCCCTCCTTACCAAAAAGGCCCAAGTGTCCCTAAAAGCATGAACCTCTGGGGAAGCTCCAGGCAACTCATAAACTTATCACACCCGCCCTGTAGGGTGTCTGCTCCCGACCAGAAAACACAGGCTGCACAGCCCCAGGTCTAGGGAGCTGAGACCTGTGCTAGGTTCCTTCCTGGGTAGTCTTGCTTGCATTTGTCCCATTCCCCTTGCTGCGCCCACCCTACAATAAAGCCTCAGGGCCTTAGGGCCTCATCATCTCCAGCCCCAAGGACAGCAGTGGCCTCTGACCTGGTCCCCCACCACACCCAATGCTATTCCTTTCCCTGCTTCTCTGGAACTGCTGGTACCGTCCACACAGCACTCAATACATTCACAAACCCGCTCAGAAATGTCAAGGCCAAGCAAACAAGGTACACGCCCCTTCTCCTGGCACTCAAAGTCCTGCGTGATCTGGTCTCAGGTTTCTCTCTTATTATTCCTCCCTTCATGCACCTACACTTCAGCCAAGCTAGGCAGTTACCCATGAAGTTCACATTTCTTGTCCTTTCCTGCACCCCTGCTTCTGACCCCACCACCCCTTCTAGATCCAGCATGCTCCAACCCCTGCCTTTCAAAGTGCAGCCTCTTCCACAGGTCTCCCCATCAGGCCGCTTTGGGCCAGTGCTCCCCTCCCCACTGCCCCACACAGCTCTCTGTGTTGTTTTGTCATAATGCAAAGACGCTATGGCTGGTAAGACTGCTGCCAAGTATCCCCATTCTCCCTTTCTGGGCATTTGGTGGGTGACCTTGCGACTTGTTTTGGCCAACAAATGTAGATGAAAGTGACCCATGATCTTTTGGGTAAAATCTTGAAAAGCTGGCAGGTACCTGCTACATTTTCTTCCCCAGGAAACAAGTGTCAAGGTGAGGCTTCCATCAGCCCAAGACCTTGCTGACTTGCTGTGATCATACAGTGGGAGTGAGAAAGTCCCTTGCTTCTTAAGCCATTGAGATTGGGAGATCGTTTGTTATCACAGCAAAAACTGGTTTATCCTGACTGCTATTATATCAGGTCTAAGAGACCATCTAGTCCAAGGACTGCTTTATAAACAAGGAAACTAAGGCTTCAAGGAAGTGGAAGGACTTGCCCAAGGTCACATTATCAAGTAGTGACTCAAGTCTAGCGCCAAATTCCCCTAGCATGCAGTTCAATGCTGCTCCCATGACCCCAGCCTGTAGGATCCTTGAGACTGAGGACCTAATAGCAGGAATCTGGGGGTCTTGGCCCCTGCCCTCCTCTACTTAGCTATGTGATCCTGAGTAAGTCGTTCTTCTCACAGACCTGTTTCCCCACTTCTAGAATGAGAATATAGGACAAAAGTCCCTTCTAGGAGTCTTGTTATGTACCCCTCTGTGTTCACAATGGTACCCTGCATCTGTGGAGGATCATCCAACCATGTCATGGGCTTATCCCCTCTCTCCTGGGGAGTTATCAAGCCTTCCCCAGGTGGGGCATAGGTCAGACTGTGTGTACCGGCTCATTCTTGAATTACCCTTCCCATAGTTTCTCATCCAGCTGCCCTCAGGTATGGGTTTATGCTTGACTCTCCTCTATCAGGCCCTGCCTTTAGCTGGAAGTCATTCAAATAACACTCACTGTTGCTAATTAACCCCACTTAAGCTCTTGACCTTTGACAATACAGTTGATGAAAGATATGAGCTTGTTTATTCATGTGTATTTGCTCCTTTTGGTTTTTTCTCAGCACACCCCAGTTCTTGCGAATACCAAGTACTGTCAGCCTTTAAATAGATCATCAGGTTTATAGTGCTCTTAATTCCTTTTCTTTGTGTCTTGATCTGCTTGACATGAAAAGGATCAATTCTTTGGAAGTTAAGACAGTTACGAACGTTTGCAAACATGGCAGACCATCCCGTACTCTTGGACATGGTGTCAAAAGTTGCGGGAGCCTGGGAGCTATCAGCCACATACCTGGCATTCTTATGGGACTGGTCAACCCAGAGCAGGAAGGGTCTCAGAGCAGGGTGGCCTCTTCCTCATACTGGTGGCAGAGAGGGCAGGGCATGCCCTGGTGCAGTCCTTCCAGAGCAAACATTTTACCACAGAGGTTAAGTTGTTCACAAGGACACAGGCAGTCCTGGGCCTCCTCTCTCTGCCTTGGCCACAATGTACTGTGAGGTACATTAGGGCAAGTGACCAAGGAGCAGCCAGAGGCAGGGACCCTGCAGCCCCCTGGAGTCTTCCAGTAAAGCTTCCTTTCACCTAACCCCAGGCTAGTTAACAAACAAGACCCCAAATGGGAAGGAACCCAGAAAGTCTCATTCAACCTGTCCATGGGAAGCATACTACAAACTGCATCTGTATTTTAAATATTCTAGTAGCCACATTAGTAAAAAGCAACAGATAGGTAAAATTAATTTTAATACATTTTTATTTATCCCCAGTATATCCAAAAATTATCATTTCAATGTGTAGTCAATATAATTATTATTAATGATAAAGTTTACACATCAGTGGAGAAATAACTCCAGAAAGAATGAAGGGATGGAGCCAAAGCAAAAACAATACCCAGCTGTGGATGTGACTGGTGATAGAGGCAAGGTCCGATGCTGTAAAGAGCAATATTGCATAGGAACCTGGAATGTCAGGTCCATGAATCAAGGCAAATTGGAAGTGGTCAAACAGGAGATGACAAGAGTTAACGTAGACATTCTAGGAATCAGCAAACTAAAATGGACTGGCATGGGTGAATTTAACTCAGATGACCATTATATCTACTACTGTGGGCAGGAATCCCTCAGAAGAAATGGAGTAGCCATCATGGTCAACAAAAGAGTTTGAAATGCAGTACTTGGATGCAATCTCAAAAACGACAGAATGATCTCTGTTCGTTTCCAAGGAAAACCATTCAATATCACAGTAATCCAAGTCTATG